>CM033474.1:193847371-194272324 GCA_019447015.1 Hymenochirus boettgeri | reverse complement strand
AAACTAGGTAGAGACTCTCTAGTGCAGGAGAACGGACTTCTTCCGTTCCCGCTATGTGCTGTATGGTCACGGCCTATGCGTTCCACCATCTTGGATTTCTGCCGGCTGGAACAGGGGCTGTAAAAGGGATTCCCTTTAAATAAACTTTAAACAGAGATTAATGGGAAAGTAGAAAATAGCTAATTGATGGATTTAAACTTATATTTGGGGCATTTGATATGCAAGTCTGTGGTGCTGGGCATGGGTTGGGGCATTTGATATGCAAGTCTGTAGTGCTGGGCACAGGTTGGGGCATTTGATATGCAAGTCTGTGGTGCTGGGCACAGGTTGGGGCATTTGATATGCAAGTCTGTGGTGCTGGGCACGGATTGGGGCATTTGATATGCAAGTCTGTGGTGCTGGGCACGGGTTGGGGCATTTGATATGCAAGTCTGTGGTGCTGGGCATGGGTTGGGGCATTTGATATGCAAGTCTGTGGTGCTGGGCACGGGTTGGGGCATTTGATATGCAAGTCTGTGGTGTTGGGGCATCACACCCATGCCCAGCACAACAGACTTGCATATAAAATGCCCCAACCCATGCCCAGCACCACAAACTTGCATATCAAATGCCCCACCCATGCCCAGCACCACAAGACGTGCATACAAATGCCCAAACCCATGCCACAGCACCACAGACTTGCATATCAATCCCCCAACCCATGCCCAGCACCAGACTTTGCATATCAATGCCCAACCCGTGCCCAGCACCACAGACTTGCATATCAAATGCCCCAACCCGTGCCCAGCACCACAGACTTGCATATCAAATGCCCCAGCCCGTGCCCAGCACCACAGACTTGCATATCAAATGCCCCAACCCTGCCCAGCAACCACAAGAATTGCATATCAAATGCCCAACCCGTGCCCAGCACCACAGAATTGCATTCAAATGCCCCAACCCGTGCCCGCACCACAGACTTGCATATCAATGCCCCAATCCGTGCCCAGCACCACAGACTTGCATATCAAATGCCCCAACCTGTGCCCAGCACCACAGACTTGCATATCAAATGCCCCAACCCATATCAAAGCCCCACCCGGGTTCAGCCCACAGACTTGCATATCAAATGCCCCTACCCATGCCCAGCACCACAGAATTGCATACCAATGTCCCAACCCGTGCCCAGCACCACAGACTTGCATATCAAATGCCCCAACCCGTGCCCAGCACCACAGACTTGCATATCAAATGCCCCAACCTGTGCCCAGCACCACAGACTTGCATATCAATGCCCCAACCCATATCAAATGCCCCAACCCGGGTTCAGCACCACAGACTTGCATATCAAATGCCCCTACCCATGCCCAGCACCACAGACTTGCATATCAAATGCCCCAACCCGTGCCCAGCACCACAGACTTGCATATCAAATGCCCCAACCCTGCCCAGCACCACAGACTTGCATATCAAATGCCCCAACCTGTGCCCCAGCACCACAGACTTGCATATCAAATGCCCCAACCCATATCAAATGCTCCAACCCGGGTTCAGCACCACAGACTTGCATATCAATGCCCCCTACCCTGCCCAGCACACAGACTTGCATATCAAATGCCCCAAACCCGTGCCCAGCCCACAGACTTGCATATCAAATGCCCCAACCCGTGCCCAGCACCACAGACTTGCATATCAAATCCCCAACCCGTGTCAGCACCACAGACTTGCATATCAATGTCCCAGCCCGTGCCCCACACACCGACTTGCATTCAAATGCCCCAACCCGTGCCCGCACCACCAATTGCATATCAAATGCCCCAACCCGTGCCCACACCACAGAATTGCATATCAAATGCCCCAACCCGTGCCCACACCATAGACTTGCATATCAAATGCCCCAATCCGTGCCACACCACAGACTTGAATATCAAATGCCCCAACCTGTGCCCAGCACCACAGACTTGCATATCAATGCCCCAACCCATATCAAATGCCCCAACCCGGGTCACACCACAGACTGCTATCAAATGCCCCTACCCATGCCCGCACCACAGAATTGCATACCAAATGTCCCAACCCGTGCCCAGCACACAGACTTGCATATCAAATGCCCCAACCCGTGCCCAGCACCACAGACTTTGCATTTCCAAATGCCCCAACCCATATCAATCAAATGCCCCAACCCGGTTCACACACCCACAGACTTGCATATCAAATGCCCCTACCCATGCCCAGCACCACGATTGCATACCAATGTCCCAACCCGTGCCCACACCACAGACTTGCATATCAAATGCCCCAACCTGTGCCCAACACCACAGACTTGCATATCAAATGCCCCAACCCATGCGCCGGCACCACAGACTTGCATATCAAATGCCCCAACCCGTGCCCGCACCACAGACTTGCATATCAAATGCCCCAACCTGTGCCCAGCACCACAGACTTGCATATCAAATGCCCCAACCCGTGCCCAACACCACAGACTGCATAATCAAATGCCCCAACCCATTCCCAGCACCACAGACTTGTATATCAAATGCCCCAACCCATGCCCCACACAGACATGCATCAAATGCCCCAAACCGTGCCCAACACCACAGCAATCAAATGCACCAGCCCTGCCCAGCACCACAGACTTGCATATCAAATGCCCCAACCCATGCCACACCAACCACAGACTTTGCATATCAAATGCCCCAACCCGTGCCCAGAACCACAGACTATGTATCAAATGCCCCCCAATCCTGCCCAGCACCACAGACTTGCATATCAAATGCCCCAACACCCAAAGACCGGCATTTCAAATGCCCCAACCCATGCGCCGGCACCACAGACTTGCATATCAATGCTCCAACCCGTGCCCAGCACCACAGACTTGCATATCAAACCCCAACCCTTTCCCGCCCAGCACCACGCCTTGCATATCAAATCACCCACACCCTGCCCAGAACCACAGACTTGAATATCAAATGCCCCAGCCTGTGCCAGCCCCACAGACTTGCATATCAACTGCCCCAACACCACAGACTTGCTATCAATGCCCCAACCCGTTGCGCCGCACCCACAGACTTGCATATCAAATGCCCCAACCCGGCGCCGCACCACAGACTTGCATATCAAATGCCCCAACCCGTGCCCAGCACCACAGACTTGCATATCAAATGCCCCAACCCGTGCCCACACCCAGACTTGCATACACATGCCCCAACCCGTGCCCAGCACCACAGACTTGCATATCAATGCCCCACCCGTGCCCAGCTTCATAGACTCATATCAAAGGCCCCAACAACCACAGACTTGCATACAAATGCCCCACCCGTGCCCAGCACCACAGACTTGCATATCAGATGCCCCAACCATGCCCAGCACCACAGACTTTGCATATCAAATGCCCCAACCCGTGCCCAGCACCACAGACTTGCATATCAAATGCCCCAACCTGTCCCCAGCACCACAGACTTGCTATCAAATGCCCCAACCCATATCAAAATGCCCCAACCGGATCAGCACCACAGACTTTGCATATCAAATGCCCTACCCATGCCCAGCACCACAGACTTGCATATCAAATGCCCCAACCCGTGCCCCCACCACAGACTTGCATCTACAATGCCCCAACCCGTGCCCAGCACCACAGACTTGCATATCAAATGCCCCACCCTGCCCAGCACCACAGACTTGCATATCAAATGCCCGCCCGTGCCCACACCACAGACTTGCATATCAATGCCCCAACCCGTGCCCACACCACAGAATTGCATATCAAATGCCCACCCGTGCCCAGCACCACAGAATTGCATATCAAATGCCCCAACCCGTGCCCAGCACCACAGACTTGCATATCAAATGCCCCAATCCGTGCCCAGCACCACAAACTTCTTGCTATCAAATGCCCCAACCTGTCCCAGCACCACAGACTTGCATATCAAATGCCTCAACCCATATCAATGCCCCAACCCGGGTTCAGCACCACAGACTTGCATATCAAATGCCCCTACCCATGCCCGCCACCACAGAATTGCATACCAAATGTCCAACCCGTGCCCACACCACAGACTTGCATATCAAATGCCCAACCCGTGCCGCACACCACAGACTTGCATATCAAATGCCCCAACCCATATCAAATGCCCCCACCCATGGCCCCACACCACAGAATTGCATACCAATGTCCCAACCGTGCCCAACACCACAGACTTGCATATCAATGCCCCAACCTGTGCCAACACCACAGACTTGCATATCAAATGCCCCAACCCATGCGCCGGCACCACAGACTTGCATATCAAAATCCCCAACCCTTGCGCCGGCACCACAGACTTGCATATCAAATGCCCCAACCTGTGCCCAGCACCACAGACTTGCATATCATGCCCCAACCCGTGCCCAAACACCACAACTTGCATATCAAATGCCCCAACCCTGCCCAGCACGCACAGACTTGTATATCAATGCCCCAACCCATGCCCAGCACCACAGACTGCATATCAAAGGCCCCAACCCGTGCCCACACACCACAGACATCAATGCACCACCCATGCCCAGCACCACAGACTTGCATATCAAATGCCCCAACCCATGCCCAACACCACAGCTTGCATATCAAATGCCCCACCCGTGCCCAGAACCACAGACATGTATATCAAATGCCCCATCCGTGCCCAGCACCACAGACTTGCATATCAAATGCCCCAACACCAAGGACCTGCATTTCAAATGCCCCAACCCCATGCGCCGCACCACAGACTTGCATATCAAATGCTCCAACCCGTGCCCAGCACCACAGACTTGCATATCAAATGCCCCCAACCTGTCCCAGCAACCACAGACTTGCATATCAAATACCCCCAACCCTTGCCCACACCACAGACTTGCATATCAAATCACCCAACACCGTGCCCAGCACCACAGACTTGCATATCAAATGCCCCAGCCTGTGCCCAGCACCCAAGACTTGCATATCAAATGCCCAGCCCCCCAACACCACAGACTTGCATGCAATGCCCACGTTGGGGCATTTGATATACAAGTCTGTGGTGCTGGACATGTGATGGACATTTTATATATAAAAGTCTGCTGCTGGGTTTGGGAGTTATGAGGCCGTCCTCCAATTCACCAGCAAGTGTAAAGTCAGCCCTCCAGTACACCCGATAGTGTAAAGTCAGCCCTACAGTTCACCAGCCACACCCACTTTTTTGGTTTTGTGTGCCAAAGGAAGATATTGGGGAGGCTTTATTCAATACCCAGAATTGTTAGCCCTACAGATCATTAGCCAGTGTTAGTCAGCTCTCCAGTTCCTTACCCAGTATTGTCAGCCCTCCAGATCATTAGACAGTGTTGTCAGCCCTCAAGTTAATTAACCAATATTGTCATCCCTCCAGATCATTATCCAACATTGTCAGCCCTCCAGTTAATTACACAGCATTGTCAGCCATCCAGTTCACTCACAGTATTGTCAGCCATCCAGTTCATTACCCAGTATTGTCAGCCCTCCAGATCATTAGCAATGTTAGTCAGCCCTCCAGTTCTTTACACAGTAATGTCAGCCTTCCAGTTCATAAGCAGTGTCAGCCTTCCAGTTCATAAGCAGTGTCAGTAAGCAGTATTTTCAGACCTCCAGTTCATTAGCCAGTATTGTCAGCCCTCCATTTCATTAGCTGGTATTAGCCATCCTCTTTCTTAGTCTGTTACTGTTATATTAACCATATTGTACACTTGTAAAATGGGAATAGTGGTCTTAAAAATGGACATAACTTCAATAAAGTTGATGTGGGCTTGGCAAAGTGGGAGTGGTTGTGGTCAAAAGTTTTGTTATTTACCGTAAGGGCCACTTGGTTATATTTGCCCCCCAGGTCAAAAGGTCCCAGTCCTTCCCTGAATTAATCTGATCACATTAATCTGACTATCTATCATACACTACCCAGACAAATTAGTGTAAAACCCATGCTTCCCATATATTATTGGATTAGCATGGGTTTCACAATAATTCTGCGGTGGCAATGCCATTTTTAAAAGTTTTTTGGAACTAATGAATGGAGACGTAATCCTGACTTGGATCCCACAATGCAAGTGTCACACAGGGATTTTCTGTATTGCAGACAGATAAGTAACACCAGAAACACCCTTCCTTATGTCCAATTGAATGACCGACTGTATTTATTCCACTAGTCAGTTTCCCTAGAGAGGAAAACATGTGCTTGATTTATTATGCATTCTAGCTCAAGAGGGACTTGTTTTTTTTGAAAGTCAATAAAAAAAATTTGTAAACTAGTTATGAAATTACTTAATATCATATTACTAAACTAAACAGTTCTTCATTTTTAGGTTTTGTGACACATAACCACAGATATATTAAACCAAAAGATCAGTATGTTCAATATTAACAATATTGGTCAGATTGTACTTTATTAGCAATCCAGAGTAGGGTTTTGTGCACACAGTATGAACACAATTGAAATATATTTATTTATAGTGTTGATTTGGCATAGCAAACTAATGCTAGATAGAAAGTTTTATAAACTTTGAATTTGGCTTGAAAAGACGCATTTTGGAAGGGAATGTATGTGTTTCTACTGCAGATTTTAAAACTAAATAATGACAATTATAAGGACATTGTTTTTTTACTAACCCTTTTAATATGGCTGTCACATGAATGAATGGGTAGGTCAGTTGGTGTGTGTACTTGTGTCAAGTTGGGCGATAAAAGACTAACTTTTTTGATGATTGGTCGAAATGTGTTTTTTTTTTACTATACTTACCCTTTAAATATGGTTACCACATGAATGAATGGGTAGCTTAGTTGGTGTGTGTATCTGTGTCAGGTTGGAAGTTAAAAATTTTTTTTTTGATTATTGATCAAAAAATATTTTTTGACTATAGTTACCCGCTAAGTATGGCTGCCATGGAAATGGAAGGGTAAGTCAGAAGGTATGTGTACCTGTGTCAGGTTGTTAAAAAAACAAACTTTTCTGATGATTGGTCTGTAAGTACCCGTGTGAGGTTGGAGGAATGTGTTTTTGCATGTATGATTATATAACTAGCTTTTATTAATGATTGATTAAAATTAGTTTTTTACTATAGTTACCCTTTAAGTATGGCTTCCATGGGAAAGGAAAGGTAGGTCAGTAGGTGTGTGTTCCTGTGTCTGTGTGAGGGTTGGGGGTATCAGCGTTTGTGGTCAGATCTCATGACCCTTAAACCTTTAAATATCCATGTAACGCTCCAGATTCCCAAGTATTCCTTCAGTCCAAATACCCCAATCTGGAACCACTATCTTCACCAATAGACAAGCCCCCATTTGCCAGGAGACTAGATGCACCAAACGCGGTTGCCCCCTGGACTTAGAGTGCAAGGTATTCGAACTGAGGCAGGGAATACTAGAGAAGTCTGAAGTGAAACAGACAGGCAAGGCACAAGGAAGAGAGACAAAGGTTAGAGATCAAAATACGAGGTACAGACTAGGAACAGGCAAGAGCAGAGTCAAAAACAGAGCAAGAGGTCAAAAACAGGAATCAGCCCGCCAGGCACGCTGCAGAGGGTTGAGCAAGAAACATAGTCAGGAACGAGCAGAGGTCAGGGCAGGCAGATACGAATCAAGGTCAAAAAACAAGGGTCAATAACAGAGAATATATGAAGAACAGCACACCACCAGCAAGATAGATAAACTAACCGCTATATCGGGCAAGGACCAATGGGCTAAGGGGTTAAAAAAGACTAGAAGGGCCAATAGGAGAACAGCCAAGAAGAAGAAGAGAGCAGATTGGATAAAAGAAGGATTTTGAATAAATGAGAGCACTGTCACTTTAAGCGTGGGACGCGCTTTCGCAAAGTATAAGAACGTTCGGGAAACCGCGAAGATCGCCGATCGAAGAAAGCCGAAGGCACTCGGATGTGGAGAACGCGTTGCAGGAGCTCTGAGCAGGTATGTTTTTCTTTACAATCCACATTTGAAAGTAAGTTCCTCTTACAGATCTTAAGGATTTTCCCGAGTTCCGTAAGTCCGAAAAAGAACGAAATTTCGACAATTGCTACCTGTAACCTGTTATCTATATATAGTAATATTTATATACTTATTACCTGTTATTTCTTCTATAGTTATACTTATATACCTGTAACCCGTTATCTTATATATAGTAATATTTATATACGTATAACCTGTAATCTGTTATATAGTAATAGTTATATACCTATAACCTGTTATCTTTTATATAGTAATACTTATATACCTATAACCTGTTATCTTTTATATAGTAATAGTTATATACCTATAACCTGTAATCTGTTATATACTAATACTTATATACCTATAACCTGTTGTCTTTATTAATGAATACTTAGATTATTGTACTAAGTAATCCATTCTCGTGGTCCTGTTCCTACATAATTGTCAGACAAAAACTTATATAGTATAGCAGTGCTACTCTACATCTGACTCATAATACTTCACATTAGAATACTTTTATTAGCATTGCCAATGCCATTAATAATGATCCAGCAGGCAGACTAATTGGCATTCCTATTTCATAAATGCACAATAAATGCTATAATTACAATTAAGTAATCTAAGATAAGTGTAGTACCTTTGTTTTTTTACTGTCTTTAAAGGGGGAATATAATATGGAATATTCTTCACAAAAAGAATTCTTTCTACTTTTTTTAAACAAAGTCTTTCACGTTTCTTCATATGCATTGACCAGTCTTATTTTTGAAAAATGCACTTAACCCTTAAAGTGGAATAAAGGTGGTAAATCCTCCTCCCTCTGGAGTAAAGAATATCTGTAGAAATATTACTTCAAGAAATAGTGGGGTAACTGACTACTTACAGTAGGTAGTGGTATGTTCCTAAATGCACCTGCACTAGGGAAGTCCTATGTCATATGTAAAGCCTCTCCCCTGTCAGATATGGAGAACAGTATAACTACAAAGGGAACCGGGTAGAGAAAGGGAATTTTGCATTTTAATAGATTTATCCAATTGGTTGGAAGGAGAATGCCTTTATTTTTTCTTTGTAGAAGACAATTGTCAGAAAGGCATAACTTATATGGAGTACACAAAATGATAATAAAGAGGCAGACATCGGACTACTGATCACCTGAATGGACGTCTCATCAAAGGTAAATCAGTGAGTGGATCTTAAGAATAATTATAGAGCTTAAAATCCTTACAAACCTTATTGTTTAAATATATTTAATTGATACAGTAAGTGTCCAAGTGAATCAATCCAATGAAATATCTAAAAAGATGAATGCTCAAAAAGAAACGATGGACACTAAATATTATACAAAAAAAAAATACATAAAAATAACAACAAAGAAAACCCACAAAACATTAAAAAAAAAGGATATATATATGAAAATAACATGCCGCAAAATTAGAGCTTGAAATCATTAATGGCTAGAGATGGCCGAATTGCATAGCCGATTGCAGTTCCGTGGCAGATTTTGAGATCCGCGGGAATTCCACTTTCCGAATTTTTTCCGAACCTCGTTAGAAAATTCTAGAAATTTCGAAAATTCAAATATCTATGGAATTTTCAAAAATTTTGTAGAAATGATACAATAACTTACTGTAAATGACTCTGGGACCTGGGAGATGGTCTGGGGAACAGAATCAATTTTTATTTCAGAAAGAATCTGATTGGTATATTAACCAATCACATTCCTTTACAGTTTTTCAGAAAGAATATGATTCTCATTGGTTACAGATTCTTCCAGAATGCATACCAATCAGATTCTTTCTGAAAAAATCTGATTGTAACCAATTCTGATGGGATACAATCAAATTATTTCAGAAATAATCTGATTGGTATACTAACTAGAGATGGACCAGATCGCAGATTTTCCAGAATTCCGATTTCCTGATTTTCCGAGCCCACATTCAAAAATTTTTACATTTTAGAAGATTCTTGAATTTTTGAGGATTTTAATGTACCAAAGTGAGTTTATTGGAGGCCTGACAGTGTTGGTGTTGGAGACAGTTTTTTTTTTTTTTTTACTGCTTTTTGAGAATTCTCAGTTGTGAATTTCAGTGTGGTGGACTAGCACTTGTTGTTTACGCCAAACGTTCATAAATTAATGAACGTTTGCTTGTAGAATACCATGCGGTAGTAAACTACGCAATGGTATTCTATTGGGATCATAAATCTTTTATTTTAAGGTAGACCACTGTCCCTGGAGGGCCAAGACCGTGGTCAGGATGCCAAAACGATGTGCCAGCCAGTGCTGTAGCCTCTCCATTATAGTGCATTTCTGGCACTGTATGTTCTGGATATACTGTATTTACGTGTTCCCCAGACCATTTCTCAGGTCCCAGAGCCATGTAAAAGTAAGTTACTATTGCTATTTTACCTTTTATTTGGCAGATATGTGCAGATTTTTTTCCTCCCATTGACTTTAATGTTTTTTTGCGCAAATTTTCTAATTTTTTCGAAAATACACAAATCCGCAGGCAAAACAGATTTTAGCAGTTTCACCCATCTCTATTAATGACCTGAAAAAAATATTAATGTAACGTAATTTTCCAAATCTGGTTAAGACCAAGAAGATACAGTAACTGGTATTGACTTTAAATATCCACCATAATTATCTTTTATTTAAAATATCTCATTAATCCCTCCTTCGACCTTGATTCTGAAGCCTTCTGAGAAACTTAACTCTCTAGAAAATGGATAAAAATGCCATAGTAACATCTTCAACATCTCTAAAGAACATCTAGAGGATGAGGTCTAGGTACAATAGGGGATACTATGATCGCAACAGTTCCAGACCTTCTTTATACACATTTAGGATAAGGCAGTAGATGGTCTCATTTGTGCTCAAACCCTACTTTATGAGATATTCCCTATAGTTTCCTATGTGTGCCAACTGCTACTAATTAAATTTAATTATGCAGAACATTTGATTCCCTTACTATATAGTTTATATTTTTCTGGACTGCTGCTGAGATCTTGTAAGGTGCCATAACAGGTAATGAGAATACCTACACCACTGGTCTAGTAGAAATACTTACACCACTGGTCTAGTAGGAATAGTTACACGACTGTCTAGTAGGAAAACTTACACCACTTGTCTAGTCGGACAGCTAAGAAGGAAAGTGTCAAGACATATTTACAAATAATTAAAAGTAAAAATATACATGAATGCAGAATAAGAATGATCACTAAAACTAAACTTATAGTGTAATAATGCTGCAAACACTGCTTATGGCTATCAGAAACTGTATCAATGGCCACCAGTGTAAATAGTGTTATAGTATCAATTTATGGGGGGATTCAATATGAAAAAATGCCGGTACTTACCTTTACACGATCCCGCAATACAATATCGGACGTAAACGAGATTAAGTTCGGTATTGCACCGCGGTTCAAAGATTACACCTTGAAAATTGGATCCGGTGCGCTGTGCTGTATCCAGAAACATTTGGAAACAGCGCAGTGCCCTAAAATCAGAATCAGTAATCCAATATGACATTGGGGTAATATGGGTTTTATCCTTATTTTAGGGATATTGAATCTCCCTCACTATGTAATAATACATTAGTTCTCTCTGCAATGAACACATGTCTATGAGCCTTCTCCTAACTACTTTTAGAATATATTAGTAATTTGCTTGTATGCAAAGCAGCAGTGAAATAAATATATGAAATAAAGAAAGAATCCTTTAAAAGGGAACTACGATGGAATAATAACCTTTAGGCTTGAAGGCTATAAATGCTGCACTTAACACATTACACTAAATTTACTGCCCTATAGATTCATGAGTAGTTTTATAGTGACATTATATCCATCTGAAGCTATTAGTTAAACAGTTGGTGACCTCCATTTTTCAGTGATAGACATATATGATAGCTTTGAATTCCCTTTGGTGCTTAGTACCTTAGGGAACGTGGGGGATTTTCAATCCTTTACCCACATTTCTAACTATTTAATGCATACTGCAGTGGTTTAAATGAAGGTGATTAGTTTTAATTCCCCAATTAAATACAATAATACAATAACATTTGTAAAACACTTTTCTCCTAAATGGCTCAAAGCGCAAATACTGTACACCTGAAAGGGAGTTACACAGTGTGCAGCATGTAAAGGGGAATATATATAGTAGAATGTTATTTATTTCAACAAATGACTAGTGTTGGTTCATTTTTTCAATGTCAAACTTGTCTAGATTTGAATGTACAATCTCTCAAGTTAATGTAAATTAAAGCATCAACCATAAATCCACACCAGCCAACATTCTCCTTTAATAGGTACACTTATAGAAACAACACAGTGCAGAGCTGCAGGGAGAGGATAATGAAGTAAACCTGATCTCAGCACCGCTCTGTGTAATGCTTTTCCCATCACTGTACCCATTAAAAGGGGAATGTTGGAGGGAATGCATAACAAAATATGCCTTTAATGTGGTAAAGGATGATAAGACCTGTAGTTTAGCCATTTGGCAACAAATATAAGATTTTTTGTTGTTACATACTCATTACTGAAAAATGTAATTTGTATACCTCTTAAGTTACTTTTTTGTAAAGGATGCTGGGATTAGTAGTTCAATATCAAGTAAGATCATTTTAACCATGCACTGTTGTGACTTAATCATTGCTGCCCATAAGTTATGCAGTTTTTATACGACTTAAGTAACTATGTTAAAACTGTCCTTGTTGGTGGTTAAACTACAACTCATCCATCATCAACATCCTCCATTATCAGATTAAGTGATATAAAATCTGAATATAACTGAATAAAAATAATTTTATTCAGTTATAAAATATTTAAAATTACCCTATGCTCAGTATTTATAGGATATGAACAGTGTAAATCAAAGCTCAGTCCATTGCAAAGATGGTCCTTTTAATCACACACTATGGGCCTCATTTACCCAGACTCGTTGGAGGTAAAGTCATGCAAAACAGTTTGCTAGTGGTTAGCGCGACTTTAACGCCATATTAGCGCCAGATGCGGGGGTTATGCAAAAATCACCCGCGCATCCGACGCATGCGATTTAATATCACGTTTGCGCTAGTTTTACAGCAGGATTTTAACGCCAATAAATAGCTGGCATTAAAATTCCACAATGGGTAAATCCCTTACCAGGATTTACCCAAACTAGCAAATGCGATATTGATTCGCGAAATGAGCATTTACCCAGAGTGATAGCGGCTCCGGGTAAATGAGCTTGTGTGTATTGACAAAGCTTACCTTTCCCACTTTACTTGCTGGCTCTTCCTGCTCACTTGCGATCTTTTTCAATTCTCTACACCAGTGAGACTTGGTGGAGGTGAATCTTATTCAGTCAGGTAATCAGGACTGCCCTGCTAGCTGCTAGGGGAAGTTGATGTGATACACCTTAAAGTTACAGAGGAAGTTGATGTGACATGCTTTAAAGTGGAAGTTGGTGTGATACGCTTTAAAGGGGAAGTTGGTGTGATACGCTTTAAAGGGGAAGTTGATGTGATACATGTTAAAGGAACACTAAACACAAACAAAATTGCATACTGCTATTCATTTTTATATTTTCTGTGCTGCCAGGTTATGTCTTTATTCTTTCTGCCAGTGATGGCTTTCCCCAAATATGTCACACAATATTCTTATTCATATGCAATTCCCTGCTTCTGGAGCTCTTCCCCTCCCAAATCTATAGACTGACTGGTCACATTATAGAATGCCTGTTTGCAGATCCCTTTCTGTCAGTCAGCCAATCACAGCCTCTTGGATTTCCACTTTGCCGGGCATCCACCTCCTCCCCCTTCAAAGTTAAACAGCAGCCATAACTGTTCTGATCTGTGAACTAATGTAAGGAATGCCAGAAGTGTAAGAAACAAGGAAAAGGAGAGTGTAGAGTGTAAAGATGCAGCCAAAGTTTGGGGGATGAAAGTACCATTCTTCTACTGTGACTCCAATATGCCGTGGTGGCAGGGAGGTTGCTTGTTGGGTAACAACAAGGGTGGGTAAGGGGGGGTTTGATTGATAGTCTATCACTGCCTGGCTGAGCACCAAACCCTTTGGAGGAGTGAAACTTTAGGAGCTGATAACAAGAAGCTGATAACAAGATAAAGGAAAGTCAGAGAGGGAGAAAAAAATGAAGATTCAAGGTTGGTGTGAATTAATCTTATTAACTGTGTGATTAGTTAGAAAATGATTTAGTGCAGTTTACAAGGTCGATGTGATACACGTCAAAGGGGAAGTTGGTGTGAAAAGCATTAAAAGACATGTCCACTCCCACAACTAAAACTTAACCCACTACTGCCCCCAATGTGAAGTTTAAAAAAATCCTTATCTTGCATCTCGGCTCCTTATGCTTCTACTGTAGTCTCTGTCCAAAGTTCCAAAAAGTGAAGAGTAGGAGGTATCTGGGATCATCTGGTCCCTGCTGCTTCCTTAACCCAAGAAAGGACAATGACATGTGCAGGGGAGCCCTTTCCCCCTCCCTCCCACTATTCGGATCCATCCATGCTTGTCCTTCCACCTAGTATTAAATCCTTTTAACATACGGTATTGGTAGATGCCCCCTGCCCACCCTAACTGCCATTTAAAAACATATCTATGCAACTAAAAAAATCAGTACAAGGAAAAAACATGTCCTACTGCCTTTCCTCACTATGCAGCCGCGACAAGTAACATTTATATGTGCCTGACTTGACTTGAACTACTGACTGGTAGATATGTGGGTAAGGGGCTATTGTTGCATTGAGCACTTTTGAGATATCTCCATATATACATGTACTATTCCTTGTAAAAATTTTGGGTTGCATAGATTTGTTTTTAAATGATTTTATATTTATACATATCCTGATTACATTAAAGGATTTTTAGCTCTTTCTCTCTGTACATGTTTATAAATATTTTTGCAGAGGCGTTGGAGGCGTTGGGGATTTCGGCGATGGAGCGGGTCCGCGGGTAAGTGTCTCCTCCTCTCCTGGAAGATTTACTGAAGAACAGGAGGTAAGAGATAGTGCATTTACCTCCTGTTCTTCAGTAAATCATTTAGAAACATACTTACTTTTTGCTGGACATACCCTTTAAATTTGGGGCTACCAATCAGATGTTAGCTTTCAAATAGAAAATAACATCTGAATGGTTGGGGCAAAATTAGCCCCAAATTTAACAATAAGAACTTTTATTACATCTCCCTGTTTATTTAAAGTGTGCAAGGAAGTTCACAGGAACATTTCAAAAGATTAACCACATATATAGTCACACATTGATAGATGAATGCTGCTCAATGCCACCGATATTCATTTGCTACAGTGTTAACCCTTTAAACATCATTGCATTATGTACAAGCGGAACTCTGCTAATCCAGTCCCTGTTCTGGTCCACATTTTAGTTTAAGTGTAATATACAGCTAGCAGGGCAGTTCTGAATATCTGACCAAATGGGATTCACCTTCAGCAAGTCTCATAGGAGTAGTGGATTGAACAAGGTTACAGGTGAACTATAGAATTCTAGCGCACATACTAGAGAAGCTGTCAGCTCAATAGCTCATGCAACCAAAAAGGCAAGTACCAGTAGGTTAGGACCCAGTTATATACAGCAAACCTTGATGTGGTGGCTGGGCTTAAAATATTTTTGCCAACTTATTAAAATAATTGCTTATTTTAAGCTTTATGGCAGGCTCTTTGTAGCAGCAACCTTATGGAGATATAGCCAATATGCAATTGTGTGTACAGTAGAATTCTATTGTTTGTATGTATTCTATTTTTGGTCTAGTTGCACTTTAATATGGATGGACAACAGCCCAATTTTATATATATTGTGTGTTATATTAAAGGTTTGATCAAGCCTTCTGGGAACTTGTACTCCACCCAGAGTTAATTCATGTGCTCATTTAGCAAAGTACTTTAAACAGGAGAGTCAGCTTCAAGCATCCAGGCTACAAAGGAGAAGCTCAAGCAGCCAAAAAGGCAAGTACCAGTAGGTTAGTACCCAGCTATATAAAGCAAACCTTTACATGGTGGCTGGGCTTAAAATAATTTGGCTAACTAATTGAACTAATTGCTTTTAGCCAAGGTTTATGGCAGGCTCTCTGTAGCAGCAAACTTATATATAAGATATAGCCAAGGTTACAAGCAAGTGGGAACGGTAAGCTTTGCCAATGGCTTAGAAAAGAAGAGTAACATCATGTGTGATTTATAGGTACAGCTTTGCAATGGACTGAACTTTGATTTAGACTGTACATATCCTTTAAGAAACGAAACTGCAAGTCCAGCTGCTTTAACCAAATACTACAATAATACCATGACCTGGATAAATAAGAATGCTCAGTTGCTCAGTATAGTCTTGTTTTACTCTATTCATTGTAAAATCTCCCTCGTAGGTATTTTTACACAAACGTTATTGTAACAATACATTGTTTTCTCAATAGTGAGAAAAAAAAACTGGGTAAACACTAAGAAAATGCTACCTGTGTGAAAACTTTTGCAAAATTAGCCTTACTCTCATGTCTCTGAAATGAATTTGTTAAAATAATAATAAAAAAACCTTAATAGTTGCCTTCTCTAGTTACTGACCTCTCTCTATTGATGCACCCCACAAAATATATTTTTGCTTGCTTAATGCATTCATAAAAAGATCAATATAACAATTCCCTCTCACAACATCCACATGTACCAGTTTCCATCTAAAATCTCATGAATGAAGAAGGGCACTTACACTAAGATACTTAATAGCAGATCCACGACTCAAACGGACACCTAGCAGCACATTCACTTTTTATTCCTATATTTTTAGAGGTTTTTTTTCTTTAGCCGAAATTAAATTGAAATTTAAAAGCTTTTTGGGACTAAAGACTCCTGATGTCTGTTTTGTTATGGCAGTTGTATCATTTTTATTATACTGTTTATGTACTTTTGGCAATGCTAAAGCAAACTTGAATTAGAATACATCAGCTATATGTAATGCATGCAGACAAGATGTAATGTACAAGTACTTCACTGATGTATGGCTCATACAAGGTCACTTTTATTTTCCCATTAAAACGAATAGCTTGCCAAGTATGCCAGACACATCAATAAAACCTGCTGCATCTATTTTAATGATGTTTTGTATTGTGAGGCTTCCCATGTAATGATTATTATTTTAGTCTCTTGTAACATTTGTTGTATGTTTTTAGGAGACGGCTACGATGAAAATGATAATTGCAGATGATCAATATAACAAAGAAGTCCTGACACACCAACCGTGATGAATACATCTCTTCATCAAAGTACTTTTGAACTTAACACATCTAGCCTGGAGGGCAACATCACAGCAACAACAAGCAAAACCAAACCCTCCTCATGTGAGCAGGTGGTAATAGCTGCTGAGGTTTTTCTGACACTTGGCATTGTTAGTCTCCTAGAGAACATTCTAGTCATCTCTGCAATTGTAAAGAACAAAAATTTACATTCCCCAATGTACTTTTTTGTATGCAGTTTAGCAGTAGCCGATATGTTGGTTAGTGTCTCCAATGCATGGGAAACTATTGCAATAAACTTGATAAACAACAGGCATCTAATTATGGAAGAAACCTTTGTACGTCATATTGACAATATTTTTGACTCAATGATATGTATTTCTGTGGTAGCTTCCATGTGTAGTTTGCTTGCCATAGCAGTAGATAGGTACGTCACCATATTTTATGCCCTACGTTACCATAATATTATGACCATGAAAAGAGCTGGTGTTATCATTGCATGTATATGGACCTTCTGCACTGGATGTGGGATCATATTTATTCTTTATTATGAATCTACCTATGTGATAATTTGCCTAATTACAATGTTTTTCACTATGCTCTTTCTCATGGTATCCTTATATATACACATGTTCCTATTGGCCCGTACGCATGTAAAAAGGATCGCTGCCTTGCCTGGCTATAATTCAGTTCATCAAAGAACAAGCATGAAGGGAGCAATTACCTTGACCATTCTACTGGGCATTTTTATTGTTTGTTGGGCACCTTTCTTTCTTCACCTTATTTTGATGATTTCTTGTCCCCAGAATCTGTATTGTGTATGCTTTATGTCTCATTTCAATATGTACCTAATATTAATAATGTGCAATTCTGTCATCGATCCCATGATTTATGCATTTCGGAGTCAAGAAATGCGCAAAACCTTCAAAGAAATCATTTGCTGCTATTGCCTGAGAATGGTTTGCGACCTGCCTAGTAAATATTGACATCCTGACAAAATAGACGGAGGAAATTACAAAAATCCCAATATAATCCCCATGTAACTGAGTTTTAAGGAAGTGACGAAAGAGTAACCTACCATATTAGTCTTCTCTTTCAATGCCTTTACGTTTCACTTGCTGACTAGTGCATGATTTTTTAGAGACTTCAATCAACATAGAATCATGTCTGTATTGTTATAAGAACTGGGAAATAACTGGGGTATGTTAATATGCTGGTTTCAGGAATTGTAATGTTTCTCAGGCTCAGTTGTTAGCAGTTATGGCTTGCAGTGCTAATTGTTGGGTTCCAGTCTTGCATTGACCACATCTGTAAGAAGTTTGTATGTTCTCCCTGTTCTTAGGCTTCCTACAGTTTCTACTGTAATCACCACAGGAAGAAATGCTATTAGTCTGTGTGGGTATTACAGGAGTTAACCACACAGCTGCTGCAATGTAATGTTATATACAGATAGTGGTTAACCATTGCTTTGCATTGCACTAAGAGATGCTATCCACTGGCACTATTGCATTGTGAAGCAATTTAAGATTTAGGGAAAAGCAAACAAACCAGCTCTGTATGGCAGGGGATATGCCTTCGGTGATGCCAGCATTGCTGTTGGGCTATGTTGCACAATTTATTCTAACAGGAGCACACAAACACAGTTTGTGCTTCAAAGCAATGTACATGGGATTACAATGTTTCCACAATCTTAGCTTGGTAGTTAAAGGGCATGTCCATCTCCAAAATTAAGCTAATTACCCCTCTAACTACCCCCCAAGACTTAGACCTCGCTAGGTGAAAAAAAATCTTCCGGACGCTCCTAAACATATTTACTATGTTAGTTTGTGGGATAGACATGCCCTTTAAATAGAATTTGATGTCAGGGAAGACCGTAGGCAATAAAGGCCATTCCCAAGCTTTATTCCTATTTTGGAAATGTGTTTTGTGATACTGTAACAAGCTATCTTGAATAAAGAACAAAAGAACAGTATAAAATGATTCTCTGAACTAGAGATTTATAGACTGATTCATAATCTGGCCATCCCTAATTTTGTCCAAATTGTTCACATTAGTACCATAATGCAGCTACAGTGAAAAGCCCTGTAATCCAGATGCCATCTGTGTGATGCAATAAGATTGCATAATGCACCTTACCTTTCTCTACTCTTATGATGCTGTAATCAAACCCTATTTAACGTTACTGTTTTGAAAAGCTTTGAAAATTGCTCACCCACTACAAAAGTATTCAAAAATAAGGAATTGTGGGATTTTCTTTCATTATGTGGTTAGGACCTTTATTGCATTACCCTGCAAATGTTTAACAGCCCCCAAAAAAACAGCCAATATTACAACTATTAACACCAGGAAAAATTGTTTGCCTTATTTTAACAGATTTCTATCTGATGTGGTCAATCTCTTTCTTTTAAAAACTATTTTTTTCCCTTGAGACTACTAAAAGCTTAGAGTTTGATGTAATTTTATTTTTAATTAAAACAGTGACAGAACATTCCTTTTGGGTGCCAAAACAATAATAACCTAACTAAATAAAACTAAGACAAATGTATATTAGAATACAATGTATATTTGAATGTATTTTTGCTGTGCTCTGCTAAGAATTTCTTGTTCTAATAATGTGGTTAATAGGTTATTCCTAATGAAGTAATTAAGTCATTAATTATATATTTTAAGTGAAATTTTGTTCTTCATTCTCTTTGATTTTGTACTGTATTATAATAAAAGAATCCAAAGAAATATGTGCCAAATTTCAAGAAATATTTAAAGATGAAATTATGTATAAATAATAAAATGTATTTTTGGGCTGTTCAAATTTTATTTTTATTGACTTAAATATTAAAACCCCTTAAATGTTGGGTGTGAGTGTCCCGGTAAGTGTACCAGCTTTTTAAAACGTGTCACATCTTCAAAAATATAATGAGAAATCTGTTGTCATGTTTTCATTTGGTAAACCTTAATATTTGCTTAGAACACTCATTTTAGTGCTTCGTGTTCACCATTTTTTTATTACTTGTGTATGGGTGTATGAGTTCAAATGAGTATTTATACTCAATCCTGTACTAAAATGTCCCTAAATTAAATATCTAAAATTATAAAATTGTTGGTCATCAATATACATTTACTTCGATATACTGCCTCAAACTGATCATTGCCTGTAGCAAGCGGATAGTATGTGGGCCTATTTATCATGTGGGTATTTAAAGTGATATTAGTATAGTATAGTATTTGAGATTGAATAAAGACATACGTCCATCCAGTTCAACCCATCTAGCAATATCCTCATTTCCTGCCTAACTGTTGATCCAGAGTAAAGGCAAAAAACCCCACCAGGGAAAAAATTCCTTCCTGACTCCAAGTGGCAATCGGAAATTTCCCTGGATCAACTCTACTTTATGTATCAATACCATTAACTTGTAATATTCCTTGTTTGCAGAAACTCATCCAGCTTTTTTTTGAAAATGACCAATGAACCTGCCATAACAACGTCCACTGGAAGACAGTTCCATAGCTTTACCGTTCTCACAGTGAAAAACCCTTTCAGAGCTTGAAGCCTAAACCTTTTTTCTTCAAGTCTTAAGGGATGTCCTTGTGTCCTTTGACATGTTCTATTGGTGAACAATGCCCCAGATAGTTTATTGTATGGCCCGTTAATGTATTTATACACAGTAATCATATCCTCACGCAAGTGCCTTTTCTCCAGCGTACATAATTGTAACTTTTCCAGTCTCTCTTCATATTCAAGCTCCCCCAATCCCCTTATTAATTAAGTTGCCCTTCTCTGAACCCTTTCCATTTCAAAGATGCCCTTTTTGTACACAGGATTCCAAAATTGCACTGCATATTCCAAATGAGGCCTTACCAATGCTTTGTAAAGAGGGAGAATTACATTTTCCTCCCTTGAATCCATACCTCTCTTATTACAAGAACAATACCATGCTGGATTTGGCTGTTGCCGCCTGGCACTGCTTGCTACCTTTAAGTTTGTTATCCACCAAAAGCTCCAAGATCCCTTTCCAACAGGGATTCACTTAACACAGAGCCCTTTATAGTATAAATAACACAAGGATTTTTAAGTCCAAAATGCATCACCTTACATTTATCAAAAAATATATTAAAAAAGATGCAAGCAGAATAATGTATACCATGTCTGATCTACAATAAGTAGCAATCTTACAAAGGTCTCTTAGCCTTTTCAGCATACAGTATTGTAAAACATGCTAAAATCAACATAAAAATGAACTAAGGGGCATATTTGTAAAGGTTTGTTAAACTTTTCGCATTCTTTAACCCGCCCTTTCCCCTAATTTGGACTTTTCGCTATCTATAAAGCAGTGATTACCAGTGGCGAAAGGTCATTACCGCTACATTACGCTTTTCGCCATACATCGCTGTGGTAACCGCTCGAGCATATTTATAA
This sequence comes from Hymenochirus boettgeri, assembly GCA_019447015.1. Classification (NCBI taxonomy): domain Eukaryota; kingdom Metazoa; phylum Chordata; class Amphibia; order Anura; family Pipidae; genus Hymenochirus; species Hymenochirus boettgeri. Next base: position 194,250,766 of record CM033474.1, on the reverse strand, counting down.
AATGGTGAAAAGTGTACGTTTGAGTAAAGTTTAACCATTCCAATTCGCCAAGTCTGAGGTGGCGAAAACGCATAAGTGGACATTTATTTAGCCTGCCACTGGGTCCATGGAGGTGTCAGTACATTGTGGAGTGTTTCTCAATACTAATAAGTACTCGGACTATTTTCCATCATTTACTGTAATATGATCTGCAATTTCGCTTTTTTAAGGTTAATTTTTCGCTTTTTAAAGATCTTTTTTAAATTTTTATTTACCAATAGTCAAATGAGGGTCTGAGGGACATATTTATAAAGGACATTATTTTGTTTTTTTTTCCCCACCAGCCTTTACCATATTTTTTTAAACTTTCAACTTTTCTTTTCATCAGTTATTAAAAAGGCGAATTTTCATCAAAAGTGAAAATTTTCTAGAAAAAGTATCACTAATAATGCTGAAAAAGCAGAGCAGAGCATTACACATTTGGTGTTTTTTTTCAGCCAAAGATATAAATAGTATAAAACTCAAAAGGCAAATTTACTCAATTTTAATAAATTGATAGTGTAAAACTGAAAAGGCGAATTTAATCTATTTTATTAATAGGACACTTTTTTTGTATTGCTTATTTTTAGCAAACTACAGCAAATTATCAAACCAGTTCCATTAATATGGAAACATACCATAGTGCTGTGTAAGAAATAGTCATGTTAATGGAACATTCCAGTAAGTAATGATGTTTGGCGAAAATTCTGGTAACACTGCAAAAAAATGCAACAAAAGGGAGAAAAGGGGCAAAAAGGCGAAATTTCACCTATTTATACATAGCTTTAAATAAAAAAATGTAAAAAATAGCAAAAATAGCAATGAATAAGGTGAAAACTATTGGCACACATCGCACCAGCGATACTTTTCCGCAAAGGCGAAAGCTAAAACTAGCGGTTTAATAAATAAGGCAAAATTAGCGCTATTTGTCATTGCAATGTCCTGCGATAACGAATAGCAATCGTTTATAAATATGCCCCTAAGGGCTAGGCCACACTGCTGTGTTTTTTGTGCATTTGTGCTTGCGTTTTTTTCATATCATTGAAAACGCAGCAACGCACCGATTGCGATTTGCGTTCTGCATTTTAAATCGCAATTGCATGTGTTTTTCAATACTTAATGAAAAAAACGTATGCGCAATTGCAAGGAAATCACACATGAAGTGGCATGAAGTCGCATTGCAGTGTGGCCGTACCCTAAGTGAACATATAACCCAGATTGTTTAAATTAAATTAATACAACTGATTAATGCAACACAAAGTCTTAAATATAAAAATCAAATAATTTATAGAAATACATAAAATTTATTTTAAAAAAAACTAGATAAATCTATCACATGAAGTTATCATTCATTCCAATAAAAACAAGCCCTCCAATCCTGTGACTTTTGGGGTTCAATTATACGTTAAATAAAAGGGTATCCATACTGAAAAAAGAAGGTTGCTTCATTTTAAAGGGCAACTATAATGGAAAAATAGATTTGGAACATAATTTTTTATAACAGCATTTTTTTCCTCGTGAACAGCATTTTTTTCCTCGTGAACAGCATTTTTTTGGGGTTGGCACGTGCCTGAGCCAAATTTCTGCTTGTGCAGCAGTTGACAGCTCCGTTCACTCTTCAGAGCACATGTGTGACTATCTCCTCTAATGTTAGAGATAGGGTAGATGGTCACACTGGGTAGTAAGTATAGGCTTTCCTACCTCCCTAGGAAATGAACTATAAAATACTGTTTATGCTTTAAAATCCATTTTCCAATTGTAGTGACTTTTCAGCTTTAAATAATTAAATGTATGCATCATTTGTGTTGCTGCATGCCTTCGATACAGTTCTTGTCTATCTCTGGCACATTACCCCCTTTCTCTCTTAACCCATTTATTATTTTTTCTGACCTGACTATTTGTTGGGCTGAGCATGCTCAGTAACCACTATATGCCAGTACCGGGGAATTTTCCAACATGCAATTTATACCTTCCAAATCCTCTTGCGTTGCCAGATTGTTACAGCAGAACATGTATGATAATAGAGCAGTTGAATAACAGCTGAAATATAAAAAGGAAACTTAATTGAAATTATCAAAAGTCCTTTGCGCTTATGGTATGGTGATGTTGGTGATTGTTGGTCTGCTGCTAGACTACCCAATTCCACTGTGTCCCAAAAATCTTGCAAAGTTAAGTCTGGTAGCTGTGCTGTCCTCCTCTCACCCAGAAATAGATCAGACCAAATAAATAGTGTTAATATCTTATCAGTACAATAAATAGATACATACAAACCATATAAAAAATGTGGAAAAAAAGACTTACGTGTTCCAAAGATGTAGGTAAAAACACATCTTTATTTTTTATAGATGAAAACAAGATAAAAACTTCCAAGGTAAAGTGCAATGTGCATATTGCAAGTTAGGTAAAAATGTGCGTTAAAAAGTAGGGGAATCCTTTTAAATTCCTTCTCCTATTATGCTATATTTGTATAACCTTCCAGGGTGAAGGATCTTTATCTTAATGGTATTAAGGGTGCTACCCTACTGATTAGTGTTAATCCCAATGCGTTTCGCTATCTCCTATAGCTTTTTCAAGGGTATAGTTATGATCTCCTGCTTCTTGTCTTAAATACTTCCTATTTCGCGGGGTTTCTTACTTCTGGGTTCTCCCTAACGTATTGACGTCACGCCGTCTCTGTCTTTCTTCCGCGCATGCGCGGTATTCTTATTCCTAATTTTTTCCGGGATCTCCCTGACGTAATCACGTCGTACCGTCTGTGACTTCTCTACGCGCATGCGCGAGATACACGCATGCGCGGTATGCTTCTTCCTATACACATACTTACTGTATGTGTGCACGTGATGCCCAACGTGGTTAAGTTGCGTCTATGCGGGTCAAATTCTATGTACCAAGTCACAGCTTGTGTTACCCCATTTGGGTCGGTGGTGCACTCCTAATTGTCTATATTGTTATTCACTCTCTATAGGGGTTTGCAAATATTAAAGGTATCCAAAAAAGGGGGACATCATAAATATCTGTTGGAATATTGTACTACATGGTGAATAGTGTACCCGTCTCCAATACAATAGATTCTACTCAAAATTGCTAATAGAAAAATATGAATATGAATGTGCACTACAATATAAAAGTTCATTATTATAAAGTACAATAAAACAATAATAATAGTGGCATTTTAAAATGTAGGAAGGGGAAGAGGAACATTGAGGGGGTAACTTGTATGAGTATATTTATAGTTCTATGAGCTGAGCTTTATAACAGATTCATGGAAAGCTCTTTGGGAGACTCTATAGAAAGCTCCATAAGTCAATATCTCTATTTAGTCCTTCAGGAACCATTGTGTTCAATTTATATATCCATTTGGTTTCCAGTCTTGATAGACCTGCTTGTGTATTACCACTCCTCTCTGGTGGTTTGTAGATGTCTATTCCATAGAATTTTAGTTCATGCGTTTTGAAATGTGCACAATTATTACAGTGATTATAGAGGCTCAAATCTCTCTTTTTCTCAATATTGTATAGGTGTTACCGTTTATATTAGCAATTTTTAGTAGAATCTATTGTATTGGAGACAGGTACACTATTCACCATGTAGTACAATATTCCAACAGATAATTATGATGTCCCCCTTTTTTGGATACCTTTAATATTTGCAAACCCCTATAGAGAGTGAATAACAAAATAGACAATTAGGAGTGCACCACCGACCCAAATGGGATAACACAAGCTGTGACTTGGTACATAAAATTTGACCCACATAGACGCAACTTAACTACGTCGGGCATCACGTGCACACATACAGTAAGTATGTGTATAGGAAGAAGCATACCACGCAAGTCTTTTTTTCCACATTTTTAATATGGTTTGTGCTTGTGAAGGTTCTCATTCATCCAGGTCATGGTATATCTGTTGTATTCAATTAGATCAACTGGACTTGAAATGTAGTTCTTGAAGACGTAGGTGGCTAACATTAGGATGAATAGCTGTCTTCAAGGACTTATTTGAAGTGCGTAATGATTGCCTTCTTTGGGTTTGGGGGTGCTAAACTTATGTGTAGATTTTAGATTCTGGGGTGGACATAATTAGAACAGGTCCCAAAATTGCAGCTTTTGACATCTGTATATGCAACTGAATCTTCTTCACAAGCTTTTAGTGGTTTGTACATAATAATGTGCTTGTGAAGGTTCTCATTCATCCAGGTCATGGTATATCTGTTGTATTCAATTAGATCAACTGGACTTGAAATGTAGTTCTTGAAGACGTTTCGCTAGTCATCCGACTGGCTTTCTCAATTCAGAATGACTTGTACAAGAATCTGTGGCAATTATGTACCCTGGAAAATCCCAATTAGCATATCACAGCCAGGTGTTAAGGGTGTGATTAGATAGTGGCTAAGAGGTGTTATAGGAACGCCCAGAGTAAGGTGTTAAAACAGCATTGTACATGGCAGACAGTTGGTGTCGAACCCCCCCACCTCTATTTAGGCTTGGTTTCTTTATTTTCACATAAATGGCCTCCTTAACACCTCTCTTGAACCAGTCACGTTCCTTCGCCAGTATGTTAACATTACAATCTTCAAAGGTATGTCCTTTATCCTTAAGATTTTCCCTATAACACCTCTTAGCCACTATCCATCACACCCTTACACCTGGCTGTGATATGCTAATTGGGATTTTCCAGGGTACATATTGCCACAGTTCTTGTACAAGTCATTCTGAATTGAGAAAGCCAGTCGGATGACTAGCGAAACGTCTTCAAACTCCATTTCATCCAGTTGATCTAATTGAATACAACAGATATACCATGACCTGATAATGAGAACCTTCACAAGCACAAACCATATTAAAAATGTGGAAAAAAAGACTGCGTGGTATGCTCTTTCCTATACACATACTTACTGTATGTGTGCACGTGATGCCCACGTAGTTAAGTTGCGTCTATGTGGGTCATTTTATGTACCAAGTCACAGCTTGTGTTATCCCATTTGGGTCGGTGGTGCACTCCTAATTGTCTATTTTGTTATTCACTCTCTATAGGGGTTTGCAAATATTAAAGGTATCCAAAAAAGGGGGACATCATAATTATCTGTTGGAATATTGTACTACATGGTGAATAGTGTACCTGTCTCCAATACAATAGATTCTACTAAAAATTGCTAATATAAACGGTAACAGCTATACAATATTGAGAAAAAGAGAGATTTGAGCCTCTATAATCACTGTAATAATTGTGCAAATTTCAAAACGCATGAACTAAAATTCTATGGAATGACATCTACAAACCACCAGAGAGGAGTGGTAATACACAGCAGGTCTATCAAGACTGGAAACCAAATGATATATAAATTGAACACAATGGTTCCTGAAGGACTAAATAGAGAATATTGACTTTGGAGCTTTCTATAGAGTCTCCCAAAGAGCTTTCCATGAATCTGTTATAAAGCTCAGCTCATAGAACTATAAATATACCATACAAGTTACCCCCTCAATGTTCCTCTTCCCCTTCCTACATTTTAAAAGCCACTATATTATTGTTTTATTGTACTTTATAATAATGAACTTTTATATTGTAGTGCACATTCTATTCATTATTTTATATTAGCAATTTTGAGTAGAATCTATTGTATTGGAGACGGTACACTATTCACCATGTAGTACATATTCCAACAGATATTTATGATGTCCCCCTTTTTGGATACCTTAATATTTGCAAACCCCTATAAGAGTGATAACAATATAGACAATTAGGAGTGACCACCCCGACCCAAATGGGGTAACACAAGCTGTGACTTGGTCCATAGAATTTGACCCGCATAGACGCAACTTAACCACGTTGGGCATCACGTGCACACTACAGTAAGTATGTGTAAGGAGAAGCATACCGCGCATGCGTGTATCTCGCCATGCCTAGAGAAGTCACAGACGGTACGACGTGATTACGTCAGGGAGATCCCGGAAAAAATTAGGAAAGAATACCGCCATGCGCGGAAGAAAAGACAGAGACGGCGTGACGTCAATACGTTAGGAGAACCCAGAAGAAGAAACCCCGGAAATAGGAAGTATTTAAGACAAAGCAGGAGATCATAACTATACCCTTGAAAAAGCTATAGGAGATAGCGAAACGCATTGGGATTAACACTAATCAGTAGGGTAGCACCCTTAATACCATTAAGATAAAGATCCTTCACCCTGAAGGTTATACAAATATAGCATAATAGGAGAAGCAATTTAAAAGGATTCCCCTACTTTTTAACGCACATTTTTACCTAACTTGCAATATGCACTTGCACTTTACCTTGGAAGTTTTTATCTTGTTTTCATCTATAAAAAATAGATGTGTTTTTACCTCATCTTTGGAACACGTAAGTCTTTTTTTCCACATTTTTATGGTTTGTATGTATCTATTTATTGTACTGATAAGATATTAACACTATTTATTTGGTCTGATCTATTTCTGGGTGAGGAGGACAGCACAGCTACCAACTTAACTTGGCAAGATTTTTGGGACACAGTGGAATTGGGTAGTCTAGCAGCAGACCAATCACACCACATCACCATACCATAAGCGCAAAGGACTTTTGATAATTTCAATTAAGTTTCCTTTTTTATTTCAGCTGTTATCAACTGCTCTTAATCATACATGTTCTGCTGTAACAATCTGGCAACGCAAGAGGATTTGGAAGGTAAAATTGCATGTTGGAAAATTCCCGGTACTGGCTATAGTGGTTACTGAGCATGCTCGCCCAACAAATAGTCAGGTCAGAAAAAATAATAAATGGTTTAAAGGAGGAGATAAGCTGACTGTCACAAGAATCTGTGGCAATTATGTACCCTGGAAAATCCCAATTAGCATATTACAGCAGGTGTTAAGGGGTTGATTGGATAGTGGCTAAGAGGTGTTATAGGAACGCCCAGAGTAAGTGTTAGAACAGCATTGTACATGGTGAGAAAACGGCTGGGCCAAGACAGCCTCTTACCAGCAGAACTGATCTCAACCCAGAACAGGTGTGTTCCTTGTTGGACTGTGCCTGAATACCACCTATTTCAAATACAGGGATAAGTTCTATAAGCAAAAACATGGATGTGCTATGGGATCTCCAACACAGGCGCTTAATACCTTTAAGGGCATAGCACCCAGCCACTGGTTCAGATATGTTGATGACACCTGGGTTAAAATCCAAGAGAAGGAAGTACAAGCTTTCACAGATCACATTAATGCGGTAGACCAAAACATTAAATTACAAGGGAAGAGGTACAAAACAACAAACTGGCTTTCTTGGACTGCTTGGTAGAAGTTAAGGAAAATGGTAACCTGGAAGTAGAGGTTTACAGAAAACCAACACACACAGATCAGTATTTGATGTTTGACTCCCACCACCCTTTAGATCACAAGCTGGGTGTCATCAGAACCCTGCAACACAGAGCCGAGAACATCCCCACTAGCACAGAGGCGAAGCTAAAGAAATGAAACATCTCAGAGGAGCCCTTAAAACTTGTGATATCCAGATCGGGCCTTTGTCAAAAGAAGTAGAAGAAGAAAGAAAAGAACACAAATACCAACAGTGAAGGGGAAAAGCAAGACCGGGGGAAGAACATGGTCCTCCCATATGTAGCAGAAGAATTTTCAAAAAACATTGTATCCCTGTCTGCTTAAAACCGAACAACACCTGAGGCAACAATTGGTACATCCGAAAGACCCAATACCTAAACACAAGAAAAGCGACACTCATATAGCAGTGCAGTGAAGAATGCTCTGATGTGTATGTGGGGGAGACCTAACAGCAACTGCATCAACGTATGGCCCAGCACAGAAGAGCCAATTCCTCGGGTTCAGGACTCAGCGGTATTCTGCAGGAACGCCCAGAGTAAGGTGTTAAAACAGCATTGTACATGGCAGACAGTTGGTGTCGAACCCCCCCACCTCTATTTAGGCTTGGTTTCTTTATTTTCACATAAATGGCCTCCTTAACACCTCTCTTGAACCAGTCACGTTCCTTCGCCAGTATGTTAACATTACAATCTTCAAAGGTATGTCCTTTATCCTTAAGATGCAGATACACGGCTGAGTCCTGACCCGAGGAATTGGCTCTTCTGTGCTGGGCCATACGTTGATGCAGTTGCTGTTAGGTCTCCCCCACATACACATCAGAGCATTCTTCACTGCACTGCATATATGATGTCGCTTTTCTTGTGTTTAGGTATTGGGTCTTTCGGATGTACCAATTGCTGCCTCAGTGTGTTGTTCGGTTTAAAGCAGACAGGGATACAATGTTTTTTGAAAATTCTTCTGCTACATATGGGATGACCATGTTCTTCCCCCTGTCTTGCTTTTCCCCTTCACTGTTGGTATTTGTGTTCTTTTCTTTCCTTCTACTTCTTTTGACAAAGGCCCAGTCTGGATATCCACAAGTTTTAAGGGCTCCTCTGAGATGTTTCATTTCTTTAGCCTTCGCCTCTGTGCTAGTGGGGATGTTCTCGGCTCTGTGTTGCAGGGTTCTGATGACACCCAGCTTGTGATCTAAAGGGTGGTGGGAGTCAAACATCAAATACTGATCTGTGTGTGTTGGTTTTCTGTAAACCTCTACTTCCAGGTTACCATTTTCCTTAACTTCTACCAAGCAGTCCAAGAAAGCCAGTTTGTTGTTTTGTACCTCTTCCCTTGTGAATTTAATGTTTTGGTCTACCGCATTAATGTGATCTGTGAAAGCTTGTACTTCCTTCTGGTGGATTTTAACCCAGGTGTCATCAACATATCTGAACCAGTGGCTGGGTGCTATGCCCTTAAAGGTATTAAGCGCCTGTGTTTCTACCTCCTCCATGTAAAGGTTGGAGATCCCATAGCACATCCATGTTTTTGCTTATAGAACTTATCCCTGTATTTGAAATAGGTGGTATTCAGGCACAAGTCCAACAAGGAACACACCTGTTCTGGGTTGAGATCAGTTCTGCTGGTAAGAGTGCTGTCTTGGCCCAGCCGTTTTCTCACCATGTACAATGCTGTTCTAACACCTTACTCTGGGCGTTCCTATAACACCTCTTAGCCACTATCCAATCACACCCTTAACACCTGGCTGTAATATGCTAATTGGGATTTTCCAGGGTACATAATTGCCACAGATTCTTGTACAAGTCATTCTGAATTGAGAAAGCCAGTCAGATGACTAGCGAAACGTCTTCAAGAACTACATTTCAAGTCCAGTTGATCTAATTGAATACAACAGATAATATGGTTTGTATGTATCTATTTATTGTACTGATAAGATATTAATACTATTTATTTGGTCTGATCTATTTCTGGGTGAGAGGAGGACAGCGCAGCTACCAGACTTAACTTTGCAAGATTTTTGAAATATAAAAAGGCTCAGATTGGATAGCTAAATAAATAAGGGGAAGATCAACATATGTATATAGATAGTGTAGTGTTTCTGGAACTCTGCTTTCAGATTAATACAAGAGACATTCTTGTTGAAGGAAAACTGTATTCACATCCTTAGGTCCAACATGGAACCACATACCAACAAGTTATAACATGTGCAAGTATAGAACATTAACTTGTTACAATGACCCCTAGTGGGCACCACATTATATTACATCTCCTTTCTTTTAAAGAACAAAACATTGAAAAGTATAAGATATATACTAATATAACCAAAAGCATATTTTTAAGTTCAGTCGCTGAGGTGATTTCACTATTCGACCACATCTTGTAGTTTTAAAACCTCCGCTCTGTAAGTTAGTATTTATTCCAATATTTGCAGACCCAGTGTCTGCTGGCTGAATTTGAGAACTATTTTGCTGGTCAGGGTGCATCACTGGTATATTTTCATTCACTTCTAAATCATCATCTGTGTCGTTTGAAGACAATGGTCTGGCAAATGGTGTGCAATTTTTGATCAAGTGTCTACGGTTCCGTCTGTATACCCCTCCATCATCAGTTTGTACCATGTATGATCTAGGAGCCTGTAGCTTAGAAGTGATATGGCCTGGTTGCCATTTTCCTCCAGGTCTTTGCACCATGACCTGATCTCCCTCCTGCAAAGTAGATAAAGGTTTAGCACTCCTGTTGTAGTATACAGACTGTCTTTGTTGTTTATTATGCAGTTTTCTGTTCACAAGATCTGATGGAATGATGTGTGGCAATAATTGGTTATGGGTCATGGGTAGATTTGAGCGCAGATGGCGACTCATGAGTAATTGAGCTGGTGATCCAATGCCATCAATTGGTGTATTCCTGTACTCCAGCATGGCCATGTAGGGATCCCTGCTACTTTGCTTTGCTTTTGACAATAGATGCTTGACAGTTTGAACAGTTTTCTCAATTTGTCCATTTGACTGTGGATAATGTGGACTAGAAGTTGTGTGCTGAAAGTCATAGTCTGTGGTAAATTTTTAAAATTCTGCTGATACATATTGAGGGCCATTGTCTGAAACAAACTCATCAGGAATTCCGTGTCTGGAAAATATGGCTTTTAGTTTTTCTATGACATTAGAAGTAGAAGTGCTCCTGACTGATTCCAGTTCAAAGAAATGGCTGTAATAATCTACTATCAAAACATAGTACACACTGTCAAGCACAAAAAGATCAGACGCCACCTTTTGCCATGGCCTTGAAAGTACTGCATGTGGAATCATTGGCTCTTTACGGTTTGATGCACGATATTGTAAACAAAGTGGACATGTGAGCACCAATTTCTCAATTTGTGCATTCATACCTGGCCAGTAGAAAATATCTCGTGCTCTCTCTTTACATTTCTCAGCTCCCTTGTGTCCTTGATGTATCTGCTGTATCAGTTCTGTTCACATGGATTTTGGTACTACTAACCTGTCACCTTTACAAATGGCATTGTCCATAAGAATTAATTCCTCACGAAAACTCCAAAACTCTGCTACTGCTGGAGGACAGGCACATTTTGACTTTGGCCATCCATTCAGTATGATTTTCTTTAGAGTAGACAGTTGAGGATCCTCTGCAGTTGCATTTGTGAGCAAATTTCTCTTAATAATTTGTCTTAATTTCTTGTATGATATTGGAAGATTTGACATAACTAAATGGATTTGTGTTTCAAATGCTTCTTCTGCAGTACTCTTTACTTCAAGGGGCAATCTACTTAGGGTATCTGCAACAGGAATCATGTTCCCGGGCTTGTATGTCACAAGAATTTGTATTTCTGAAGACACAACATCATCCTTTGTAGCCTGGCTGGGGCAGATGCCAGACTCATTTTCATAATAATTTCTAAGGGATTATGGTCTGATTCCACTGTAACTGCCCATAAATATATTGATGGAAACATTGACATCCAAATACAATTGCATACATTTCCTTTTCTATTTGAGCATAATTAATTTCTGTATCTGTTAGTGACTTGGAGACATAAACAACTGGTTTTCCTTCCTGCAGCAAAACTGCACCAAGCCCTTGTTTGGATGCATCAACCTGGATTGTTACCTCCTTTTTGGTGTCATAGTATGTTAGAGTGGCAGCATTGGAAATCACCTGTTTCATTTTATTAAATGCCTCATTCTGTTGTGACTCCCATTGAAAGTCAGAGTTTTTCTTTAAAAGTTCTCTTAGAGGTGACAAAATTACAGCAAGATTTGGAATGACTTTAGCCAGGTAATTATCCAGTCCTAAAACTGTTTCCATCTCTGACCGATTTGTAGGTGGCCTCATATTAGAAATCATTGTAATTTTGTTTGGATCAGGTTTTAACCCTTCCTCTGATAGAATGTGTCCAAAGTATTTAACTTCTCTTGGTCTTAGAGTGCATTTTTCAGCATTGAATTTAACTCCTCTGTCCCTGAACCTTTGAAGCATGACTGTCAGGTTAGAATCATGTTCTTCCATAGTTTTTCCATAGTTTCTTTAAGAGCTATTGGAATTCTGCGAGGTGCATGCACTGTTGGAGTAATCATTGTATCCACTTTAATTTTGCACTCCCCTGGGAACTGTCCCAGCCCATGAAAGACATCCTCGTATTCCTTTACAATATCTGAGCAGTTATTGTTAGAGTCAGTTTGTGGAGAATCTGCAACAGATAATATTAGCTGAATCAGTTTTAAGTCCAGACATGCTCTGAGTCCCAAAATAGGATTGGCCATGGTACTGACAATGTAAAATTGCAATTTCTGTTTATTACATTTGTACATACAGTCCAAAGTGCACATACCTTTCACATCTAGTTGTTCCCCTCCATACCCATACAACCTGCGATTTGTTGCTTTTAGTGTCTCTGAAAACTGTTTTTGTTGAAATATATGGAAAGGTATGACAGTTACTTGGGCACCTGTATCCAGTTTGAACTGTATCTGCACAGGTTTGGATCCTACTGATATTTCAGTGAAAACCTGGTCAGCCTGGTCTGTTCCAATTGCACTTATAACTGCAGACTGACCTGTTACTATTACCATTTCTATACATAAATCACATGGATCCTCATCCACATCAATGTTCTCTACAGCTGTTTTACACATTCTAGCAAAATGATTGTTCTTTTTACATTTGTGGCATATCTGGCCTTTTGCTGGACAATTTTGCCATGGATGTGATCTCCCACATTTGCTACATTTATTTTGCAGAGGCTGCACTGCACATTTGAGTGTTTGTGTTTGCTTGGGGGTAAAGGGCATTTGTCTCACACCGTGAACTTTATCAGCGGCAGCCATAAATTTTATTTGTGTCTGAGCTGCTTCATGGCATCTTGCAATCTCAATTGCTCTGATAAGGCTGAGATCAGCACCTTGATTTATTAATTTCTCTTGCACTTTAGTGGCATTTGTGCCAAACACAATTCTGTCACAAATCATTTCATCAGCATCAGTGAATGCACAATCCTTAGCTAATAATTTCAGGTCTGTCACAAACTGTCCTATAGTCTCATTTGCATCTTGCATCCTGTTATAAAATGTATATCTTGCAAAGATGGGGTTTGCTTTAGGGGTTACATAATCACTGTATCTTTTTTAATAAGTACTGAGCTGTTTGCTCTCTTCTACAGACAGGTCTCCCCATGAGTTATAAATGTCCCTTCCTTTTTCTCCAAGCCATAACAACAAGTAACAGCATTTATCTTCCTCTTCTTTTGCCTTAAGAGGACCTTTGAAAATGAGCTCTGCATGCTGTTTAAACCTTCTCCATTCCTCTGAGAGGTTAACACTATCCCAGTCCATGCTGGGTGGCTGCATACCTGCAAATTCCATGCTGTTTCTTACTGCAGAATGTTTACTGTTGTGTGCTCAGTGCTGTAGCCCGTAAAATCCCCAACTTCTGACACCATGTAGTGTTTCTTGAACTCTGCTTTCAGATTAATACAGATAGATAGATAGATAGATAGATAGATAGATATAGATGCCCTTTTCAACACAAACAGAATGCTCTCATACATAAAATGAAATATTTTGTTTGAACGCCTGATATTTTCCTTGCTGCGACTTGGGTATTATTCATAGTTTCCAAAAGCACTTATCTTCCTTTACTGATTTTGCCTATTAAAGGACAATTATACTCACTTTCCCTCTGCTCCTCTTCCTTAGTCAGTACTTTCTACCCTCTGAACCACTAGGTCCTCACCCTTGGGTTCACTTAATTTGTGGCATATACGTACTTACACGCTGCTCTGGTAGGCTCCGCCCCTCCTCTCCTTGTATAACGAGGCCAATAGGAAGGCATGCTCTTTGCAGAATGTGTCTTCCTATTGGTCTCATCGCCGATGGGGAGGAGGGGGCAGGGCTCACCGGAGCAGAGGGAAAGTAAGTATATGCTGCAAGTTAATCGAACCCAGGGGTGAGGACCTAGCGTTTTAGGTCCTCACTCTGGGTAGAAAGTACTGGCTAAGGAAGAGGAGCAGAGTGAAAGTATGTATAATTGTCCTTTAAGGTTCATACACACATGCAACTTTGTTGGCCGAAACGGCTGTTTGGTGGGGCTCATTGAAGATCTGCTAAGTGAATCGGGCAAACAGCCGTTCACGGCTGTGCATACACCATTGTGCATCGCGAGTCGGCACCCACGACTGCATGTGTGTATGAAGCTTTAGACATGTTGGTAAACAATCATGTGTATTTTAATATGCACATCCAGTTGGTCACGCCGAAACATCGGCTGATGTATTCCCCTTCACATTACATTACAGTCCAATTTCCAAATGCAAAAAAAGTGTCTTTGAATGTACAGTATGTGTAAAAAAATGTTCTCTCTTGTTACATGTCTCACTAAACACATACTAAGCATTTTACTATGTGGCTGGTGTTTTACCATGTGACTGAAAAGTTATGTTGGTGTTTTATAACCTAATTGCAGGTTAAAACTACCAGTTTCACCATAGGTCAAAACTACATTGAACCATTTGACCATTGAAACTTCATGTCGAAAACTTATACTGTTCCTGAATCTCTAAAGGTGTCTATACACTACAAAGGTGCCCATACACTACTAAGGTGCCCATACACTACTAAGGTGCCCATACACTACTTTAGACAGATGTCCAATCTCTCTAGAACTGCCTAGCCCGTTCTTTCATGCAATCAATTTGAGATCACAAAATGAATGTAAGGTGATGCATTTTGGACTTAAAAATACTTGTGCTACTTATACTATAAATGGCTCTGTGTTAAGTGAATCCCTGTTGGAAAGGGATCTTGGAGTTTTGGTGGATAACAAACTTAAAGGTAGCAAGCAGTGCCAGGCGGCAACATCCAGAAGCCAGCATGGTAGTCTTGTATAAGCGAGGTATGGATTCAAGGGAGGAAAATGTAATTCTCCCTCTTTACAAAGCATTGGTAAGGCCTCATTGGAATATGCAGTGCAATTTTGGAATCCTGTGTACAAAAAGGACATCTTAAATGGAAAGGGTTCAGAGAAGGGCAACTAAATTAATAAGGGGTTTGGGGAGTAGATATGAAGAGAGACTGGAAAAGTTACAATTATGTACGCTGGAGAAAAGGCGCTTGCGTGGGGATATGATTACTGTGTATAAATACATTAACGGGCATACAATAAACTATCTGGGGCATTGTTCACCAATAGAAACATGTCAAAGGACACAAGGACATCCCTTAAGACTTGAAGAAAAAAGGTTTAGGCTTCAAGCTCGGAAAGGGTTTTTCACTGTGAGAACGGTAAGGGTATGGAAGTCTTCCAGTGGAGGTTGTAATGGCAGGTTCATTGGTCAGTTTAAAAAAAAAGCTGGATGAGTTTCTGCAACAAGGAATGTTGCAGTTCTGGTATTGATACATAAAGTAGAGTTGATCCAGGGAAATTTCCGATTGCCACTTGGGGTCAGGAAGGAATTTTTTCCCCCTTCATAAATTTGGTGGGTTTTTTTGCCTTCCTCTGGATCAACAGTTAGGCAGGAAATGAGGATATTGCTAGATGGGTTGGACTGGATGGACATATGTCTTTATTCAACCTCAAATACTATACTATACTAAAAAAAAAAAAAAAGAATGGGTGAGATATGAACATCCCATGTGGTATTTAGACATTAGATATATATTTATAATCTAGCTAATGTCTGCCTAGTGTATGGCCAGTTTTAATCTAATTACGTATGGCCATCTATGCATAAATGTATAATTTCACTTCTTGGGGTTACAACACTGTAGAATATTTTAAAAATGGAAGGAGATCTGAAAGGCAACAATAATGAAAACATTTTCCTCAACATTGGGATAAGGTAAATATAAAAACAATGACAAACTAATAGACTAAGATCTCTGTGTTTTTACCCATGCAGCGTACAATCATGGGCAAAACTTTTAGCACTGACAGAAATGTTGTGTTTAGCAAAATTTGTGGCTTTAGTATTTTTTAGGTTTTTTTTCCACATTGGTTTAATACTATAGTGTTTGTTTTAGACGATCAGATGCATAATAATTTATTGAAAAGACCTTTATTTTCAGAAAAAGTTAACTTTATCACAAAAACCCATTCCCCACTGTACTTTGGCTTTGGCACTCTATAATCAGCTAACTTGATTTTAGTATAGTCACGTCTAAAGGTGAGAATAAGTACAGCTGAAATCACTCATTCTGATTGAAATATAAGGCCAGACTGATTGCTATAAAAAATGTAACATATGCTTGAAATTTGCTACTGGTTTTAGCAACTGTTAAAAAAACACATGCAGCCATCATCGCTTTGCATCAAAATGAACTCCCATGCAATGAATATTGCACCTGAAATAACTGGATCATCAAGGACCTTAACTTAAGAGGTTCAGTTGGGGGTGAGGATGTATTTAGGATGTCTAATTGTGCCAAGCAAGAACCACAATTTTCTCCTTTTGAAGAGTCAGCTTTGAGGAGTTAGATACAGAATTTTATAGGCACCAGTGCAGAACTTGCTTAATATCGATATCGACGTGTGAGTTTATCTGCAGCACTGTGAGACAAATTCTTTTGGACAACAGCCTTGTGCAAAGAAGGAATATAGGAGTCCTTCCTATGACTGTTTGGGACATATGGATAATCAGGACATATGGGCAGGAGACTCCTTAGATTCTTATCTCATTGGGAAACGGCGATCTGTTCTAGGAGTCCAAAAATCATAAAGAACTCCAAGCACTAACAAATCAAGAATAGATCACCATCAGTCAAGCTTTGACCTGGAATCTGATATCCAGCATGCCCAAGCAAATTGCAAGTTATGACGAAAGGTCATAATGTAAAATACAATCAGGGAGATTCAATAAAAGTTCTTATCGTTTAAAATGGTGCTAATTTTGTCCCAACCAATCAGATGTTAGCTTTCAAATGTTAAATAAGATCTGATTGGTTGGGGCAAAATTTGCCCCATTTTAAACGATAAGAACTTTTATTGAATAACCCTGAATATATTTGCAAATAAAAGCCTTTAAAATGTTTATATTTCTTTAGCAAACCGTAGAATTGTGTACAAAAATGCAGAAATTTGCAAAACACATTGGTGTCACAGGCAAAAGTTTGACCATGACTGTATATATTAAAGCTGCAAATGACATATTCAGTATATTTCTACCCATGGCCAACCATGGAAAGCATCTAACAATCAGTCACCAGCACTTATGTTGAACATTTAACTTTTAACAAGATGAGGACCATAAACTGGATTGATTTGTATTCAACCCTGTTATGGCAGAACTGATGTTGGACATACTATACACATACATGTATACATTTACATGTATATTTTAGAGCAGTACATTTTCAAAGGAGGATGTACCAAAACTGTACATTTATAATTAAACCTGTAAATATTTACTCTGAAGGACCACAGAAACTGCTTCCAGTTTCATATTTCTATAGTTAACTCCAGTGACAGGAGGCTTCCTCTTCTGCCCCCAACATAATGCATATTGACACAGGTTGCATTGCATGTGCATGTGATGAGGAAATGTATGTATCACTGCTTGAGCCTCTCTTAGAACTCTCACTCTCCTGGAGGGTGGGAAAGACTGGGTTAGCAACCAGTGAAATCACAACCAAGAAAGAGGGGGGGGGGGGTGCTAAACAAAAAGATCAAGTTCCCGGCAGCACTAAAAATAAAGCAAAGGATAAAATATTTTTTTTGCTTTAGTGTCCCTTTAATAAGGTAGCATAGACAGTTCAATGATGCATAGAATCTAGCATATTCTTCAGATTTTATGTATTTTATTACAATGTGATCTAAAACTGCATTCCAGGTTATTAAAATGGAATAAAACAAACAGGGTTATGCAATAAAAGTTCTTATTGTTGAAAATAGTGCTAATGTTGCCCATACCAATCAAATGTTAGCTATCAAGTTAAGTTAAATAAGATCTGATTGGTTGGGGCAAATTAATCACCATTTTTTTCTCCCTGTAAGTATTCATTTCTTATTTGGTATAAAAAAAAATGAACTAATAAAAAAAAAGTTTGTTCTAACTTAAATTCCTGTTCCTAATGTGTAATCAGTAATCAAAAATATTCAAATAAAATAATCATTACAAATGTCATTGGTTGCCATTTACGCTATTCGCTATTAGGATATTCTGCTTGTTTTGTTAATTACTGTATGTCTTTTTGACTTCCTAATAGTATGCCGTTTCTTCCATGAATTTAAATTTAATTTATGCTGCTTTTGTATAGTCTAATTACACATGGTAGAAAAGCCAGATTTATATTTTAATTCAGATTTGCATGTGACATTCTAATCCTTTGTTGAGCATAAATAAACTGAACAGGGATTCTACACAAAGAACAAGGGATCATTTGGTACTTGAATCTCCAAATAAAATAAAACAAATAAATCATTTTAAAGGGCATGTCCACCCCCAAAACTATAATCCCCCCCACTACTGGCCCCATTGTGTAGTGTAGTTTAATCCTTACCTTACAGTGTAGTGTAGTTTAATCCTTACCCAGCTCCATCTGGTTCTTCTGCTATCCCACCTAAAGTAAAAAAAACCTCGAAAACTCCCACCAGGAGTACTGCAGAGTCCATATAGGACTCTTCCTCCTGTCTCCCCTCTGGGAGAAGTTTGGCGTGCGCACGGCAGCCCTTCTCCCCCTCCCTTCCCCTCCCTCTCCCTCCCGATTTAGATTCCCTCCCCCTAGCGTAAAAACCTTTTCATATAATATTCTCCCTGTCCCCCCATCCCCAACCGCTATAGTTTTAAGTTCAGAAAGTGCCCCAAACATTACTTACCTTCCCTCTTTCCTCCGCTGCACTGAACTCCCAGCAGCCGTGTCCATGTTTGGCTGCCGCTCATCCAATCACAGACGCGACTGTCGGTCCCGCCCCTCTGCTTGCATTTTCTCGCAAGCAGAGGGCCTAGGAGTGCGGCGGAGGAAAGAGGGAAGGTAAGTAATATTTGGGGCACTTTCTGAACTTAAAACTATAGCAGTTGGGGCTGGGGGGACAGGGAGAATATTATATAATTTTTTTTTTAGAAGGGCGGACATGCCCTTTAACCCTTTCCCTGCCACAGATCGTATATTCACGATCTGTGCAGTGAATGACCAAACTGCCACAAATCGTGAATATACGATCTGTGGCTTCCCTGCTGGAAGTTACGGTACCTTTTTGCCGTGACCGTATAGGGAGGAAGCCGGTCCCACGTGGAGCTCAGCTGGATCCGGAAAGGAAGACCCCGGTGACTTCGCGAGACTTCCTCCTTCACCGGGGGTCTTCCTTGAAAGTGGTAAGAGCTGGAGCCTGGTGGTCCAGTGGAGGTACTGCAGTGTGATCTCCATAAAGATCATGCTGCAGTACCTGTATAGCACAAGCTGTCATGCTGACAGCTTTACTATACATTTTGTGAATGGAACTCAAAGTTCCATTCACAAATAGGATTTTTTCTAAGTCTTTGCTACTTAGCCAAAACTTAGAAAAAAAATGGGGACAGAGATCAAAATTTGGTGATCACTTCTGATCACCAAATTATTGATCTTTGCTAATGAATGAAAAATCACTTCCTGGAAAATGATTTCCGGGAAGTGATTTTTCCGATCGGATTTCGAATTGGAAAATGGGCAATTATTATTATTATGCCCGTATTCCAAGTTCGGTATCATTCCCAAGATGATTTGATGATCATCTTTGGGAATGATCCCCCCAAAAAAGGGGAAATGCACACAAAATAAAATCTTAAAGTGATACACACACCCTTTTTTTTTTTTACCTAAAAACTATAAATTAGCAAAAAAAATTGTCTTCTCCAAGCTTCCCAATGTCCCCGGTGATATCGCTAAAGTAAACGCGGATCATTATTTGTTCGATTTCAAGGGAAACTTAGCCTATTTTAGTAGGGAATTTTGCAGAGGTACCAAAAAAAGACCGGATTGAATTTTCAGGATCAGTAAAGTGTGCAAAAACTTGTGGGACTCTCCGTACTAAATGCTTTTCACTAAAATACCATTAAAAGGGGGAGTGGAGATTGGTGTGGGGGGTGGGTTGTGGCGTTTTTTTATTTTTTCTTGTAATTGCAATTGCGCATGGATCCCATTTGAGCTAGTTGGTGGCCCCGTCTCTGTTTGCACCCACCCTCATGGCATACCGTTTGATTCAGGACATGTGGGAGATTGCCGTTTAGTGGGTTTTTTTACTTGCCGAGTGGGTTTAGGTAGGATTTCAACCAATGAGTCCTCTGATTTTATTTTTTCACAAAATCTCCTAAAAGCACGGAGGTCTGTGGATAACAGCGCCTGGAATTCTTCATGTATATACGAAAGCACAATACCATCACGTAGCTGAAGGTGTGTAGCTTCCAAAAATATATAGTTTGTGGGGGGTATTTTCAAGTTGATTAGGCTGTTCAAATTACAGGACACTTTGATTTTTTTTTTATTTTTCACAAAACCTCGTAAAAACACGGACTTCTTTGGATCAGTGGGTCTGGAATTCTTCATGTATGTATGAAAGCATGGCATCGTAACGTAGCTGAAGGTGTGTAGATTCCAAAAATATATAGTTTGTGGGGAGAATTTCCATGTTTCGGGACTGTTTCCTTAGAAAAAGGGTAGGCTGTTCAAATTACAGAGCACTTTGATTTTTTTTTGTAATTGCATTTGTGCATGCATCCCATTTGAGCTAGTTGGTGGCCACGTCTCTGTGTGCATCCACACATAGGGCATACCGTTTGATTCAGAACATGTGGGAGATTGATATTTAGTGGGGGTTTTATTTGTGGGGGGCATTTCCAAGTTTTGGCGCTGTTTGAAATTACAGAGCACTTTGATTTTTTTCTTGTAATTACACTTGTGCATGCGTCCGATTTGAGCTAGTTGGTGGCCACGTCTCTGTGTACATCCACACATATGGCATACTGTTTGATTCAGAACATGTGGGAGAGTGATATTTAGTGGGGGGTTTATTTGTGGGGGGAATTTCCAAGTTTTGGGGCTGTTTGAAATTACAGACAACTTTGAATTTTTCTTGTAATTAAACTTGTGCATGTGTCCCATTTGAGCTAGTTGGTGGCCCCGTCTCTGTGTGCACCCACACATATGGCATACCGTTTGATGCAGGATATGTGGGAGATTGACATTTAGTGGGTTTTTTTGCTTGTCAAGTTGGTTTAGGTAGGATTTCAATCCTTCAATCATCTTATTTTATTTTTCACAAAACCTCCTAAAAACACAAGAGTTCTTTGGATCACTGGGTCTGAAATTCTTCATGTATGTATGAAAGCATGGCATCGTAACGTAGCTGAAGGAGTGTAGATTCCAAAAATATATAGCTTGTGGGGGGAATTTCCATGTTTCTGGACTGTTTCCTTAGAAAAAGGGTAGGCTGTTCAAATTACAGAGCACTTTGATTTTTTCTTGTAATTGCATTTGTGCATGCATCCCATTTGAGCTAGTTGGTGGCCACGTCTCTGTGTGCATCCACACATAGGGCATACCGTTTGATTCAGAACATGTAGGAGATTGATATTTAGTTGGGGGTTTTATTTGTGGGGGGCATTTCCAAGTTTTGGGGCTGTTTGAAATTACAGAGCACTTTGATTTTTTTCTTGTAATTACACTTGTGCATGTGTCCCATTTGAGCTAGTTGGTGGCCATGTCCCTGTGTACATCCACGCATATGGCATACCGTTTGATTCAGGGAATTTGGAAGATTGATAATTGACAAGTTTTTTTTACATGACATGGAAATTTGCCATGATTTTTAACTTTTAATTGTATTTTTATAAATTTTTCCTGAAAATCTGGTAAAAAAGCGAAATTTTACATGAAACTGCGCCCATACCATTGGTGGTATGCATAAAGGAATCACACCATTGTGTAGCTGAAGATGTGTAGATTCCAAAAATATATAGTTTGGGGGGGTATTTCTAATATAGATAAGTGTTTAGTCTGACAAATCTGAAAAGTTGCTGTAATTGGGCCATTGTTCATTGGCTCACTTTGTGGCTAGTTGATTCCACGTTTGCGTGTGTAACCATACATAGGGCATACCGTTTGATTCAGGACATTTGGGAGATTGATATTTGGTAACTTTTTTTTACATTACTTGGGATTTTGGCATGATTTCTACCTTTGAGAGTGTTTTTTTTCAAATTTTTTAGAAAATCTGCTAAAACTGTGAACTTCTACGAAGAACTGCGCCCACACCATTGATGGTACGAATGAACAAACTACAGAATTTCGTAGATAAAGGTGTGTGGATTTGAGAAATATATGGTTTGTGGTGGTTGTTTTGTGGGGAAAAATTGCAGACTGTTCAAATTCAGATTTGGCTGAATATTTTAGCTGTTTCTGAGCCATTGTGCATTGTTTCACTTTGTGGCTTTTGGCTTCCACGTCCACTTGTGTAACCACACATATGGCATACCATTTGATTCAGGACATTTGGGAGATTGATATTTAGTAACTTTTTTTTACATTCCATGAGGTTTTGGCATGATTTCTACCTTTTGAAGTTGTTTTTTGTTCATTTTTTCAGACGAATGCGAACTTCTACAAATAACTGCGCCCACACCATTGATGGTATGAATGAACAAGCTACAGTGTTACATAGCTGAAGGTGTGTAAATTTCAGGAATATATAGTTTGTGGGGGTTATTTCTAAGTTACGGGGGTGTTTTGTGGAAAAAACTGTAGACTGTCCAAATTCAGAGTTGGCTAAATATTTTAGCTGTTTCTGAGCCATCGTGCATTGTCTCACTTTGTGGCTTTTCGCTTCCACGTCCGCGTGTGTAACCACACATATGGCATACCGTTTGATTCAGGACATTTGGGAGATTGATATTTAGTAACTTTTTTTTACATTCCATGAGGTTTTGGCATGATTTCTACCTTTTGAAGTTGTTTTTTGTTAATTTTTTCAGACAAATGCGAACTTCTATGAAGAACTGCGTCCACACCATTGATGGTATGAATGAACAAACTACAGTGTTACATAGCTGAAGGTGTGTAGATTTCAGGAATATATAGTTTGTGGGGGTTATTTCTAAGTTACGGGGGTGTTTTGTGGAAAAAACTGCAGACTGTCCAAATTCGGAATTGGCTAAATATTTTCGCTGTTTCTGAGCCATCGTGCATTGTCTCACTTTGTGGCTTTTCGCTTCCACGTCCGCGTGTGTAACCACACATATGGCATACCGTTTGATTCAGGACATTTGGGAGATTGATATTTAGTAACTTTTTTTTACATTCCATGAGGTTTTGGCATGATTTCTACCTTTTGAAGTTGTTTTTTGTTAATTTTTTCAGACAAATGCGAACTTCTACAAAGAACTGCGCCCACACCATCGATGGTATGAATGAACAAACTACAATGTTACATAGCTGAAGGTGTGTAGATTTCAGGAATATATAGTTTGTGGGGGTTATTTCTAAGTTACGGGGGTGTTTTGTTGAAAAAACTGTAGACTGTCCAAATTCGGAGTTGGCTAAATATTTTTGCCGTTTCTGAGCCATCGTGCATTGTCTCACTTTGTGGCTTTTCGCTTCCACGTCCGCGTGCATAACCACACATATGGCATACCGCTTGATTCAGGACATTTGAAAGATTGATATTTAGTAACATTTTTTTACATTCCATGGGGTTTTGGCATGATTTCTACCTTTTTGAATGTTGTTTGATGTTAATTTTTTGAAAAATCTGGTAAAAGTGCAAACTTCTACGAAGAACTGCGCCCACATCATTGATGGTATGAATGAACGAACTACAGCGTTACATAGCTGAGGGTGTGTAGATTTATATTTATATAGTTTGTGGGGGGGTTTTCTTAGTTGGGGGGGTTGTTTTGTGAAAAAACTGCAGACTGTTCAAATACAAAACTGGCTAATTTTTTTTTGCTGCTACTGACATTTGGCACTGGTCACGCTCTGGGTTAGTTGGTAGCCATGTCTCTGGGTACACCCATGAATGTGGCATACTGTTTTATTCGGGAGCGGTTAGGCTTTCATATTTGAGATGCGTTTGAACTTTCCTCTACAGTTTTTAGCTGAAATTCGCATTTGATTTTGTCTCTGATTTTACAGTTGAGGAAAAAAAGGAAAATGTGAGAAAATAACTTACAATTGGACGAAGAGCTGCGTCCGGGTATCTGCATTTTGATCTAAACTTACCTCACTCATAAAATCCTGCAGGTGTGTAGTTTCTAAAAATATCTCACTTGTGGGGATATTTTAGTTAATTTGGTAGATATTCTATGTTAACTGTCAGTAGTGGTTATACATTTTAATTTGGTGTAATATTCTAGAAGGTGCAGTTTTAATTTGGGGGGGTCTCCTGTACAGGAAAAGTCAGATACCTACATATATCTGGTATCGTTGTACTCGGGAGTATCAGAGCTTTTAGAAACAGTAAGATTTTTGTTGTAACCTTAAGATAACTATAAGTAAAAATGGGAAAAATCCATGAAAATTTGCAAATTTTTCATTTTTTTTACATTTTTTACCCATAATTCCAGTAAAATTTCCAGAAAAGTTAAAAAATTTTGTTACCATGTTAAAGTACACTATGTGCTGAAAAAAACAATGTATAATATTCCTGATTTACTGCAAGGTTTCCTACTGTAAAATTAGTCTAAAGCGATTAAGGGCAAAATCCTGAAAATTCTTCTGCCAGTTAACGCAAAAAAAAATGAAATTCTCCTGGCAGTGAAAGGGTTAAAGTGTGAACTTCTACTTTTGCATATTTCTTTATTATATATGTTAGTTTTATACATATACAGGCTTAATTCAAACAATTCTAATGTATACATGCAAAACAGGTTAACCATATTACCAATCTGATTTTTAATGGTAGAATATTGAATTAATATTGCTACAATTTGGTACCATTAATATATTAATTCATATTTGTGTCATTTTACAACTAAGTATAATTGACCCTAGAACGTTATCTGAATACTGATGGTTGTAAAGACTGTGTTGTGTGGATGGACAATTATTCCAGCAAGATAAATCCACACCCATGGCTATTTAACATTATTCTAATTATTACAATTAATAATCAAATAGAAAACAGTTGTGGAAACAACAACGCATTAAAGATAAATTTCCATAATAAATAAGATATTTCCCCCTGTGATAGATTTAATTTATCTCTTTTTTGTTATTAAATTTGTTGTAATATATAAAGGTTAATTTGGTGTGATCTGTAGTAATGTCTCACGTCTGTGTGTTATGGACAGTGCCATGAATTACCATGTTATACTCCAGCCAAATGCTTACGTTTCAGTGATGTATATGTGATTATTCACTGGGCCGTTTTTACATTAGAAACAAGTGTAAATTGTTGTATTTTTGCATGATCAATGTGCTTTGACTAAATAACTTAAAATTATTCTTTCAGTTTCCCCCCCACTACAATACTGTATTAACCTCTTCTATTAAGGGGCCCCTACATGCAACAATACCGATTGCATGATCATGTATTGTAAAATTAGTAACATTTTTCGACTGG
Organism: Hymenochirus boettgeri; assembly: GCA_019447015.1. Classification (NCBI taxonomy): domain Eukaryota; kingdom Metazoa; phylum Chordata; class Amphibia; order Anura; family Pipidae; genus Hymenochirus; species Hymenochirus boettgeri. The sequence goes on along the minus strand of CM033474.1, from coordinate 194,225,393 downwards.
TCCAATAGGGAGAAAGACATAGTGATTGTGCAATTGGCAATAACGAACATTATCGAAATATATTGCAGTGTGTATGGGCCACTCTAGCTTTAGCACTGGAAGATAAAAAGTATTATTATTATTATTGTTATTATTATTATTATTATTATTATTATTAATAATAATAATAAAAATAATTAATAATAAGAAGGTAAAGATTTTCCTTTTTCCAGTAAAATCCCTAGTAAGAATCAGATTTTATTTCTTCTAAAAATGGTATTGCAGTAAGTATAATGATATTGTTACTGTTATAATTGTCCTGATATCAATGTTGTTGAGTGATAACATTACTAATGAACTTAAGCAGGGAGAAGTTCTTCATCATCTCCTCAATAACAATAGTACAGCCTAGAAACAAATGGGATGGGAGTCGTGTGAAGAAATGAATAGACCAAAGACAAAACTGCTCCAAACTTCTTCTGCTATTGTAATGGAACTTCTTTTTCTCCTTTACAATTTACCTGCACACCACATTGTGCCTCCACCTCCTAATATACAGTATGGCATGTCCGTGTCTGCCCATTCTCACAAACATGGGTCTAAACCACTTTCAATTTTTATTTCATGCTATTAGGGGTATGGATACATAGGACATAGGACATAGCTGTAATTTGGTCATCATATCTAGATTCTGGTTTGTCTTGGTTATGTAAAAAATCTATTCATTAGTTCAATGAGAATATACCTCTGCTACTCTACTGAGATGTTTAAGGTAAAACAACAATACCACAAACCCTAGTATTACAGACTAAATCTGAACAACACAGAAAGGTCTATCTCTTTTCAGATTTAGTGTAGACTGGCAGGTGTTTCTAAGCTGTGGGCTTAGAGTTAAAATATCACTGTACTTTCTTATCTGCTCTAATAAGTGCTTGTATTTTTATATTATTAAAAACTAACAGGGAGATTTAATAAAAGTTCTTATTACTAAAAATGGTGCTAATTTTGCCCCAATCAATCAGATCTTATTTAACATTTGAAAGCTAACATCTGATTGTTTGGGTCAAAATTTGCACCATTTTTAACGAAAAACACTTTTATTGAATCTCCCTGTAAATGCTAAAAACAAGCTCATTAGATAAAAATACACCCGATTTGAGTGAGTTTTCACTTTTCTATGTCTCTGTCTAATGCTGCAAGATCTGTCTGATTTAAACAGCATGATAGAAATCTTGTGGTTGTTGTTGAAGTTTCTGCTTTTATTCGCCAACTACTGATCTATTTCACATATTATCTAGCTAAGGAATCCACAGAAACGTTACGGCATTATTGGCGAATTATGGGACATTTTTTCCCATAGACTATATGGTAACAATCCTCAAATGTGGATATTTCAAAACAGTTTGTTTCATGGTCATAAATACAAATGGTGATACCCCAACCCCCCACACAGACACAGGTACACCCACCTACTGACCTACCTTTCCATTCCCATGGAAGCCATACTTAAAAGGTCAAAAAACTAATTTTGATCAATCATCAATAAAAGTTAGCTATATGGTCATACATGCAAAAACACATACCCCCAACCTCACATGGGTACACATACCTACTAACCTACCCTATTATTCCTGTTGCAGCCATACAGAAAGGTTAAATAAAGTAAAAAAAAACTAATTTTGATACATCCTCAATAAAAGTTAGTTTTATGGTTGTAAACACAAAAAAAGACATACCCCAACCTCACATGAGTACACACACTTACTGACCTTACTGAACTACCCTTCCATTCCTGTGGCAGCCAAAAAAACTAAAGTCAAAAAAACTAATTTTTTTTAACCCCCCAACCCGACACAGGTACACGCACCTACTGATCTTCTTATCCATTACTGTGTCAGCCACACATAAAGGGTAACTAAAGTCAAAAAAACTAATTTAGATCAATATTAAAAAAAGTTTGTTTTTTTAACTTTCAACCTGATCAAGGTACACACGACCTACTCACCTACCCCTCCATTTTTATGGCAGCCATATTTAAAGGGTATAGTATTTGAGGTTGAATAAAGACATACGTCCATCCAGTCCAACCCATCTAGCAATATCCTCATTTCCTGCCTAACTGTTGATCCAGAGGAAGGCAAAAAAACCCCACCAAATTTATGAAGGGGGAAAAAATTCCTTCCTGACTCCAAGTGGCAATCGGAAATTTCCCTGGATCAACTCTACTTTATGTATCAATACCAGTAACTTGCAACATTCCTTGTTTGCAGAAACTCATCCAGCTTTTTTTTTAAACTGACCAATGAACCTGCCATTACAACGTCCTGGAAGACAGTTCCATAGCTTTACCGTTCTCACAGTAAAAAACCCTTTCGAGCTGAAGCCTAAACCTTTTTTCTTCAAGTCTTAAGGGATGCCTCGTGTCTCGTCCTTTGACATGTTCTATTGGTGAACAATGCCCCAGATAGTTTATTGTATGGCGTTAATGTATTATACACAGTAATCAATCCCCACGCAAGCGCTTTTCTCCAGTGTACATAATTGTAACTTTTCCAGTCTCTCTTCATATTCAAGCTCCCCCAATCCCCTTATTAATTTAGTTGCCCTTCTTGAACCCTTTCCATTTTAAAGATGTCCTTTTTGTACACAGGATTCCAAAATTGCACTGCATTTTACAAATGAGCCTTACCAATGGCTGGGTAAGAGGGAGAATTACATTTTCCTCCCTTGAATCCATACCTCTCTTTATACAAGACAATACCATGCTGGCTCTGGCTGTTGCCGCCTGGCACTGCTTTCTACCTTTAAGTTTGTTATCCACCAAAACTCCAAGATCTCTTTCCAACAGGGATTCACTTAACACAGAGCCATTTATAGTATAAGTAGCACAAGTATTTTTAAGTCCAAAATGCATCACCTTACATTTATCAACATTGAATTTCATTTGCCACTTAGCAGCCCAATGTGATAATCTATCTAGATCCCCTTGCAACGATTGCACATCCTCTGAAGTTTTTAATGGTCGACAAAGTTTTGTGTCGTCAGCAAACACAGAAACCTTGCTGATAATACCCACTTTCAAATCATTAATAAATAGATTAAATAGAAGCGGCCCCAACACAGAACCCTGTGGCACCCCACTTAGCACTTTAGTCCATAATGATGAAGCCCCATTAACAACTACTCTCTGCATCCTATTCATTAACCAATTTTCTATCCATGTACAAATGTGACTCCCCAGACCAACAGACCTTAGCTTATTCATTAGTCGCCTATGGGGGACTGTATCAAAAGCCTTTGCAAAATCCAAGTAAACTACATCTACTGCTATACCAGAGTCTAAATTTCTACTTACTTCCTCATAAAAGCCAAGCAAGTTAGTTTGACAAGATCTATTCCTCCTAAATCCATGCTGGTCCTTGAAACATACTCTAGCACATGTTCCCTTATTAAACTTTCCAGGATCTTCCCCACCACTGAAGTTAAACTTATAGGCCTGTAATTACCCGGCTGTGAACGACTACCCTTTTTGAATATTGGAATAACATCAGCCTTTTTCCAATCCAGAGGCACACCACCGGACATGAGGGAATCAGCAAAAATAAGAAACAATGGCCTAGATAAAACTGAACTTAGCTCCCTAAGTACCCGAGGATGTATTTTATCCGGTCCAGGAGATTTATTAATATTAACCTTATTTAGTTCTTTCTGTACCATATCCTCGGTTAACCAAAGTGAACTTGAATCTTGTATACCATTATTGCTACTATACTCTATGATATCTGTACTTGGATCTTCTATAGTGTATACAGAGGAAAAAAAAATATTCAAGACATTTGCTTTATCGCCATCCTCCGTAACTAACTTATCCCCATTAATTAATGGTGACACATTCTCAGTCCTCATCTTCTTACTATTAATATACTTAAAAAAATGTTTAGGCTTAGTGATGCTTTCTTCAGCTATCCTAACTTCATTATTAATTTTAGCTAGTTTGATTGCTTTCTTACACTCCTTGTTACAGTTTTTATAATCCCTAAAGGCCCTTTCCGTTCTCTCGGCCTTAAAGGTTTTAAATGCCTTTTTCTTCCTTACCATTTGCCTCTTTACATCAGAATTCAGCCACATGGGAGCGGATTCATTTTTTTTACATTTAATTCCCAAGGGTATAAATTTAGATGTGAACTGGCTTAAAATCCCCTTGAACACAGTCCACTTCTGTTCAGTGCCTTTACCTGATAATACATTATCCCAGTTGACATTCTGAAGAGCTGCTTTTAACCTGGGAAAATTTGCTTTCCTGAAATTAAATGTCTTTGTCAACCCAGCGCACTTTTCCTTTCGATAACAAAGTCCAAATGCCACTATTTCCTGGTCACTATTCCCTAAGCCTCCAGTTACCTTTATATCTATAATGCGCTCCACAATGTTAGATATTACCAGATCCAACAGAGCTCCTTTTCTAGTAGGAACCTCAACCACCTGTGAGAGAAAATTATCCTGCAGCAAATTCAGGAACTCATCGCCTTTTTCTGTGATGGCAGTTCCACCACACCAATCAATGTCAGGGTAATTGAAGTCCCCCATAAGAGCACCCTCCCCAACTGCAAGAAGGAGGGCTCAGGAGGGGCAGAGGGGCAACAGCAGGACTGCAGGGCGCCCTTGCCAACTGCATATGAAGTTGACTCACCTCCTCTCTCCTACCATTGCCGGCTTATAGCAGACACCAACAATGACATTACCCCCTTTCCTGTTGCCTAATTCCACCCATATTGCCTCCACTTTATCATCCATATCACCAGTTATCTCTTCTTTTAAATTTTGGGTAACTATTGTCAAAAAAACTATTTTGACTAATCAGCAACAAAGTTTTTTTTTTTTAACCCCCAACCCGACACAGGTACACACACCTACTAATCTACTTATCCATTACTGTGGCAGCCATACTTACAGGGTAACTAAAGTAAAAATTTTTTTTGACCAATCATCAAAATGTTTGTTTTTTTTAACCCCCAACCCACCACAGGTACACTACACCTACGGCCAGCTTTTGTGTCTATTATATTGGATACTATGTAGTTTAAATATATATGATTTATTGATTTATACTTGTGGTTTGTTTCCACCGGGGGTACTGTTTTTAGTATTTTATTCCTTAGCAACTTTCTCTTCAGTGAGTTTGCTGCTGTGTCCCTGAGTGGGAGACTCAGGAGCACCCTCTTTTTCGGTTCCTAGCTATATATTCTTGTTTGCTCAACACACACCTACTGATCTACTTATCCATTACTGTGGCAGCCATACGTAAAGGGTAACTAAAGTTAAAAAAAATTTTTTTTTAGCAATAATCAAGAGTCTGTTTTTTTAACTTCCAACCTGATCTAGGTATACACAACTACTGACCTACCCTTCCATTTCTGTGGCAGCATACTTAAAGAGTAACTATAGTCCAAATTTTTTTTTGACTAGTAATCAAAAAAGTTAGTTTTTTTTAACCCCCAACATGGCACAGGTACACACACCTACGGACCTACCCCTCTTTTACTGTGGCAGTCATACTTAAAGGGTAACTAAAGTAAAAAAAAACGAATTTTGACCAATCATCAAAAGTTTATTTTTTTAACCCCCAACCTGACACAAGTACACATACTTACTGACCTACCTTTCCATTTCTGTGGCAGCCATAATTAAAGGGTAACTATAGTCAAAAATAAATTTTGACCAATAATCAAAAAAAATGTTTTAACTTGACACAGGTACACACATGTGGCAACCATATTTAAAGGGTAAGTATAGTAAAAAAAACAACACATTTTGACCATTCATCAAAAAAGTTACAGGGAGATTCAATAAAAGTTCTTATCGTTTAAAATGGTGCTAATTTTGCCCCAACCAATCAGAACTTATGTAACATTTGAAAGCTAACATCTGATTGGTTGGGGCAAAATTAGCACCATTTTAAACGATAAGAACTTTTATTGAATAACCCCCTTAGTCTTTTATCCCCCAACCTGATATGAGTACACATAGCAACTGACCTATCTTTAATTCATGTGACAGCCATATTTGAAGGATTAGTAAAAAAAACCAATGTCCTCATCATTGGCATTATTGAGTTTTAATATCTGCAACACAAACACACACATTCCCTTCCAAAATGCGACCTTTCAAGCCAAATTCAAAGTTTATACTTAAACTTTCCCTTTCTAGTTATCCTCTTGCTCTCCTTACTTTTTTCTCTATACCACTCTTTTTTTTTGTATATGCTCCTATTTGTCCGCTCCTTTTTCTAATTCTTCTATTGCCTCTGCATTTTTCAACCCTTTTTTCTACTTTCATGGATTATAGTTAGGCCCTTTCCTAGTGGGTGGGTTTGACAGTATTTTAATCTTTTTAGAATTGCGTATTTTATTTGGCCATACACTTTAATAAAGTTTATTTAGTAGCCCATACTGTATATAGTCACGTGTGTGTGTAAAAGAAAACGAATACTTAGGGCTCATTCACACTATAAACTGACAGAAACGCACAGCATGTGTTTCTGTGAGTTTGTATCCATTTTTTTCATACATTTGTATCCATTTTTTAACAATGTGTATTCCATAGATTTCTATAGAAAATGCAAGAAAAAATGGACAGAAATGCTGCATGCAGTGCGTTTTTTAAACAGACTGGAACAGAGCGGATTATAACGCAGCAGGTGTGAACGATATAATGAAATCCTATGGGGTTTTACTGTCTGTCCATTTTTTTAAACGCACCCGCGTTTGAAAAACGGATACAAACTGATGTAGTATGAACGAGCCCTTATATTTTTTATACTTTCTCAATGTATATGTCTAGTGTTTTACAATTACTTTCATTTGAAGTTCCATTATTATGCATACAATTGAATGCAGTGTTGGTCATATTTAAAAGAAAAGTTAATAGATCAATTAAATTTTAAATTAACAATTTAAATAACAGCACTTTAGCTTTCCTTTTAGCCTAAATTGTTAATAAACTGAGATAAAAGAAAACCCTTTTACGCAAAATTTAACTCTTAAGTGTACTATTTGCTATTAATTATTTAACTTTATTTCTAATGAAATATGCCTGCAGCTGAGCTAATCTAAAAACACCATATTACCATTGAAATGAAGTCTCATCATCATCATCATCATCATCATAGGATAAAGTTTGATGGAATTCCCCTGTGGAGCTGCACTGATCTACCCAAAAGACCATTTTTTTTAAACAAAATTAGTTTAACAGCCATGCTGGCATTTTACGGTACAGTCATAAAGTAACAGCTCGCTCATTATTAACTGAAGCTGGCCAGTAAAAAAATGTTACAAACTTGTGATTGGTAACAACTGATATTGCAGTAGGCCCCTATACTGTATGTCTTTGTACAAAATAATATTTGTTAAAGGAGAACTAAACTTGCATCTATGTGCACCTAATGGCCACACTATTCACTGTCTCTATGCATATATTTTCTATACATGTATCCACACCAATATAGAAGTGATCCATTTGCGCGTGCGAAATGCATGCCTGGGTATGCAGTGTGGTTGGCCATACTATGTGCGCTGCACTGCAATCTGTTTTGGAGTGCATGCAATCAGCAGTTTTGTTGCGAGACGCATACACTCCGATATCCAAATACCGCAGCACAATTGTGAGTCTTTGCGTTTGTGCACTTTGCCATGTGTTGTAGTGTAGCCTCACCAAGCCACCTGATATCCTGCAGTCTATGTTCCAGACTACTAGGAACAATACAAATCAGTTGGATCATTTTACTCTTTTTGCATCCATTGTTTGTAATTGTGCTCTTTCTATTGGGACAATGTTGTCTTTAATTCCCCTTTTTAGCAAAACTACTATGTAATCAGAATAAGCCCCAGTGTTCAGCAACTGAACATTGTCTCCATCACATTTTCCCCAGACGGTCGGCTGTACTGTGGAAATTTAATAGCAAAGTAAATAGTATGTGAAATTTGAGCTTTACGCCTGTTTTTCCTATTAATCTGTTGAAATGTAGCATAGAAATGAGATTAAAAATCTCACACGCATAGAGAGAAATTGTATTTTAGCTGGAGTTTCCCATTAATCCTGAAGGGCACTAACAAACCTAATCAGGTGGAAATGAGATCCCATTTCTAGAATAAAAACACGTTTTACCCAACTCATTGCTCTGCTTATTGAAAAACCGGCGTTTATAGAAAATCTTCAGGAAAACAGGATCATTCTCCCTAGCTTTAAAAAGATGCTTTGTGACATTCTATCATAAACATTTGTTAGCTTTTAATGGAATAGATCACCCAATGAAGCAGGAAAAACAGGATATGTATGTTGCAAATTCACATGCTCCTAAATTGGCTAGAAAAAGGCTGCTGGTAGGCACAACATTTACAGCGTATTCCTGCTGCTTCTCTGTGGTTAGATTGTGTCCCACTTCAAGCTAATTACCTCCCTCAGCTGGAAATGCTGCTTTAGCTGTTGAATGATATTGGGAATGTCTGAGTAGAAGGTGTTGCTTTAATATTGCTGTTTACAGTTCTTAAAGTAAAAAACAGTCCTTTATATAGAATTACTTTGTGAAATATTCATTTAATGTTTGCATTTGTATCTTTTCAAGTACTAGATAGTTTCCATTCCTGGCTATGCTTCCGGCATTCCTTTTTCTTCATTGACTTTAATTGCCAGTTTTCGTAGTGACTCTATTCATGGCAGCCTGGGAGACCCGGATGTGTGTCCTATGACTCATAGGAAAGACATCCGGGTCTTCCGGACACCGGCAGTTAAAGGGTATCTTGATTCCAAAAATCAAATTTTCAAAAATGCTACCTTTAGATAGTATGGCGTAGTGGTCCACTACTCCAACACATTTTTCAGATTTGAAATCCGAGCTCTAGAGTCTCAGAAATCTTCATTTTAAATAACAGCAGGTACAGGAAAAGATCTGTCAGTTAGGTATGCTAATTTGTGTCACTCCAGTGACCTCTTACTAGGATCTCAAAAAACATGTCAAATCTAGAGATGGCCAGTTGGCAGATTTTACAGCCTGAAAAACTCGGTTTATACTCGAGTATATACATTACTCAGCAATACCCACATTTCCTGCCTACATGTTCTGCCTATCCAGAGGATAGTGGCAATCGGAAATATCCCTGGATCAACCCCCAACTATGTAAGGCCATATAGCCTTAATATTTTGTAAAATTTGTTAAAATAGATATTTTTTTAAAGGAGAACAATATAACAATAGAATAAGAAAGTAGAAATATTTTCATTGATGGAATCAAATGTTATTAAAGAGGAATATTGTTCTTTATGTTTAGTTTGGAGAAAATGTACGATAATCACTGCATATTTATTTCTATAAGGCAATTAAAAAAACAAAGATTAAATAATGCCAGAGAAATGAGCAAGAATGGTTAATAGAAAACATGCTACAATATAATAAAAGCTTTCAGTTCCTTATTATAAGAGGAGCAGAAAATGGAAAAGGACTTAGCACCTACATTATGTCCAGTAGGCTTAGCTCGCTGCAACTGAACAGATGGCCTATTTTAATAATCCATATTCTTAGATTTATTATTAATACATTCTGACATTATTGCATCCTTTTTTAATTTTATATAATTAGAGCCTTCTTTTTATTTAATATCCATATCTACATTCAGAACACCTTTTCACTGGGCGAGTAAAGAAAAGGGTTTAAATAAGAGATTTTGAAACAGTGGCCAGACGGAACAATGGAACTATGAATCACAGATAGAATGCTGTCATTAGACTTATTTTCAAAAGAGAGTTATATCATTTTCTATTTTAATTAAAGCTGGTAAAGGTGGCATAATACAAACGAAATAATGTTTAAGTTTAATTAAGCATCTCAGGTTGATCTTCAAAGGCAAGACTCTCACAAAAGAACATTATGATTTTAATGTGCAAAACATGCCTCTAAGACAAGCCAGTATTAGAAGCTAAGGGTGCTTCATTAAATGCTACTAACAAAGAGAAAGTCAGACTTTTGCACACATGTTCCTAATGGAGTAAGCAATGAAACTGACCACTGATCAACATTTAGTATTTGGAACTAAAGATGGATGCGCAACTTTTTTTTTGTGGAATATTTTAGATTTTTGTGAAATTTCAAAGTTTCACAGCAAAACCAAGTTGAAAGTCCATTTCTATTAGCAGCCGCCCCCCCCCCCCCCTAGCTGTTTTTTATGTTTTGTTACAAGGAAAATATAAGGGAGTTAAAAGCTTTTGCTTGGTAAAAGCTTCTGCTTGGTGTTGGCAATTTTCCAAAAGGCAGTTGTGCAATGGTCACAGTAGATGGGGACACAAAGAGTAGTTCTGTTTTAAGAGAAGTTATCTTATTATACAATGCATTGTTATTTTTGGGCAGTCACTGCACTATATAACCCACCCATGTGGAAGAATAAAATGCTAATGGTTGATAATGCAGTGTGGTCATCTCTATTGCCATTAAAAAGAAAAAAGAGAAAGAAAAATCTCTATTACCATTGGCATGTATAGAGATTCAACTTGCTAAGACAGTATAGTGTCATGTACAGTAACCCTGAAACTGATAGCTTTGTTGGAACATGGTTGTTTGGGATTAGTTATAGGAAAATACATACAATAGAAGGATTGGCGCGTTATCGCTAAAAACCGACACAGTGCCTTTATGAATATGGCCCTTGGAGTCAGGAAGGAATTATTTTCTCCTTCATACTATTTATTTTTTGCCTTCCTCTGGATCTGTTAGGCAGGAAATATGGGTGACATTGAGAAGGTTGGACTAGATTTTTGGACTCAACCTCATTTACTATACACCTAACCTCTTCAGTACAATGAATCCCCCAACCACCCAACAATAGTATAGCATATTATTTGAGGTTGAATAAAGACATAAAGACATACATACATCCAGTCCAACCCATCTAGCAATATCCTCATTTCCTGCCTAACCCACCAAATTTATGAAGGGGGAAAAAATTCCTTCCTAACTCCAAGTGGCAATCGGAAATTTCCCTGGATCAACTCTAGTTTATGTATCAATACCAGTAACTTGTAACATTCCTTGTTTGCAGAAACTCATCCAGCTTTTTTTTAAACTGACCAATGAACCTGCCATTACAACGTCCACTGGAAGACAGCTCCACCTTTCTCGTAGTGAAAAACCCTTTTCCGAACTTGAAGCCTAAACTTTTTTTCTTCAAGTCTTAGGGCACGGCCACACTGCAACGCAAACGCAATCGCACACGGAATCGCATGCGATTTCATGTGTGATTTTGTTGCGTTTGCGCATGCGTTTTTCTCAATAAGTATTGATTTAAGTATTGATTTAAAATGCGGAAAACACATCCCAATCGCAACGCACCCGAAAATGCACGTTTTCGGTGCATTGCCGCGTTTTCAATTATATGAAAAAAATGCATGCGCAAACGCAAGCCCAAACGCAAAAAAAGGGCAGCAGTGTGGTCGAGCCCTAAAGGGATGTCCACGTGTCCTTTGACATGTTCTATGGTGAACAATGCCCCAGATAGTTTAATGTATTTATACACAGTAATCATATCCCCATGCCTTTTCTCTATTGTACATAATTGTAACTTTTCCAGTCTCTCTTCATATTCAATACCTATTAGATTCTAACAATATTAACCCTTCAATGGCATAACCCTATAGTTTCAGTACTGCCCCATTTGCCTTCCATTTGGGTAATTCAGGGTTCACACAGGATGTACCAGGGTAGACTGGTTATATTCAGAGAGCCACAGCTTTTGCCTAAAAATGTTAGTAGTGGAAATATTTTCACTAGTTATAATGTATATTTCTCTTATGTTGTAAATGAAAATATATTTTTAGAGAACATTGTAATGCAATCATTGTTTAACTTTACATTACAACCTCTATCAATAATAAAAAATCTCTCATCTCAATATCTGCTATTCTATAAGTCCATATAGAATTAACCCTCCAAAACACTGCCCTTCATTTTATTACAGTGCACTAAATTACTCAACCTTATTTAAGGCCCAACCATAAATCCTGAGCACCATATTGATTATCAATCTGTCGATCAGGAATATAATTCTGATTGACCCATGTGTAACAGGCCTTAAGCTGGATACACACCATGTGATTTCTTAGTTTTGACTGTCCGTTTGACACTAGAGAGCTAGAAAGAAGCACTGATGGTCGTGGCTAACGTAGCTGCGGGGCGTCAGTTTGCCATTGTGTGTATGTCAGTCAGCGTGTATGAATGTCTGTCAGTCTGTGTGTGTATGTCTGTCAGTCAGCGTGTGTGAATGTCTGTCAGTCTGTGTGTATGGCTGTCCATCTATCTGTGTGTGTGTGTAAATGTCTGCCAGTCAGTGTGTGTGAATGTCTGTCAATCTGCGTGTATAGCTGTCCATCTGTATGTGTGTGAATGTCTGTCAGTCAGTGTGTGTGAATGTCTGTCAGTCCAGTGTGTGTGAATGTCTGTCAGTCAGTGTGTGTGAATGTCTGTATACCTTGACAAGTTTCAGATTTGTATAACTCGCCATGCAACAGACTTGTATAACAGGCCATGCAAGCAACTTGTATAACGTGGCAAGTCATGTATAACACTTGCCACGTAAACAAACCATGTGTAACAAGGTTGGTAGGGCAATAAAGTTTTTTAAAAAAAAATTATGCTGTGCGCTGTGTGTGCCGTGCCCGACCGTCGCAAAGCCACCGGGAAACTAAGCATTCAGAGGGGAGGGGGAGCCAGGTCACGAAAGCTGACCAATTAGAGTTAACATCCCAATTTAATTTATGTCAGTGACTGAACAGGAAAGGTGGGGAGTTAAAGGGCATGTCCACCCCCAAAACTAAAATTTAACCCACAACTGGCCCCACTATGCAGTGTTTAAAAATCCTAACCTTACATCCCTGCTCCAAATGGTTTTCTTGCTGTGCCTGTTCTAAGTCCAGGAAAGTGTAGTGTTGGAGCCTGTCACTGAGATTTCCCTACCTCAACAAGGTATGGCACATGCTCAGTGCAGCCCTCCCCCCCTCCCTCTCCCTCCCGTTTCTCTCTCCCTCCCCCTAACTACAAACCCCTTTGCTGTAGTGTAGGGCTCCCTCCCACAGCGCCAAACACCATAGTAACTTTTGCAGAAACTCCCCCGATCTATACTTACATTACCTCTGGCCGATCCGGCCCCCTGCTTGCAGTTTCATGCAGGTAGAGGGCCGGGACAGATCGCCGCGGGAAAGAGGTAATGTAAGTAATGATCGGGGGAGTTACTGCAAAAGTTACTATAGCGTTTGGGGCTGTGGGAGGGAGCCCTACACTGCAGAAAAAAATGAAAAATGGGGTGGACATGCCCTTTAAGGTGACCATACACATATGATTTCCACAGCATTTGTGCCAACAAATCACACATGTGTTGGCACACATGCTGTGGGAACAGCTCAAATGGACCTGACCGATCCCCATATGCAGTATTGGGATCAGTCGGCCGTGCGACCATACACAGTACAATCAGATCGGCTCCCTCTACTTAAAGTAAAGGGAGCAGATAATTTTTATTTAGACTGTTTTATCTTTACTCTATCTGTTTAGTTAGTTTATATGTTAGGAATTTAGCTGTCCTTTAATGTTTATATACCCATATTTATTCACTTTACAGTATAAATTGTATTCAGATCAATGTAGTGTAATGTTAAACTGCATTGACTGTATTGAAATTATATGCATAATACTGTATATGCATATGAAGTACCAAAAATGCAAGTTAAACTGGTGAAAATATTTTCAGTACCAAAATAATGATGCATACCTCTGTCTCTTTGAAGTCACACCAGTGTGCCCTGGCACAACCTTTGAGACTGCACCACTGGCCATGGAGGACTGCACTCGTTTATTTGAACAAGATATTGGTTGGTGTGTTTGAGAAGATGTCTACAGTCTAATTGTATTAGCCCTTATCAGAGCAGTAGAAATGCATGAGAGTGGTTTGTTGTGATTGTTGTATAAAGTTAGATTGTGTCAAAAGGATTCATAATCACTTAATAATAAATAATTCACAATAAATTTGTTTGTATTTTACATACACTTTCACTGTCATGTCTGTGTGAAAAACATTTGTGTGCCAACCATGTTACCAGAGTCTGTTTGCCAAGCATATTATCAGTCTGTGCCAACCATGTTACCAGTGTCTGTAACAATTATTTTACCTGTGCAATTTTGCCAAACATAGAACCAGTGTCTGTGTGCCAACCATGTTATCAGTGTCAGTTTTGTCAAATATATTACCAGTCTGTGCCAACCATGTTATCAGTGTCATTGTGCCAAATATATTACCAGTCTGTGCCAACCATGTTACCAGTGTCTGTTACATTTTTTTTACCTGTGCAAGTTTGCCAAGCATAGAGCCAGTGTCTGTTTGCCAAGTATAGAACTAGCGTCTGTGTGCCAATCATGTTATCAGTGTCAGTTTGCCAAATATTTTACCAGTCTGTGCCAACCACGTTACCAGTGTCTGTAATTATTTTACCTGTGCAAGTTTATCAAGCATAGAGCCAGTGTCTGTGTGCCAACCATGTTACTGGTGCAAATTTGCCAAGCATAGAACCAGTGTCTTTGTGCCAACCATGTTACCAGTGTCTGTGCCAACCACGTTACCAGTGTCTGTTTGCAAAGCATATCATCAGTGTCTATGTGTCAATTATTTTACCTCTGTTAGTTCGCCAAGCATAAAACCAGCATCTGTGTGCCAACAGTGTAAATTTGGCAAGAATTTTACCAGTTGCTTGTGTGCCAAGCATTTTACTGGTGCTAGTTTGCCAACCAGTTTGCAGGTTTTTGCCAACCTTTTTACCATTATCTAAGTGACAACTTACAGTATTTTAAGTTTTCCAAGCATTGTATCCAATAATTGTATCAGTCATTCTATCTATCTATCTATCTATCTATCTATCTATCTATCTATCTATCTATCTATCTATCTATCTATCTATCTGTCTGTCTGTCTGTCTGTCTGTCTGTCTGTCTGTCTGTCTGTCTGTCTGTCTGTCTGTCTGTCTGTCTGTCTGTCTGTCTGTCTCTCTCTTTGTTTGTTTCTCTATGTCTGTCTCACAGTGTCTGTGTGTAAAGCATTTTAGAGGCTCTGTGTGCCAACTTCTTTACCTGTGTCTGTTTGCCAAGCATATTACCAGTGTCTGTGCCAATTATTTTACCTGTGCAAGCTTGCCAAGCATACAACCAGTGTCTGTATGCCAACGATGTTCCCAGTGCTAGTTTGTCAACCATTTTTCCAATCTCTGCCAATCATTTTACCACTATCTGAGTGGTAAAGATTTGGTGGTAAGTTTTCCAAGCATTTCTCCACTGAAATCATCATTTTATCAGTCTGGTTCTGTGCCTATCTGTGTGTGTGTGTCTGTTTCTCTGTGTGTCTTTGTCTATCTCTCTCTGTGTGTCTCTCTCAATCTGTGTCTTTCTGTCTTAGTTTGTTTCTCATTGTCAAACATACACGCGATTAAACCGGGAACTGAACCGTCAGTTTGGTTCCGGTCTTTTAAACAGCTGATTGCATGTATATTTACTTCAAATGTGTGATCTGCTTTTTAAACAGTTGGCCGCAGACCTCTGGGGAGGGGTGTGTGTCAGGGGCAAAGCCTCCAATCTCGTGGGGGGTGTTCTATACACTTTTATACACTAGCAAGTGCAAAAAAACTGTCCATTCTGTTTATTAACTTCAACCAATTGTCTAGATGTATCTCAAAGCATAGGGAAAATTTATTCAGCACTTTGCACAAAGATTCAAAAGCTAATATCATGCTAACCTATTGTAAAATAGGTTAGCATGACTTTAGCATGGGAGTCAAGCCAGGAGAAAGACTGGCAGAATCGGTTTTCTTTAGGTTGGTGCTCCTTACAGAAATAATATTGGTAGGTAGGAATTACCAGCCTTATATTCCTGTCCCAAGTAATTTTCATTTCAACTATTTTTTGAAAAACTTTATGCACACAATAGTTTCCCTTTAACTTCTGAGGAAGGGACATCTTGGTCACGAAACATGTAACCTCGCCTTTCCCCCCCCCTCCATTCGAATATGGTACAGCCTGTGTTTGTAAGCTGTTAAGGATTTTACACATGTGAATATAGGTGAAGTTTTATATCTTTGTACGTTGAGCCCTTCGATTCTTGTATATACATATGGACTCTAAGTGCGGTATCTAGTTTAAGGCCGTGGAAGTACAGCTCCGTACATGCAAACGGGTGAGGCTACGCACCTATAAAACTGTTTCCCAGATTTTGTGTGTTAGTTTCCTTTTAATGAGTGTAGCTGCGAAACAACAACTTTCATCGTCGGCATCAGAAGTGGTTGTTAAAGTCAGAAAATTTCCCTTGGTTGTGGTCATCCCCATGTATTAAAGTATAGGAAGCCGTCCATGGCTGTAGGGTGTGTGGCAGTCCTAAATGACCTCCCTATACTTTATATAAGGGATGTTCTGGAATGTGTGTAGCCACATCTTTGAAAGATGACAGACAGAATCTGTAAGATTGGTAAAGTGTGTAGTCATCTAAAAGGTGAAAATGTAGAAGTTTGGATAATTTTCATCTCAATTTGCCAATAAAGGTATCACCTTTACAATGACTGTTAGCTTTTTAAACAATTACAATTAGTAACTTAAACGTCACACATATGTGTAATCGAGGGAGCAGTCGATTCAGTTGCGCCGTGTATGGACATTTCAGGATGATGTCTGCTCTGCATTGTACCTGTGTCTCTGTGACAGGCATATTGAAAAATATTGATATTTTCTGAAGCTAGTTACAGACTTGCAATCATTATCAGTGCTTTCCTCTTTGTGAACACAGGGGGAAAAAATCTTTCTTTTCAAACTTGTAACTAGCTCATAAAATGATTAAAGGGCATCTATAGCGTGAAAAAGAACTTTTTTTTCTTTCTTTCCATGAGTTCTATAATTCCCCACAACCCCCAGAGTGTCTTCACTTTTTTCAGATTCACTCTCTGTCCTGAGATACACCAGTTTGAAGACTACATGATTGCATTCCTCTACTACTACTTGGACTGTCAATTAAATCCCTGTGACGAGAGCTAGCTTTGATGGTAGATATAAGGCTGCACTTGACCCCCCTTCTTAATAGCTTTCACTGATTGATGATGGGTCACAAAGTGAGAGATCGTAAACTGTACTGTTCTCCTACATGTCTCCAGGACAGCTTGCTTTCTATTGGCCACTATGCATGGGTGTGTTAACGATCGGAGGACACTTGTATGAGATTGCAGTCTCCTTTAAGCCAATTTGTAATACTTGTACTATTTACTATAAAATAAAAAACACCTATATTACAATTACAGTCAGCGGATACTAACATTTAGAGGCAAATTGGCCCTTGCCTGCATAATATTTACTTACTCAACTACTCCCAAAAATCTATCTTAATTGGTGTAGCCAATGAGAAAAAAGTGAATTAGACCAAAAAGGCAATCATCAAGCATCTGAGAATTGTTTTGGCAAGTAAAAACCCCCTCCTTTTCTAAACCAGCAATTGCAGAGCCAACCTTAAATGTTGCAAAAGTGGGCACAAAGTTAGAATGCCCAAGGTGTGCCAGCAAAGGAAAACCCAAGATGTGCCAACAGGGCAAGTAGAATGCACAGGCATCCATAAAGTAGGTGACTTCCTTGCTACCCTACTGCATTGGAAAATAGTTATTTGGAAGGATTATGTCTAGGATGTTATTGCTTTATACAACCATCTAAAAAAATGAATAGCAACAAATCAGATGTATAATATTACCCATCCTATACTGCAGTGATTAAAAACCCTGTGGTGTATTTTAGAAGAAATAAGAATTGAGGTATGATAATAGGAACAGAAGGCTGATTGTAATTGATGAAAACAGGTCCATCCAGTTAACACAGTATGCCTTTACAATTACTGTAAGCTAAGTACAAGAGGAATAAAGCCTGGGATGAGATTCATTATCTAAGGAGGTAATTGTGAATGTTGATTTAGAATACAAGACATGGACTAGCTAATTATACTTATAATGCAAATCTGTAACAAAAATGTATTTTTTCTGAGCACAGAAACTGTAATACAGTTTCCTCTATATTTATTCAGTAGCAATGTGATTTTTTTCCTGTCTTGTGTTGACATGTATAATCTGTTAATCTTTTATCTAGAAGTTAATTCCCATGAGTCCCTGAACAAGCATTGCCAAATTTAAATAAAACGAATAGGCCAATGCCTAAAATCTAAATTCTAGAACTAAACTTAATAAAAATTTACTGTACACATATTGTGGATAATCGCAAAATGATACTAATATCCCTTTTTGCAGTGCTGTTCAGTGGTAGAATCACAAAGACAAATGTATTAATACATAATGTTCTAGTTGGTCTAGGAATTCTTAAAATTACCATTTGGAGTCAAGATTATTTTTCCCAGTTCTATGTGCCTTCATTTTTTTATTTTCTTACCTCTGGATCAATTCCTTAGGTAGGCATTATCGGGAAAGTAAAAAGGATAAACTAAATGGACAATTGCACTGACATCCAGTATATGTTACTAATACTTTGCATGCCACTAAATTACAAAACAGAATGAACCTAGAAACTGTGGGCTACTTAACAGTTATCTATTTGCAATTGTTTTTCTTGCTTGCATAACATAACATATCAGTCTCTTTTAAGAATAATTATTTACTGTACATATCCCCTCCTAATGTCAGACTATAAGAGCAAATGCCAGAAACAGAGCTTTGGTAAAATTGTTACTCCAATGCGAGCTGGTAATGTAAATATTGACTGGGATGTCAGGAATGGGAGAATATTTGCAACAGGAATATTGAAGGAATTATAAACTTAACGGTATTGTATTACAGAATCAAAATGCACTGTTAATTTTATTACAGAATTATTTTGGGATAATAGTTTGGTACATCTGGACTTGACAATGTTTTCCCATTTTTCATAGAAATGTCAGGAAAAATGTTGACCAATGCAGGGCCACCATAATGGCTTGTGTGTGTGTGCCTTTCGCTACATTTATCATGGAAGCGCTTGGTTGTCTGAACTGCTGGTTGGAACCCTGGGGTTAGCTTGGGTTTGTAGTGTTTGTAGTACTGAACTGGTATCTTGTAATAGTTGCAGAACAAGATTATTATTTTTGCCCTTTGTAATAAGTGGGACATCTTTAGACACTATTACTAAAGATATTTACATTTGGGCAGATACATTTGGACTTGTGTGAGGGGGGCATGGGGCCAGGTCCGACAGTTAGATTTTCAGGGCCCCAACTTCCCCTCAGTACAATTTGAAGCCTCCACCCCAAAAAGTAAAAAGAATCTTTCCCCAAAAATAAAAAGAAAACTGATTATAGTCATCTTATTATTGTACCACTCTCCAGCTTAACGGGTATTAAACTGCATTCTGCTACAGCCAAATATTTTGACTCAGCCTACAGCACCTGCAGACATTTTCTGCATCCCCGTTATTTTGTTTTTGTGTATAGTTGAGTTGCTTATCTATGTTTCCACATCAGATGTAGATATTCAAAAGGAAACAAGCATGATTCGTCTTTCATCTACTTCAAGTCTCCTTGGCTGGTCCTCAACATTGCCCATTTCTTTGTGCTTCTTCAAAGAGCTTGCATAGCACACCTTGAAACTCCAGGCTGCTTTTTAAATGCCTGGGAAAGACATTGCTGATGTAGTATACTACCTTGATTTTTGTTGCAGTGCTCAGCCTTGCCATGGTATAAAACTGCCCACCACAACCGTGTCTTTGTAGCAGAATTGGGCAATACCCCACTCAGTTTTAAAGGGCATCTATAGTGAAAAAAACACATTGCCTCTTTGCAAAGTTAAATTCATGTACTCTGTGCTGCCTTAATCCTATCTATGTCAGTGACTCTGTTTAACCACGGTGTCAGATCTGTGTGCAGCACTCCCCCCTTCCCCCTCCCCTCTGTTACCTCCTCCATGTCTCACCTCCAGCTAACCGACAAGCTTTTCATGTGCAGTAGGAGTTAAAAGTTCAACATCCTGAAAAACACACCCACACACAGTGGCCAATAGAAAGCTGTCCTGGAGACATGGAAGAAGGAGATCAGTACAGTTTACAATCTCTCACTTTGTGACCCATCATCAATCAGTGAAAGCTATTAATAAGGGAGTCAAGTGCAGCCTTATATCTACCATCAAAGCTACCTCTCTCCCCCTGCTAATGCTCTTATCTCTATGTATATTACTGAGCACGGAGGGGGGATCACGTCACAGGGATTTGATTGACAGGCCAAGTAGGAGTAGAGGAATGCAATCACGTATTCTTCTAACCGGTGTATCTCAGGACAGAGAGGGAATCTGAACAAAGTGAAGACACTCTGGGGGTTGTGGGGAATTATAGAACACATGGAAAGAAAGAAAAAAAGTTAATTTTCCCACTATAGATGCCCTTTAAGCCTTCTCCATGGATGTTTTGTTTCAGTTAATGACCAAGTTTTAACCTACACATTGAAATGCTGGTCATTAACATGAACACCTGTTTGGTAAAACTGGTTAATCATTCACCTTACTATATTAATACAAAATCCCTGACTTTGTGTCAATAAACCTATAAGAATTGATGCTGGATAGGGATAGTAGCACCAAAATTTTAATTAATTTCAATGTTTTTTTTCTGTTAGCTCACTTTGCATTTTGCTATCTAATGTTATGTATACTTGTCACAACAATCTTAGTTTACAGAATATTTTAGCATCTGCCTAAACTCTTGTGCAGTTCTGTATCTATTTGGTACAAATCATAGCAGGCACATTTGCTTAAAGGAAGCACTAGAAACCTAGATGCACCTAAAATCTAGACTTCATCAGGGCGCTCTGTCGAAGTCACGTAAGTGACAAAACGTACGTCGGCATCGGTGGAGGAGGTCACGTGATACAGGAGCGCATCTATGGACACGAGCGCCATCGCTGCTTGTAACTTTGCGGACTGGGACTTGTGTGAAACTGAGTATATTCAGGACTAAGGCGGTATCGTATGGATATATGAGTTTGGGGACAATTCAATGCATATGATAAGCGATACTGGGATTGTGCGATATAGCGGACACAACCAGCATACCGATACTGTCATTAATGTATATGTCATAGCAATTCTGGTTTGAATATTTGAATGGTGCGCCGTATGAATGTATCATGGTGATTTTCCTCCAGTGCATGTGTTTGTGGTTTGGTGCACTTACTGTATTGTGGGAGGGAGATAGGGATTTTATAAAGGTTTTGAACAGTTTGTTGTATGCCATAAAGCATAGAACATGTGTAATGACACCTAGGCGATTATAGGTTAAGCAGTTAATATAAAATGTCAGAATGATGATACGGTGCCTATAGGTCATCAAGGGCGCAGACTGTGGCACTACCCTATAGATATATTACATAATGTTGGGTAAGATATCTGATCTGACGCTAATTGGACTAATAGTTTGAGCAGGTCTATATTTTTCTACATTTGCTTAAGGGGCATATCCACCCCCTTTTTTTAAAATTTCATATGTTGTAGGGCTTCCTCCCCCAGCCCCAACCGCATAATTCTTATTTTCAGAAAGTCTCCCGATCTTTACTTACCTTCCCTCTATCCTGCGCCGCACTGTCACGGGCCAGACAGGCAGCTGCATCTGTGATTGGCTGAGAGGCAGCCAATCACAGACGCGGATGCTGGTAGTTCAGAACGCCGGAGGAGAGAGGGAAGGTAAGTAGAGTTCAGGGGACTTTCTGAAAATAAGAATAATGCAGTTGGGGCTGGGGGAGGAAGCCCTACAATATATGAAAAGGGAATTACACTAGGGGGAGGGAGATGATAACGGGTGGGAGAGGGAGGGAGAGGGAGGGGGGAAGGGCTTTACTGCGCATGGCAACATTTTCCCAGAGGAGAGACAGGAGGCTGAGTCCTATATGGACTCTGCCAGGATCCTGGTGGTCAGTTTTGGAGATGACAGTGCAGCCATTTGGAGCAGGAATGTAAGGTAAGGATTTTTATGCACTACACAGTGGGGCCAGTAGTGGGGGAAATTATAGTTTTGGGGTGGACATGCCCATTAATAATCTATGAAATGATGACTCTTTTAATCTAATTCAAATCTTGGCTCCTCACTATTGGTTCTTCTTCCCTTTATATTCCACATTCTGGATTAGTGGAATTATTATTTTCTATTCCTGCAGACAGTAAGTCGTTTATGTATAGTACCAGAATACAGTAATTCAATTCAATTCAGTAAAAACAAATACCTTTCGAGAGGTATTGTGGTGGTTGCAAAAAGTAATAGTATAGTAAACCACTGTATACTGAGCTCCTTTCATTGTATATACAGTATTGGTTTGCTATGATATAGATGATGATGATGATACATGTTTTCATATTTATGAATTGGGAAATTTACATTGAACCAAACTATATCCCACTGCACTAATGAAGCCTTTCTAAAATCTGGTAAAATACATATATTTGACAATTTTGAATTATCTCTGATTTCTCATTTTCCAGTAACAATCCTGCAGTTTCAGAGTTGTGTTTTTCCTTCTGGAGACTTGCATTAGTTAGCTGCTAGCTATTTACTATGGTAATCACCAAGTCTGGAGGGAAGTCTGTGAAAGTTCATTTATCCTGATTTCTGTCACAATGCATTGGCATTTGTATTATATCCTTCTTTCAAGGCAGACAGCTTTAAAGCCAGAATTAAAAAAACTTTTACAATGGGGGATTTACATAAAAAAACTGACTTGCAATCATTATGCCAAGTCAGTACTATTCCCAAATGCAGGAGAATTGTGATTGTGTATTTAATTTAATCTGATCAGACCTTGATCACCTTTTTCTCAAAAACAGGTGATCAGCTGCTTTTTTTATATTCCTAGGAAAGTGATAGGCAGCAAAGGATGTAGCAAAGGACATTGTTTTGTGCTGCTTGTGAATTGTCTCATTCATCCAGGTCACGGTATATCTGTGGTATTCAGTTAGATCAGCTGGACTTAAAGTTTAGTTCTTGAAGACGTTTCGCTAGTTATCCGACTGGCTTTCATTCTGAATTGAGAAATACAGTCCAGTTGATCTAGCTGAATATAACAGATATATTGTTTTGTGCTGTTTCCATACAATTATGTTTGGCACATCACCAATGCTATAAGTGTAGTGTGTAGCAAGCTTTACCCAGCACCTCACAGCACCTCACCAACTCCACCCCCAACATTACCAGGCCCGTGTATGGAGAAATGCTATAATTTTCTTTTGCCCCCATAAGGCAATATACCAGCTAATAGCGGCTCTCCATACACGCAAATAGGTTATTTGCTGGTATTAAAAAATTTGCATTAAAAGGGTTAAATCTGTGAAATGGTTGGTTAATTCTGAGAGAATTACATCTCCCCTCAGCCTCCTCTCTACATCCACACAACTCCATATGTTAACAATATAATTCACTCATTGTATTCACAGGAATTATCTCTTTAGATTGATATTGAATACATATCTGTTGTATTTAGTTT
Organism: Hymenochirus boettgeri; assembly: GCA_019447015.1. Classification (NCBI taxonomy): domain Eukaryota; kingdom Metazoa; phylum Chordata; class Amphibia; order Anura; family Pipidae; genus Hymenochirus; species Hymenochirus boettgeri. Next base: position 194,201,871 of record CM033474.1, on the reverse strand, counting down.
CACAGTCATCAGACTGGCTTTCTCAATTCAGAATGAATTGAATACCACAGATATACCATGACCTTTGACGAATGATAAACTTTACAAGGATATTGAGTACCTTTAGATAAATGACCCGATCCCCAAACTAAAATTTAAATTTAACTTAATTACCCCCCAAACACAGACCTCGCAAGGTTAAAAATCTATCTGCAAGGCTTATAGGTATACTTACCAGCACTCATTCCCTTGGCTGTCTTCTCCTGCTGCTCCATGTGTCAGTGATTGACTGAGATGGGAGGGATGAGTGCTGGTAGATAGATTAGAAGGTTACCTACCTTGTTCTCAAAGGGATTCACGCTAGGTGCCACGGCTGCAGAGGATGGATCTGGATGGTGGGAGGAGGGGGGGAGGGCGCTCCCCAGTGCATTTCACTGCCTTGTTAGAGAAATAGCAGAAACCGGAAGACTCACTGACAGCTTCTACTCTTCACTTTCCTGGACTTTGAAAAGGCACTGCAGGAGAACTATAAGGAGCAGAGATGTAAGGTAAGGATTATTTTAAACTACACAGTGGGACCAGTATGGGGTTAAATTTTAGTTTTGGAGGCGGACATGCCCTTTAACAAATTACTATTACTGCGCTATTTATAAATGTACATTTAGTCACCTTTCATGATAAAAAGTGGCAATGATTTTGGACAGCATATAGGTTCTGAGACTGTTATGGTACAATTAAAAAATTGGAGAAATAGTAAAAGACACAATCTCTGTTACCACAACACAAACACTATAGTTCAGTGAACAAGGAAGGCAGAGAAAAAAAAAGCTGAAACGTAATTTCGATAGAGATTATAGAAGAACTATACTAGTACACCACCCTCGCAAACCACCACATCCCTTAATAGAACACAGGGTGAAAACCTAAACCATTATGTCCTCATCCCTGGGTTTTCTTTAGTTCATGTCTTCCTATTGTCTTCCCATTGGGGCAGTGTTACAACCCTAGTGGTTTAAGTCATAACCCTCGGTACTATTAGGGCAGACAGGATGGATTAGAAGGGGAATTGTTGACACGAACATATACATTAATTAAATCTACATTTAATCCATATAGAAGCATCAGGCACTAAATACTGTAAATAGCCCTGATAGAAGATCAGGGTGCACATTAAGTTTGTAGATGATATATAGAGATGGGATTAAGGATTCCTACCAGATGCATGCTCCTTAGCCAGAAGTGCTCATGAAGTGCATTAGGCTGCTTTTAAGTGCTAGGTCCTCAACAAGAACTGAGACTTGAATGCAATCAATAATCATTTTAGGGGCCAAATGACAGATCCCATGAGGCAGCATTACCTTCCACCATTTTTACCGCTGGGTAAAAGGCATTTACTGTTCCCCTTTAAAGATTTTTTCATATAAAAACCCCTGAATAAATGATTAATGTGAAAATAGTGAACTCAAATGCTCAATTTATAAAGGCACAGATTCAATTTATTAGTATTTTCTCTGCTTTAACAGACACTGTTTAATATTATTCACACCACTAACTTACCTGTGATAGTTTATTTTACTTTTTAAGATTTCTTCTCCACTGGTCTCAGAGCCCATGGGAGATTCTTCTTATCTTTTCAGAATGCTTTTGTAACCTTGGATACAGTTGTTTTGAATCCCCTAAACAGTGCGTCTGTTTTTAACACAGATGCCCTTGCTAGAGAGCATCAATGTTCTGTTCTCTTTTATTGATGCAATACTAGACAAACATAGCTCATGCCTTCATTTTACCTCTATGTTGTATGCAGGCAGACTACCCTAAAAAAACTTGAATCAATTCTATAAAGAGAAAAACTGTATTTTCATTTGTTCCTGTATAATAATATGACATAGGAATAATTATTTTGTTATAAAACAGAATGTATGTTTTTTTTAAATACAGTTTAAGTGAATCTCTAGGATTGTTAATAGCAGTTCCCTTCAAGTTTTCCATAAACCCCTGTACCAGTTACATATCAAATTCCCTATTCAAATCCAGGGGCCTCTGCTTTAGAATAATATGGTTGGGGGATTAGGATATGATGCAGTCACCACATGAAAGTACTTACCTTAGCAACATTCTCAGCATGGAAAATACCACTCATGTGTAGTTCATTTTCCTCTATGAGCTCCCTTTAAGCTCTGTGTGTTCCCCAAAGCTGAAGCTACCATTGATCTCTCACTGTCATGACTTTGCCATCATAATATTTTCTGCAGAGGTGTGATCTCAACCATCACCTCTTAACTCCTGTTACAGTACGTAAGAATATATTAAAAGGCATGCCCACCCCCACACTAAAATTTAACCAACTACTGAAGTGGAAAAATCCTTCCCTTACATCTCTGCTCCTTATGGTTCTCCCCCCCTCCCTCTGAAACCTTCTGCTCCTGTTCCTTTATGTAGTGTAGTGGGGATTTTCTATAGTGTAGGGTTGCTTGTGAAGGTTCTCATTCATCCAGGTCATGGTATATCTGTTGTATCAATTAGATCAACTGGACTTGAAATGTAGTTCTTGAAGACGTCTGCCATGTACAATGCTGTTTTAACACCTTACTCTGGGCGTTCCTATAACACCTCTTAGCCACTATCCAATCACACCCTTAACACCTGGCTGTGATATGCTAATTGGGATTTTCCAGGGTACATAATTGCCACAGATTCTTGTACAAGTCATTCTGAATTGAGAAAGCCAGTCGGATGACTAGCGAAACGTCTTCAAGAACTACATTTCAAGTCCAGTTGATCTAATTGAATACAACAGATATATAGTGTAGGGTTCATCTTTAAACTCTTCCTGGTAGAATAGAGTAGTGGAGTAGTTTGTTATACCTGAGAAACGGGGCATTGCTTCCCGAAACGTTGTGTGTTTGGTTGAATAAATTAAATATTAAAGTTATTCATGAGTGTGCCTCTCTTTGAAAGTTTGGATTGATTTTTTAAATTAACCTGTGGGTTCTAGGGGTCAACTCCCATAATCCACCTTAGCTGGGTAAACCCAGAAAACTGTACGCAGTACTCTTCACATGCTCAACAGATCAAAACAAGAAATTTGCAGCCTTGCTTTCTAGAAGCTGGCAGCCTATCATATAACAGCACAGAGATCCTCCCTCTCCCTGACAGGGATTTCAATTTTTTTTCCAAATGCATGCAATGCTCCTGTCCTAACAATGATATCATCCTTTGCTTTTCATACAAAAAAGAAAATTAATCTTTGCATTATATTTTTAAGCTAGCGTGGATGAAATTTTTAAGCTAGCGTGGATGAAAGAAAAATAATATAAACATTTCAGTAAAAGTAAATAAATCTGGGGAATTGGATAAGTGCTTTATTAGTTGAGCCACCACTGCAGATGTAAATAACACAGATACATTTAGAAGCTTTTTTTTTTGCTAGAAAAAGAATAATACATTTTTTTAAGTAAAATTAGCAGAACAATTTATATTGCCCCAGGAAGGCTGTATGTAATTTGCGCTGACTAGTAAATAAACTGCAGGGTAACAAGCAGCTTTCAAAGTCTTATCAGGAACTTCCATATTGATGTAGAGCAAACACTCTTTGATGACAACATGGGCTCTGGGTTATACTGGCAAAGACATGGAAGCCTTCTTTTCTACAGAATCTCTTACTCAAGTGTACTAAAAGCATCTTACTAGACAATAATCTTACAATCTATAAGTGTTCTGGAGAGAAAAGCTTTCACATTAGGATTACATTTCTACTTTAATGTTGTTTAATTGCAATCAGTGCAGCCCTGCTAATTATGAAGTGTGTCCTTCCTAGACCAAATGATCTGGCACCCCAGGTTGGAGGGTAGAAGGAGTGTGTTTTTGTTTATGCAAAATTTTGGCTTTTTTGAATCATGGAACTTTTCCCGGATTTTTAATAATTATCAAATATCAAAAAATCAAATATTTGAACATTTTTTAATACATGGGTCAATTTAAAGAAATATGTAATATGTGAACCCTTGATTCTGAAGATGTGAACGCTTCATTGCTAATATAGGGAAAATAGTGAATATGTGATCCCTCAATTTCAAATATTTGAAAATTATTAATTATATGATGCAGAAACTTGAAAAGAAAGTTTGTTTTTTATAATAAGTTTTGGTTATATGTTTGTGTTCCCCAGACCATTTCCCAGGTCACTGAGCCATTTTAACTACACATGGGTGAAGCTTGGATTGTGAGATCACAAACGAAATCTGAGCAAAGCTAAACTAGCTGAGTATCTTACTATTGCTATTTATACCCTAAATCTAAACTTTCTAAATTTTAACCTCCCGTTAATTTCTATGGATCTGTTTTCTTTTTTTTTTTTTGAAAATCCGAAAATCCAATCTCAGAAAAGAACTCGCCTTCCATTCATCTCTACTGTAAATAGTATGTATGAAAAATATAATATTCATTGAAAATGAGTTGAAATGAAAAAAAAAAAATGTATATAGAATTCTTGTTTAAATGTTTACGTATCCCCACGGGGATTCCACTTTTTTCTTAAAAGTAATTCTTCATTTTTTTAAACTTTAGAATTTTTGAGAATTTAGACATTTTGGGCCAAACCTGTTTAACTGAACTAGTATTGATATATCCATGTATTACTCTATGATTAAAAAGCATTGCTGCAAGAGCTATATTATTGCATCCCTAATCCTGAATATAAAATAGCAGTTCCTGCTGTGTCCTACATACAGTTATTATATTTAACATATAATGCATTTATTTTACATTTTTATAAGTTGATTTATGATGATTATGTCATACTTTTTATGTTGCAACTGTAGTTACTTCAATGGTCATTTCCTCTAATTGCTGCAAACCTGTTCATCGTGTTTTCTGACCTTTTAGCTAAAACCTGGGACTCAAATATTTATAACTTATCTAAAATAGCAAATGCCTTGGAAATTAGAGGACAATCACACAGTATTCCCAATAATTTATTGCTGTAGAACTGGTGAATATGAATAAGGATGTCATTCAAGCATTCATTGTCATTACACTTCTGCCATCTAAAACAGCTTGAGCTAAACATTTAGCTCATTAAACATTACAAATGAGCTTGTTTTTATTTTTTAAATAATCTAATTTCAATTGAACACAATACCATAGCCAGTTGAATTTTTAAGACATATCTGTACTATTGATAAACTTGTCTGATAGTGTAATATCTACCTTGTCAATAAATTTGATTTACAGAAAAAAGTTGATCACAAGCTTACTGCTTTTTCTAATAATTAGTCTCTGCTTGTCCCGTTCTAAACAAAATGGAATATCAATCACAATCTAGAGAGTATATCTATACTAGAAGATGTTTTTAAAGAATGTTTATTCATCCTCATTTGTTAATTACTTGGTCATGTGTTTATGTCAATTAATATGTGTTGGAGAGAAAACATAACCATTAAAAAACAGAATCTCTCAAGTCCTCTATATGAATTGTTAATTACTAGTGCCCAGACACATGATTGAAGCAGAGCATTGGGAATCACAGCTTAGATTTATGGCATTATATAGATCAGATTAGATTTCCCAGGAGAAGGGGAGATAGGAAATTGATGCTAAAAAGGAAGCTGTTTGGTGAATTTACCAGTTACAAACCCTACTACCCACTTGTCTCAATAGACCTGACATTTATTTATCAGTATATGCTTATTATGGATATGTTGGATATCTTTTAATATGTACAGTGTTATTGTGTTATAATGATATGTCCATAATGTTAAACTGAATACTGGGCTAAATCATATTGTGTCACTTCCTGTTTGAACCTTGTACTGGATTAACCTAATATTCATATTATATCCTTGACTGAACAAGAAAAGATGATCAATGCACATTCCTGGGCCCCATATACTATCATAATATCTGTGCTAGTGCACTTCTACTATATGTTATAATGATGTTGCCATAAGAGTGCTCCCACAGCTCCCCTTTTTGTTTATGTAATGTAGCAGAGCTTCTCTGCAGGAAGATAGACCAAGGTTCAATGTGGTAGTAGCACCCCCTACATACTAAGCACTGGATTAGAGGCCTCTTCCCTCCTTGTTAAAAGCCAGTAGGCAGGGGGGAAGTGATAGCCTTCAATACTAATCCAATGCAAGGTCAGGGAGACAATATTCCTACGAAAATACAACCAAGCAGGGAGTGTCAACCAAGATAAAGGACCCAAGGTTATTTGGGGCTACCTTGACGTGGTTGGAAGGCTTTTCACTTTTATGCATAAAATGGTAACTAAAACCCCCCATGTTTTTACTGTTTGCACTAGCACAGATATTATGATAGTATATGGGGCCCAGGAATGTGCATTGATCATATTTTCTTGTTTGTTATAATGTTTTGGTCAGATCAGTAGCACTTCCACTATATGTTATAATAATGTTGCCATTGAAGTACTCCCACAGCCCCCTTTTTCGTTTATATCCTTGACTGATGAAATGCTATTAAGCTCTAAAACATGGCATAATGGCAATTGTGTGAACTTTAAAAAAAATATATCACCTTGCATTGGAGGGCTATATTTTGCATTTTGTCTGTTTGATTGGGGATCCAGAAACAGGAAAACTATAATCGTATGAACAAAAATCTCTCTTTTATCATTGGTTCCTCTTATCTCAACCCTTTCAGCTCGTTTTGACTTTGGGTTGTTTTCTGGGTCTAAAACTATATATTAATTTAATGCCTTATCTATGGGTATATTTTAGCGTTCAATGATTTTTATTTTGAAATATCTACACAGGTTTTAACCATTTTATAAAACAAATAAACATCAAAATGTATTAATATAGCGTCTGTGTACATTTTTATATTTTAGTTTTTTTTTAGTTGTGTCTTCCATCAGTTGAGAAAATGTCCTTGATCACTGGTTAAGTAATACATATTTATAAAAGTACTTATACATAACAAAAGAATAATGATTAACATACTACTCCTTTTTCTGCCCTTACTATTTATAAAACCGTCTATAATAATTATTTTTATATCGGTATATTTATTATATATGAGCTACCCAAATACATTTCCCAGATAATTAAGTACATGGAATATATGTTCACTTATCATAATAGAATTAATTCTGTTAATTACAGTTTTGACTTCAAGTATGGTCTGGTACCATTTTGTGCCAATATGTATTTAAGCTGCTAACCTAAAGTATTGGATAAAGTAGTTATGTTGCTTATGTAATTCTGTAATTTCACATCCTAATAATGCTGTATGAGGGGTATGTTGAATTGTATATTGTAGTAATGTAGATAGAATAGAGAATAATTCCCTCCAATATGCTTGAGTTATAGGGCATGTCCACCATATGTGTAAAAAGTCACCCTTATGATTGCTTGTGGAGGTTCTCATTCATCCAGGTCATGGTATATCTGTTGTATTCAGTTAGATCAACTGGACTTAAAGTTTAGTTCTTGAAGATGTTTTGCTAGTCATTCGACTGGCTTTCTCATTTCAGAATGTCTTGTACAAGATTCTGTGGCAATTATGTACCCTGGAAAGTCACAATTAGCATATCACAGGTGTTAATGACATTATGAATGCAAGGTGTGATTGCATTGTGGCTAAGAGGTGTTATAGGAACGTCCAGGGTAAGGCAGGGAATTGTTTTTGCAATTCTATCTGGGAGACAATGGAATAAATATAGAATACATGGTAGAATATTAATTTGAAAATTATTAAGCCTTCCCAGCGAGGGTATTTTTAGCCTATTCCACGTTGTCAGGTCTGTTTTAATTGCTTTATATAAGTGGGGGAAGTTGTCATTGTAAAATAAATCATATTTTGGGGATAGGTGAATTCCCAAATACTTAGTCTAGATCTTTCCACTTGGGATTGAAATTGATTGCAACTAGTTTGTGGGGTGGTTTAATTGATATTTATTATTTCAGTTTCATCTTGATTTATTCATAGTCCTGTTGATATTGATTGTAGGGTGTGGAAGAGGTTGGGGAAGGCTATTAGTGGAGATGATAATTTTATTCCATTTTTAATTATAAAATTGTCTATTCCATAGTATTCCTTTTTCAATATTTTGGGACATTAAAGATTAGAGCTGTTGACTAGCTAGACCTAATTCTAGTAGGGTTTTGGGATCTCCTGTGTTTATGTGTTTGCTTTTTTAGTGTGTTTATTTGTTTTTTCCAATTCAGTGAAGGTTTCCTCATGTTTTCTTTTCTGTCTGGAGGCTAATTGTTTTATTATACCTCTAATGTAAGCTTGGGGGCTGTCCACAAAGTGGAGATTGGGATTTGGTCATCTGTGTTTAAATTGAAGTATTCTGTAATGTGTGTAGCTATTTCTTCTTTTACTTTGGAGTTTAAATGAGGCGATAATAATATGTTTTTTTAATTGTATTCTGAGTGTTTATTTGTATTGTTACTATCTTATGATTTTACCAGACGCATTGTTTTATTGTGGAGGATGAAATAAATTTGATTATATGTGTGGACCATAGAATGTAGTCCAGTCTTGTATAGCAGTTGTGTGGAATAGAGTAATATGTGTAGTCGGGTGTATTCAAGTTTTTTTCTCTCCAGCAGTCTGATAAGTCTTCATCTTGGATATATTTGTGTACTTTTTTGAGTTTTCGTTTACTGTATTTCAATTTATTGTTTGAGATCTATCCCAAGCTAGATTGATTGGGAAATTAAAGGGCAAAACTCAAGATTTATATGTTATTACCCACAATTATATCTTTAAAACAAGCCATCCCCCATCAAAATCCGTTTAGCTATTTAAGATACATATGTTTTTACACCATGCTTTTTGCAGACCAGGAGCAGCTCACTGTAATCTGACATCACCTTTCCTGTGCCTTTTACATGCCATTTGCCTCCCTTGGTGCTCCCCCCCACCATCCTGATACATCCTCGGTCCCCCTGCATCCTAGTGTTTAATCCTTTTAGGGTTTGATAGAGGACCCCTGCCCAGACCCAAACACCAGGTTATTTTTGAAAAAAAATGTTTGCAGCCTTACTTACAGCCCTTCGTTCCTGTGGTGCTTTCTTGTGACGTCAAGAGAAAGTGCAGCGGGAATGAAGGGCTGTAAGTAAGGATTAAACGCTAGGATGCAGGGGGGGTGAGGATGGATACGGATGGTGGGAGGGAGGGGAGGCAAGGGAGGCTGAAGGCTCAGATTGGATTACAGTGAGCTGCTTTTTTTCTGCAAAAGGCCTGGTGGAAAACTTATATATCTGTAAATTGGCTGAATGGATTTTGATGGGGGATGGCTTATTTTAAAGATAGAATTGTGGTGTGGACATACCCTTTACAGTCTCCTGCTACTATAACATAAGTGAACTGGATCTTTTTTAGTTTTTTAGTATTTTAGTAGTAAATGTGTGTTGTTTTATGTTGGGAGTGTAGATGTTCAGTAGGGTGTATGGTATCTGGTCAATTTGGTAGTTTCTTGGTAGGATTATTAAATATCTATCTTTTGGATCTGATATATTATGTATTTTGACATCTAATGAGTTATGAAATAAAGTTGTGATTCCACATTTTTTGGTGTTACCCATAGAAGATATGAAATGGGAGTAATGTTTATAGATATATTTTGGTATTGAGTGGTTGGTGAAGTGGGTTTCTTGTAAGAATATTATATGAGTGGTGTATTTGGCATATTGTTTAAATGCCGTGAGTCATTTGTTGTGTAAAATGGTTAAATTTCAGTTCTAAACAACATTTCTAAATTAAAAACAAACAAACATAAATTTCTTCCTCTCTCCGAACGAGGAAGGATTTTCTTAAAGGGTATCTCCACTGAGGAAAAAGCATTTTTTTTTTGGTTTATTTTAAAGTACACCATGCCCCAACCCTCCCCCTACCTTTTTTCCCCCAGAATTCCTTTTCGTTTGATTGCAGCAGCATGGGAAAGTTGTGCAGGTTCCTGGGGGTTCCTTCTTCCCCTGTGCTGGGAGTGCTGTCACTCAATGTGCATCATCATGGTAGCAGACACACCCACTTGGCTGCAGTAAGAAATCCTTTCCTCCCTGACTCTCTAAGTTCATTTTTCCAGCTGATTATGCAGAGAGAGACAGGGGAGGAAAAGTTAAACCCTCTTCCCACACTACTGTAACAAATACAGGGGAACTTGTGTTGTTTTTAATAAAGATTTGTTTGTGTCTAACTCTAAGATTGATTTCATAGGGGATGCTGGGAATATGAGGCAATCTGGTATGGGAGGGAGTGGGAGAGAGAAAAAGGAAGTACCTGATTACTCCTCCATTAATTAGTGAGGTCAGCAAGCTGCTGTGATGGTCATGTGATTATTCCTCCATTTAGCAGTGAACTCAGTAGCTTGGAGAGCTGGTGTGTGTGTGTGTGTGTGTGTGTGTGTGTGTGTGTGTGTGTGTGTGTGGTGTGTGTGTGTGTGTGTGTGTGGTTGTGTGGTGTGTGTGTGTGTGTGTGTGTGTGGTGTGTGTGTGTGTGTGTGTGTGTGTGTGTGTGTGTGTGTGTGTGTGTGTGTGTGTGTGTGTGTGTATAGAATCGACCAGACAGCAGTCCCGACGGATCCTCTCACATCCTGCGCATGCACTAAAGGAAAACACGCGTCGGACATTTTACATGCAGGCAGTCAATGAAAGTGGGCGGACCTGCACCATCCACAGCGTTCTGGGACAAACTCATTAGATTTCTTCTAAACTACTGCTCAAAGACACAGGATACTGCAGGTACATTTCCACCATCCACATATCTATCCTTACAACCCAGGTGACTTTTAGCAGTGGAGATACCCTTTAAGGTATTTAAACCATTTGGATCCTTGTCATTTAAGGTTACTTCACCAAGAGCGATAAGGATCAATTTGTTGGGGGTTCATGTATTCCCACCCCTGGATTCAAATTCTGGCTTCCTAGGGTAAAGGATGATTAAGGGAGAATTATATGTTGGGTATAGAAGGGGGTGGGGGTATTGGGGTTTTTAGGATTTTAAGTATGTGGGGGGGTTTCCCACCAAAGTGACCCCTATTCTTATCTATATTGAACTACTTAATTATTCTATATTTTAGAACATTCCAATTGTTAGATTCAAATTTCAGAGTTTGAATGTTTTTTCATCTCTTTAGTGTAACTTTTCCCACCTCAATTTCTTCATTGAAGTTAGTAGAAGGCAACCTCTTAGTTATATTTCTAGCAGTCATTTCATTTTAAACAATATCAATTAAAACACTTTTAAAAGACGTTTCAAATCTTTACTTTAATATGATATATTAATACAATCATATAACATTTTTGAATAATATTGATAATTAACATCCTGTACTTTTTCTTCAGTAGGGATGTTATAATGGTTGAAGCAAGGGTCTAGATTTAAATCCTATATTCCAGACTTAGTTATTTTAGTAATATAATCGTCTAGGTTATCTAACCTTTATTTTCAAATTTTCATGTCTGTGTAAGACTCTTTCTTTTGGATTTTTCTTTCCCCAGTTATTTCACTGATGCTGGTGATAGGGTTTTTTTTTCTTCCCATTAATTTTCCTGATTGTCACTTCATATCAATCAACTTTAATACTTTAACTGTTTCAAACATTTTGTTTACAACTTAATAGTGACATATCGTATATCCCAATACAAAAATATAATGTAGTATTTAAACATCACTAGTAATAAACATTAGGTTAGCTTCTTTTGGTTAGTTGTTTACTCATCAATCCCACTCCTATTTTGATAATGGGTTATATTATCAAGCTGTTTAGCTTGCTATTCGTAAGTTAGATTATTGCGCTATTGATTTTTGAGAAGGCATGCATGTTTGGGTATATTAAAGATTATTAAGAGTCAGTGTTCTGGTGCTAACATGCCCAAATGGTATTAGTTTGTTAAGTAAATATATGTTATTGTAGCTGTAAGAATTGTAAAATGTCAGGGTATAATAGGGTATACTTATCCCTGGATCTTATGTTTTTCTTTAGGTTGTTCCTTCATATCTATGTTTCCTCCATTTTAGTGTCTTGGGGAGGGCTATCAGGGTTCCATAGCCTTTGCTTCCCTGGTGTTCTTTGTTTGAGTGCGGGTATTCCATGTGCGTTGAATAGGTTTGTGGCCTGGTACCCGTTCTTTAAGACCTAGGTGTGGATCCATTTTGAGTCCTAGTTTTTGAGTTAGTTGAAGGGTGTCTGATATGTTATCTACTGTGTAAGTTTTGGAGTCTATATTGAATTGTATGTGAAAAGAGTAACCCTATCTGTATCTAATTTTACTGTCTGTTAGGGCTTTTGTAAATAGTCATAAGAGTCTACGTTTCATCAAGGTTTGTGGAGCAATGTCTGTGAATAGTTGATATTTATAGTTCTTATATTCCATATGCACTTCCTACAATATTTTTATTTGGTGGAGTAATAAAGGAGTTTCACTATTTTACCTCTGGGAAAATTTTCTGATGGTGTTTGTCTGGTAATAGTGAATGAAATATTTCAAATACCACCTCTGTTGTATTAGTAAATTTTTCTGGGATTCCTTGGAAAAGCAGATTACTTCTCCATGATCTTTTTTCAAGGTCCTCCATTTGGGAAGTAAATTTTTCATTCTGTGACCATGTTTCATTTAGCTTGGCCTGAATTTTATGTAAGGCCTCGACCAGATCATCATATTTAGTTTCGATCTCGGCTGTTCATTGGCCTAAATCCCTGGTGTCCATTTGGATAGGAAGAAGTGCCCAATGCAATTCCACTTGTAGCATCTGAATTCGCTTAGCAGTGCCTGTGGAGCCTCGTAGTGCGGTGAGCAGTCTGTGTCCGTTAGTTGTTGGTCCGTGCTTTTCTGTGTGTCGGATGGTGACCGCCGTTTGTGTCGGAAAATCTGTAGGTTTTTGATGGTGCTTGAACCTTTGCACATTTTTTGGGCATCTTGCCTTGGATCGGATTCTAAAGGTGATCTTTGGGTTCAGTTTGGTGGGGTAATGCTTGGCTGTTTGCTATTTTTCCAGGGGTGGGTTGAGGAGCTCACAGTATAGGGCGTCCACCATGTTGGCTGCCCACATGCAACTCCCTATGGGTACATTTTAGAGGGTGCTTTAATTGAACCTTTCTTACCTGTAACATCAGGTGCTTGTCAGTGAAATTATCTGTTCTTCAATTTTAACACTAATAGAAAACATAATCGTAAGTTGGGAAAGTCTTTTGCCTAAGATATGCCATTATTTACCTTAAAGGAAATGTAAACTGTGCCAAATCATTTTCCAACTAATCACAGAGTAATAAGGATTATTTACCAATACTCTTAAATCTGCCCCCCCTTCTCTGACCTGCATTTCCCTTATTTTTTAGCTATAGGAATTTTACAGAGCGATGCACAGAGAGCCACTATCGGCTCCCCGTGCAATTGCTCCGGGGATGCTACATTCGATGCTACCTTGAACTCCGAAATGGAGTTTTACCATTGCAGGACTTTAACACCAGACATTGGCTGGTGTTAAAAAGTCCAGTAAAGGTAAGGTGCTACGCGAATATACAATGCTTGCTATACTTCCACCTTAACTACACAGGTGCCACAATGATGGAGTTTAAGTAATGCTAGTGTGTCTTTTAACCATTTTCACCCACTGCACCTCTTTGTGCATCTGGCTGTTACTTTTTAAAGGGGACGGGGCACAGCTCTATCCAACTGTGGGTGCAGACACCTCGTAGGTTCTTCCCTTTGGAACCAGCAGCTTTGCAGGAAAAAAGATAACTGAGGATCGCACTCCAAATCTTTAGAAAACTTTTATTGTGAACCACACATCACACGTCACAATGTTTCGGGGGGATACCCCCTTCCTATGTCTTGTCTGTGTTACTGGAGTTCCAATGTAGCACTGTACCTAAAGATCGCCCCACACACACAACACCCCTCCCTCCAAACTCCTGCAGCTAAAAGAAAATCTTATTAAATTCAAGCAGTGATAACAGCAGCCAGGGCTGCTTACAGTTTCACTTTAACACAAATTCACTGGGTAAATGCTATTGGCTGTTTGAAGGCACAGATCATCTCCACTGCACTGGTTTGTGATGCTAGCTGTGCCTCATATTCAGAGAGAGGGCAAATGCATAATAAAAAGGAGTGAGCTAAACAGGGAATGAGATCTGTTGAAAGGAAGCTCTGGAAGCAGCAAGAATGGGCTAGAACAGTCCTTGGCCTATGGGCTAATGGGAAATGTATTGCTTTTGAGTTATGGCTAGAGATGAGACTTATTGGTTAGTACATTAACAAAGGGTAAACCCTGTGGTAGCCAGGAGAGAAAGTAAGGTACTTACCCGATCGCTCGCTCCTCCACCTCGTAGTCTGACAGGTCAGTGAACTTTACTGTTGTTATTAAATCAGAAGTTACCTTAAAAAATGTCCACAGTTGTTTGATAATGAAAATCACAAAAAAAAGGTGTATCATTAAAGGGCATGTCCACCCCCTTTAAAAATTTTCATATGTTGTAGGGCATGTTCCCCCAGCCCCAACCGCTATATTATTTGTAAGAAAGTCCCCCAATTGTTACTTACCTTCCCTCTCTCCTCCACCGCAATGGCTGGCCTTCTGCTTGCACAAAACTGCAAGCAGGGGGCCGGACCGGCAGCCGCGTCTGTGATTGGCTGAGAGGCAGCCAATCACAGACACGGCTGCCGGCAGTTCTGAACGCCGGAGAAGAGAGTGAAGGTAAGTTGGGGCTGGGGGAATTACCCTACTATCTGGGAAAGGGGTTTTACACTAGGGTGAGGGAGAGGGAGGGAGAGGGGGGGGGGGATGTGAAGGGCTGCTCTGAGCAAGCCAAAAACCTCTAAGAGGACAGCTCAGAGGTGGAAACAATTTCACTGGTGGCCAGGCTTTTTTTATATAAGTTTTTATAACTTTGGGGGGACATTACAGGAGAACCATTAGGAGCTGGGATGTAAGGTAAGGATTTTTATACACTACAGAGTGGGGCCAGTAGTGGGTTAAATTTTAATTTTGGGGGTGGACATGCCCTTTAATATACAAGATCCTTAATAACAAAAATAGTATATCACAACTTTCCTGTATGAGCAAATTGAATCTAGAACTTCATTGTCAAATTGATAATAATCAATGGAAATCTGCATTCTCTAATTCTTACGCAAATTATTCCCCCCAATGTTGGTTCCTTTGTACATATCTGTTGGGTTTAAAGTCCCTACCATGTACTATACCATATAATCCTGCTTTTGCCGTGTTGAATGTCGGTTTAGACATATACCCAGAAGATTTTAAAACAATCATTTACCAAACCTTTTTGATTATTAAAATGTTAATTACAAAAAATGTATTGATTATAAACATGATGTACAAGACAAAAACTTTCTATATCTCAGACTCTAAAGCTGAGGCCGCACTGCAACGTGATTCTTGTGATTTTGCAATTTTCCATTATGGAAATGCATGCGTTAATGCACCAAAAATGATGAACGCATGCTTTACCAAAACGGAAACGTCTCGCAGGATTTTTTTGGCCAAACGTGCAAGTGTGGCCTAGCCCTAAGGGAATGATTTCAAAACTTTACAGGATGTGCAAACTTTGTAAGGGAACTGGTATATTGATTGTAGATGCTTAGAAAATAAGTGAAACATTTGATGGATATACAGTGCTTCTTTGCATAAAAGCATTTCAATGGATAATACATGAATAGATGATTATATAATTTTTTTTGTTACCTCATTTTTATCTTACCATTTATTTTATTTGTTTTCTTTTATAAATGTATATCAATATATTTTTTTTTTCTTACATGCTAAATGAGGATGTATGTAATGAAAATAAAATTGTATGTTTCCTTTATAGTGTTTAGTTTGTTGATCTATGTTGCAAGCTTTAACTGACCTTAAAATTCTAAATCCCAAGTAGTTTTTAGAATATCTCGGTTGTAAAAGGGACATGTTCTCTGTATTGGGAAAGTTTTCAGCACTTTTTTTCCCTGCCAAACATGTATTTATAATGAGGCTAAGCCAAGGTTTTATAAACAAGTAACAAGGCCTTTTACCTTCACGTTTCCATCCATCTTTCTTTCTTTCTTTTTTTTTCTTTTCTGTTATTTGGGAAATTACTACAGGGTCTTTGTCACATTCTCCCTGGCAGCAGATTTTTGGTTTCAGAGGATTACACAGTTTGTTTATATTGTTACAAGGTTTAAGGTAAGACATGTTTTGTTTTATCCAGATGAATATGTTGAACCCTCTCATTACTGAGTCATTGTATAACTTGTGAATATCTGACCTTTGAGGTTTATTCCAATATATCATCTTCTCACACAATTGTGTAGCTGTACACAGTAATACAAGCTAGGGGGGTGTTTATGTCAATTTAAGGTTAAACACATTTTCAGAGACTAAATTATGTTATTGCTTATAATGTGCTGAGACATAACTGTCTATGTCTATGGAGTTTCTATAGGGACAAGCAATTAATTATGTGGTTTCCTGTAGCTAAATACGAATCTTAAATTCAGACAAGAAGGAAAATGAACTTGTTTCATCTTCACTGTTAACAATCCTTTATTGAACTTTCTAACTTACAGTTAACCATACGATTAGGTCTAAATTCTGATTGCAGCTGATGGTCCATTTAATGTTCCTCCACAGGAGTTCCATGGGTCACCCAGTCAGCAGAATAGTCTCATAGTCATTTTTTAATCATTGATTTTAAATTTTTTCAAACTGAGTCTACAAGCCACCAAACTTTAATAGTGTGACTGTATTGTAAAAGGTTTATATGCCTACAATTATTATTGCTGTGATATATTTTGAGGAAGGTTGTAATTGTTATGAAGATGCTGTTGCCATTTTTAGAGGTTAATAAGCGTGATTGTATTTTTAATTGACCATAACCAATACGATAGCAATGTGTCCAAGCTTTCTCAGATACTTATCTGGAGGAAGATAAATGTTTATTTCTAAACTGTGGTAAGTAGGAATGATCAAATCAGATTTATAGAAAGACAATTTTAAGTAGAAATAATAGGAAGTGCAGCAGATTTAGTAGGCAAATGATATAGAAACTATATTTAATTAATTAAACTTTAAGGGCAAGTAAACATTTTCAACAAAATATAATACTCATCTAAAAGCAGTTAAAAAAATATTGCATTTTCACAATCATTCATTTTAAACTTTAATCCTTCTGCTTTATTGTCTTATTTCTAATGGTAAATATGCTAATACAGTACATACCAGAAAGAACATGTCCAAACCTCCCATGAATAAAACTTACCTCCCACAAAACCACAATAGATACTTGACTTCACCATTTTCTTTCCTTCTTTCGGGTGCAGCACTCAATAACGCCTAAAAGCGATGACATCACAGCCAATGACTGACTGCTGCAGACTGTGGTGCCTCCTCTGTGCAAGTGTAAACTTGTAATGAGCTCATATAGCTTTAAAATTAGACACCAACATTTGGAGAAGAACTCTAGATCAAATTACTCATTCAAAAACATCAGATAGGTAATCTACTGTGGTGGACTTAAGGTTTTCAGGGGTGGGGGAGGTTAGTATGGGGTATGAATATGCCCTTAAACACAATCAGATTATTAATGATACCTCTCTTCCAGTTTCCATCATTCTTCCATCTTTTATTGTGGTTAGTGGTGTCAAACAAAGAAGGCTCCAGAAGGTATTCCCAGAAAAAGAGTTTGGTAAAAGGAAGAGGGAGAAGTCCAGAATTATACAGATTGAACATTGATTGCATACTATTATGCCTTATAAAATGTAATTTGAAGGAGTAAGTTAATGTGATTACAGGCTATAAAAACTGAGTTTCTTCAAAGATATAGCATCTTTTATAGAACTTTATGCAAGTTTGGAAAAAACTCTAGCAAGGCTGCTGAGTCCCTTTGGCATAGTAGATTAGAGATAAGCTATGCTGAAAAACAGAGAAAAATCTAATAAAAAAAACACAGATAAAATTCATTTGAATACGACAAATCTGGAAAAGATTCAGTCACGGCTAAATACCTCCAGGGTAAATTATAATATTAGTAATAGGATTGATACTGATAAGATACATATATACATTCTGTGTGGAACAGTACGAACAACCTGTATAGGATCCGGGGAATTTTAACTTCTATCATGGAAATTGTAATTGCAAACCGCATTTGCAAACCACGTGCCATGCACAATATGGCAAACTACAGTATATACTATACTATACAGTATATACAGTATATACTGTATAGTATAGTATAGAATCTGAGGTTGAATAAAGACATATGTCCATCCAGTCCAACCCATCTAGCAATATCCTCATTTCCTGTCTAATTGTTGATCCAGAGGAAGGCAAAACAATTTTATGAAGGGGGAAAAAATTCCTTCCTGACTCCAAGTGGCAATCGGAAATTTCCCTGGATCAACTCTACTTTATGCATTAATACCAGTAACTTGCAACATTCCTTGTTTGCAGAAACTCCTCCAGCTTTTTTTTTAAACTGACCAATGAACCTGCCATAAAAATGTCCACTGGAAGACAGTTCCATAGCTTTACCGTTCTCACAGTGAAAAACCCTTTTCAAAGCCTAAACCTTTTTTCTTCAAGTCTTAAGGGATGTCCGCGTGTCCTCTGACATGTTCTATTGGTGAACAATGCCCCAGATAGTTTATTGCGTGGGCCGTTAATGTATTTATACACAGTAATCACATCCCCATGCAAGTGCCTTTTCTCCAGCGTACATATATGTAACTTTTCAAGTCTCTCTTCATATTCAAGCTCCCCCAATCCCCTTATTAATTTACTTGCCCTTCTCTGATCCCTTTCCATTTTAAAGATTTCCTTTTTGTACATAGGATTCCAAAATTGCACTGCATATTCCAAATGAGGCCTTACCAATGCTTTGTAATCCATACCTTTCTTTATACAAGACAATACCATGCTGGCTCTGGCTGTTGCCGCCTGGCACTGCTTGCTACCTTTAAGTTTGTTATCCACCAAAACTCCAAGATCCCTTTCCAACAGGGATTAATTTAACACAGAGCCATTTATAGTATAAGTAGCACAAGGATTTTTAAGTCCAAAATGCATCACCTTACATTTATCAACATTGAATCTCATCTGCCACTTAGCAGCCCAATGTGACAATATATCTAGATCCTGCAACGGTTGCACATCCTCTGAAGTTTTTAATGGTCGATGGAGTTTTGTGTCTTCAGCAAACACAGAAACCTTGCTGACAATACCCACTTCCAAATAGAAGCGGCCCCAACACAGAACCCTGTGGCACCCCACTTAGCACTTTAGTCCATAATGATGAAGCCCCATTTACAACTACTCTCTTCATCCTATTCATTAAAAATGTTCTATCCATGTACAAATGTGACTTCCCAGACCAACAGACCTTAGCTTATACATTAGTCGCCTATGGGGGACTGTATCAAAAGCCTTTGCAAAATCCAAGTAAACTACATCTACTGCTATGCCAGAGTCTAAATTTCTACTTACTTCCTCATAAAAGCCAAGCGAGTTAGTTTGACATGATCTATTCCTCCTAAATCCTTGCTAGTTACTACATATAATGTAAGTCCTTGAAACATACTCTAGAATATGTTCTAGTAGGAACCTCAACCACCTATGAGAAAAAATTATCCTTCAGCAAATTCAGGAACTCAGCCTTTTTCTGTGATGGCAGTTCCACTACACCAATCAATGTCAGGGTAATTAAAGTCCACCATAATGAACACAGTCCCCAAACTTGTAGCCCCTGCCAACTGCATATGAAGTTGACTCACCTCCTCTCTGCTAGCATTTGGCAGCTTATAGCAGACACCAACAATGACATTACCCCCTTTCCTGTTGCCTAATTCCATCCATATTGCCTCCACTTTAACATCCATATCTTCTTTTAAATTTGGCTTGAATTCTTTTTTAACATAAACACATACTCCTACCCCTTTCCTTTTTTCTCTGTCCTGCCTAAACAAGGCATATCCTTCTAAATTTACAGCCCAGTCGTGAGAACTGTTCAACCATGTTTCTGCTATACCTATTACATCATAATTTTCATTCAATGCTATCATTTTCCAATTACATCAGTTTTATTTTATTATATTTAATGTTTTAAATAAAGTGTAATCTATTACAATTATAATAAAAATGATGCAGAAGCCCACATTGTGCATGGCATGCAGTTTGCTATAACAATTTTAATGCTACTGTTCATGTATAACATGCACAGAAGTACAAAATCATACTGCAGACTGCTGGCATTGTGTATTACCTATGAATTATTATTTATATAGTAAATCATTTTCAGTAGTCTTTAAAGTAAGTGCTGCTTCTCTTAGCAGGGTACTTTTTCTTTAAAGGGAACTAAAGCTAAAATTTGAACAACATTTTTTATAAAATTTAACCTTATATTAATGCACTTTCTGAAATGAAATAATCATTGTGTGACAGTTGTTGCATCATGTTTTTTTGGTATAATAAGGACTTTGCACCAGGGAGTGGGGGTTTTATGACCAGATACAATACTCATTATGATTTGTGCTCCATAGTATCTTGAAACTTGAACTGTATTGCATCAGTTGTGCTACTTCCAAACTTCCAAAAAAGTTTGTAAAATAAGAACCCATTCGGTAACATGGGTTTTACACTCATTTGGCTGAAAATAGCCTAAAATATAATGGGAGCAGCTGTGGAATATTTTCTTATAAAAATCAATCGGGTATGTAGCCAAGTGATTTTTATACAAAAACATTCCACTTTTGCAGCCAACAGCCTTAAACAAAAATGGACTGACTGCACTGCAACAATGTAGCTTTTATTCCAGCATCAAGCACAATGTGAAGTGAGGAATGGGGGAAGATCGAGAGAGAGGTAAGTCAACCCCCTGATGCGTTTCATGACTCTAAACAGTAACTTCATCAGACGGATTTTTGTTAGATGTGTTATCCTTCTATGGATAACAGGACCTACAGTACTTGCATGTAACCCGATGGTTAGTAGCAGAGTTATGGTAGGTATATCCATAACACTGTAATTATATGCTTTAAGAACTCTCTCCATGCTTGCATTAATGATTTGAATAGGAAACCTGTCAAAGTAACTTATAAGTTAATCCCCATTTGTACTGAATGAACAACAATATCCCTTCCATTACTCACACTTTTCCTGATGGAGAGAATGGGAAGGCAACCTGGGTCATTTCTTTATGACTCACTGGAATGCATGAGCTGCTTGCTCCTTCTTCATATCAGAACTAGAAAGAGAGTTGTTTGTTTGTTTAGAAACGTTTTACAAATGGGGATTAACTTGTTACTTTGACAGGCTTCCATTTCAAATCATTAAGCAGGCAGGGAGACAAGCACACACACTAAATGAAATATAAAGGTATTAAGTCACCTCACAGTTCTCTGACCTGCATAAAAGCACTTACCTGGGCCTTGTGTTTTCATATGTTGATGGAACTCCTTGGTGACTTAATATCTTTATCAGTTGTGTAAATACCGCCCCCGCCACCCATATGAATCAAACATGGGTGATCATCTGTTTAAAAGACCGGTATTTTATGTTTCATTAATATGCACGATCAGCTGTTTAAAAACAGCTGATCATGGGGAGGTCAGGGGCCCGTCCTCCAATCACGTGCGTGCGCGGGGGGCTATTACACCCCTGATATTGTAAGGGGCACATCATACCTTATATATAGTATCTCCCTGATGACAATTTATAAATGATAATTTTCTGTATCTCTCACTTTTGAAAAGATTTGTGGTACAAGTATCTGTAATTATTTAGATTTCTAACTTTACTACAGGAGAAGTCAGAAACGCATATCTTTAAAGGGTTAGTTCACTCAAAGTGAACATTGGCATTTAAACTTTAAGTGAAAAACGGAAGGTAAACTAGCTGTAGTATTTACCTCCTCAAAAGCCAACAAGAAGTGTGTGTTCTCATTAGCTACTTTGCCGACTGTCACTGACAGAAGGAAACTTTATTATTACTGCTGCTAGGTAAAGGACCCAGGGGTGAGGGCTTAGCAATATACTACTCTGGTTACTGTGCAGCTATGGAACGAGGAAAAGGTGAGTATAATTGTTGTCAAAAAACACTTATTGTTGCTGTACGAAAAGGAATGGTATTTTTTGCTGCATATGTATATTGTATATGCAGCAATGTTTGAAATCATGTTCTGTGACAGAAACAGTTTTTGCAGCCCATTATCATCACTTTTGAAGTCCAATACTGTGCGAAAATATAATTGTGTAGTACAGTACAGTATGTCCGTACAATACATTTCTCTGAAATATTAGGTAAAACAGTGTTAGCAGAGCATTGGCAATCACATATACATTGGACATATTACAATCACAAAAGTAATCAACAAAAGAAAATAGCAAACCCTTACCAACATCATGGTTATAAGCCAGAACTAATCAGCTAGTGAGGCCAAGAGAAGATGCCAGGGATTCTTGCCAGTTGTAACTTGAAATCTGGCAAAGGGGGATAAGGAACAGGACAAGATACTGTAAATCAATGAGCAAGTAAGATTTATATATTATTATTAACCACCCAGAAAGTAGGGGTTGATGCTAAAAATTTCAGATGTATCAAGTAACCTTTATGATTTATTTCTTCTTAATTCTGCTGATTTTACAAGAAATAGATGTAATTTAAAAATTAAATAATATATAGATATCCTTTATATTATATAAATATATTTATATCTTCATAGGAGATTGCATTGAATTTTTTTAGTAGCTACCAATGAGGTGGGGATATAGGGTATTACATATAGTAAAGGTGTATATGTATATGTGTACTATATCACTATTAACATTTAAATGACCATCAATACATGTATATAAAGTATAGCACTGACTTATATTAGGTACAAGAGAAAATATACAACATCCTTAAACTTACTTACAGAGCTGAGATTCCAATTTTAATCAGGGATAGTCAAAATGAAAAGTTAAACCAAACCCCTGTGACTGCTAAGGGGTCTCCATATGAATACTGAAAGGAAGTGGTAATGTCAGTATAACATCCAATGATGTGCTGTTTGTAAAATATGTGGAAGTCATAGCCAATCCAAAAAAGTTTCTGTATGCTACACAGGACATGATGAGTATTGTAATGGAATATACACCAAGGCTCCTTATATGCCACCTCCAGCCTGCAGGTGGTATCAGTGAGTCATAATAGACAAGACATCCCTGCTCTCTATGGCTAGGAGGAGAGAAAGTGAAAGTAGATAGAAGTACAGTATGTGGTGTGTGCTCCTGATGGGACTGATCTGTTCAGTGTGATCTCTTGCACAATGTGATATCCTGATTGAATGCCACACAAGATCCTGTGTATAAGATCCTGTTACCACCTGTTGGGAGGACAGATTATTGGACAGACAATTTACCTTATTGGATAACAACTTACAAGGACACACAATATAAAGACATGGTCAACATTCTAAGTGGTGCACTGCATATGTTATATGGGATAAGTGTTTGTTTTGTTATTAAATAATTGCAGTACCTGCTGTTAAATGTAATTAAAACTGGTTTATCTCATTTAAAGAAAGTATGTGCACTGTCTGCTTTGTGCCAGACCACCAGAGTAACACACTGTGGGCCATATTTATAAACCCACGGTATCGCATTTTAGTTGTACAAAATTGTACTGTATTGTATTCTTCTCCTACTTATGCATTACTGTATAGATAAAATGTTTTGTCTAATAGAAATGAACCTTTATCAACATCTTTTTAAATCTATTTTTAACATTTTCTTATAAAGAATTCTATTCCCCTTTTATAACTCTTTATTAGTTTAATCGGAGCAGAAAAGTTATTAAAACCAATGAACTTTATTTTTTATGATTATCTTTCTATCACTAATCCAGATGACGCAGGCAGACTAATACAATTCAATATGATATATAGTCTTTTTCTTTCATACTGTTGAAGCACTTTACTTTATTGCATTACAATTATTACTTCAATAGTTGTTATATCAAACAATAGTAAGTCAAGACAACTTGATTAAATTAATTTCCTACTGTAATTTAATACTGTTTTTCACTATTAGAGATCCAAAAAGAGATCCAATTTAGGAAATGGAGAAAATTCTAATAGTTAGGGCACTGATGGGCAAACTGCGGCTCTCCAGATGTTTGAAAACTACAACTCCCAGCATTTCTATGCTTCCCTCTGTAGTTGAGGAATGCTGGGAGTTGTAGTTTTCAAACATCTGGAGAGCCGCAGTTTGAGGATCACCGAGTTAGGGTATAATGATTAGAGATGAGTCTCAGCTTTGCGGATCAAGCAGAATTTTTCGGAAAAATCTGTAAAAACTATGAAAATCAATTGAAAATCTCAAAAGTCTAGACCAAAAAGTCATGTTGAAAGTCTTTATATCAGTACCTGCCTTTTATGAGATGAAAGTCCCTGCTGCTCCTTCGCTTGCTTTCTTGGGACTAACTCTCCAGCTCTAAGTACTTGGACACATGACCCACTGTGGGTGGAGTACACATTTCCCAGAGGCTTGGTCAAACCCCCAATGAAACAAGCAATATATATATATAGAAATAGGAAAGTATACATCCACACAAAGTGCAACTAGTGACCAAATTAATAAAACACACACAAAAAATAGAAGCCTAGTGCACATGCAATTGAATTGCTTACATTTTATATTACCATTGTATTGCGGTTTTAAAAAGCCTGCCCTTCTCTCAGGATAAATTAAAGCAATTAGTTCAATAGCCTAGCCAAATTTGGTGTTGACAGCCGTGAATGGGACATCTGGGAATGAACCCAGGGGGGAGGACCTAGAGTATAAAACAGTTTAGGTAGTTTGGGGGTTACATACAGTATATTTCTCCTTTAAATCAAACTGATTTAAGAAAAATTTTGATTCTGCCATAGCAATGGATCTAGTATACTTGGATTTTGCTAAAGCTATTGATACTGTGTCACATAGGCGACTAATGTATAAATTGGGAACAGCTGGTCTAGAAAAAAACATTTGTACATGGATAGAGAATTAGTTGTTGGATCACAAACAGAAAGTAGTGGTCAATAGAGCTACATCCATGTGGGCTAAAGTGGAGTGCCTCAGGGTTCTGTACTAGGGCCACTTCTGTTTATAAATCATTGAGAGCAAGGTCTGTCTAGTGTGCTGAGGACACTAACTATGCAAAGCTTTGGAAACTTCAAATGATGTGCAATTGCTGCAAGCAGACCTAGATAGATTATCAAAGTGGGCAGCAGAATGGCAGATGAGATTCAATGTTATTAAAAATTTAACAATCCTGGTGCCACCAACACTATAAATAACTCTGTGCTAAGTGAATTGCTAATGAAAAAAGATTTGGGGCTTCTAGTCGATAACAGACTTAGTTGTAGAGAACAATACCAGGCAGCAATGGCTAGAGCTAGCAAGATATTGTCTTGTATAAAGAGGGGAATAGATTCAAAAGAAGAAAAAAAAATTCCCCTCTTTACAAGGCACTGGTAAAGCCTCATTTGGAATATGTAGTGCAGATTTGGAATCCCATATACAAAAGGGACATCTTGGAAATGGAAGGAGTTCAGAGAAGAGCAAATAAAATAATAAGGGAAATGGAGGATCTTGACTAATGACTTGACATTGGAGAAGCGACGTTTGTGTGGTGATCACTTTATACAAATATATTAATGAGCCATATAAAAACCTCTCTGGTGCATTGTTCACCAGAGGACATGGGACATCCTTTAAGACTAGGGATCATATTTATAAACAATCGATATTTTTGCGATGTCTGTGATGTTTGGCAGTAGCATCGGCGATGTACGCTGAAAACTTCACCTTATTCATTGCATTAAGTCTGGTATTGTGGCGAAACAAGGGCTGCAAGCAAAAATTTGCCAACATTAAAGGGGGGACTTTAGCAAAAAAACAACAACTAATATATATGTTGAATTTAGAGGCATATTTTAAAAGCAGAGAAGGTGATATTTTACTTTTTTTTCTATCTTTTCTGCCTTTTGTTGCATTTGTTGCATTTTTTTTACCAAAATTTTTGCCAAAAATCGGTAAAGTATTTTTCATGAAAATAAGCAATAATAAGGGACATATTTGTAAAGAGTAATTATTTTTGCTATTTTTCCCCCCGCCAGATTTCACCACAAATTTTTACAATTACAACTTTTCTTTTCATCATAGTTATTAAAAAGATAAATTTTTATTATTTTCAGAATGGCAAGTTTATTGAATAGCTTTAAAAGTGGGTTAGATAAGTTTCTAAAACTAAAAAAATATTGAGAATTACTGGTATTAATACATATACCATAGTCCTGGTTTATCCAGGGATACTTTCCGATTTGGAGTAGGGAAGGACCCCCCACACACACATTTTTAGCATTTTTAGACTAGATGGACATATGTCTTTATTAAACCTTAATTACTATTATATTAAGTGTAAAGTGTAAAATTGCAAAGAAAATTCAACATCAGATCTAAAGTAAGATCTTAAATCTTCCATCTTTATAGACAGGCTTGATCCTAAATGTGAAAAATTAGCCAGTTGATAGCTGTCTGTAGTATAGTCAGGACAGTGTCATTGAAGACATACTGTGAGCAAGGAATAAGCTAAATATTGTAGGGACAGACTGGCTTGACTCATGAAAAAGGAGCCAGTTTATATCTGATCTAGCTTAGGTATAGTGAGAATAGATGGCACCAGGAAGATACCATACTGAGACATAAGCAGAAATTAGGTAGATACTATAGGATCAGTTAACAGGATAGTTAACTTTACTAAGGAAAAAATCAGCCATTACACAGCATACATATTAAACATGAAAGGGCCACAAAAGGGACCCCTCTCTTATGATGTTCTAGTTAAGAGATCATCACACTTTGCATTTCAGTAGCTGCTGCTCTGACTACAAATCCCTAGGATGCAAAGTATTGTGTGCTCATCAACGAACACCAGAGGGTTGGTGATCATCCTTGTGGCCTCCTCAAATGGTATCAGCCCAGATCAGGCATCCTGTATCTACTGTCTGGGTAAAAGGAATCCTTAGGCTCCCTGTTCACAGAGCCTTTTATTGCTCCATATTTGTACAGGTACTTGTTAATAGCTTACCACTGCTGGATCAACCTCTGTAGCATTAACAAAGTAGACTTCTGTGCTGGAGTGTCAAATATCAGGCATTTCAATAACAGATAGTGAGGCCTTTGATATTTTGCCAGATGATCTGTGTATGTCCAGCATGAGTAACATCCTAAAACCTAGGGTACTTTGAATATGGAGGACAGTTTGTTTTTGTTTTTTTTTTAAATACAGGGAGATTTTAAGTTATATTGAATTAAGAAATATATAATGATATATAGTAGCTCAAAGCATTATAGGAGAAAGCATATCATCACTGTATGGAATGATAAATATTCTTTATCACTAAAATACAGCTGTTGGTTTATTGGGGCCTTTGTTTACCCGTGTATTTCAATATAATTAGGTCTCAAACCTGAACCAAGACTGTTACTTATTTCCGCCAATAGTATATACTTAGGTTTCAAATCTGAACAGAAACTGTTAATATTTTTTTCACAGAAGGACTTTATACATGTGGATACAGATAATGTATTACAGGTGGCCATTTGTGACATTTTAACTACCGTATATACTCGAGTATAAGCCGACCCGAGTATAAGCCGAGGTACCCTTTTTTACCTAAAAAAGTAGGGAAAATTGATTGACTCGAGTATAAGCCGAGGTTAGAACTAAGATCACTACTGCCTTCAGTATTGTTTGAGTCTAAGTTGCCCTTTAACATAGTGCCTTTCATAACTATAAAGTGCAATACAATACATATAAAAATCTTCCAGTGGTACAATAATATTTTAAAACTCATGTGAGTGCATGTAGTGACATTCCTATATAGCCCCCTTCCCTCCTTCCCTCCCTCCCCTGAGAGTCCCCCCATTGGTCCTTACCCCGAAGCTGCACTGCTCATGTGAGTGCATGAGTGCATTCCTATATAGCCCCCTTCCCTCCTTCCCTCCCTCCCCTGAGAGTCCCCCCAGTGGTCCTTACCCCGAAGCTGCACTCCAGGATGATCGCCGTCTCCTTATGGCCAAATCCAGCTGCCGCACGCTGGATAATTCCTGTGGATTTGCCGGCTGACGTCACTACTCGGCGCCTCTCACCGCCTGCGGCCGAGTAGTGACATCAGCCGGCAAACCCACAGGACGTACCCAGCGTGCGGCAGCCGGATTTGGCCATAAGGAGACGGCAACATCCTGGATGCAGCTTCGTGGACCTTGACTCGAGTATAAGCCGAGGTAAAGTTTTTAGGTTTATTTTAAAACCTAAAAACCTCGGCTTATACTCGAGTATATACGGTATTTTCATCGTATACTCTGCAACATCATTTCCATTCTCCCCACTAGCTCCCCTATATACTAAATATAAATAGTCAGCAGGTTAGGGATGTCTTATGATATATTTTATATGGTTTAGAATTGTGGTGGGTGTGATATGATTGTCTTTTATTATATATATATATATTATATATATATATAATATATACATACTAGAGATGGCCGAACTTTCGAAAGTTTGGTCTGTTTTTAAAATTTTGAACTATATGGAAAGTCAAATAGTTTGAAAAGTTCTAATGAAATACAATTAAAATATCAATGGTAACTTAATGTAAATGGCTGTGGGACCTGGGAAATGGTCTGGAGAACATGTTCGAATATCCAGGACTTTCGAAAAATCGATTTTACTCTCACGCACGCTACTTTCGAGCTCTTGCGTTCGAACATTCGATAATTATCACATGAATGACTCGCGGATTCGATAATTCGTTATTTACTCGCGTATTGGTATAATCGACATTTTACTCGCGGATTCGATAATTCGATATTTACTCACATATAGGTATAATAGACATTTTACTCGCGGATTCGATATTTACTCACAAATAGGTATAATAGACATTTTACTCACGGATTCGATACTCGCTTATAGGTATAATAGACATTTTACTTGCGGATTCGATATTTACTTGCGTATGGGTATAATAGACATTTTACTTGTGAATTCGATACTTGCGTATAGGTATAATAGACATTTTACTCACATATTCGCATGCCTCGAACATTCGATAATTATCAAAAGTCTGGAAAATATCGATAGTCCGAGAAAGCCAGGTCCGGGATAGTTCAAGAAGTCCGAGTCCGTTCGAACTCAAATAGTTCGGCTTAAACTCGAGTTTGAGTTCTAGTCCATCTCTGATATATACATTTTTATAAATTGTTTTTGATATTATTATTAGTATTATTATTTTTCTGTAGGTTGGTGTAGCATTATTAATATTATTTCTTTATATTAATAATATTGATTTGCAGTGCAGGATTTGCATTCATTTGTTTAAATTTAGATGTATACTGCTTATTGATAAATTGTGTAATTCCTTTAAGCACAATAGTTATAATAAAAAAGGGAACAGCAACAGTTGTTTTTATTGTTATAATTATTTAGACATGTATTATTAATTATTTTTGTGGTTAGCTTAATATATTTATATTATATAGTATGGTATCCAAATTACTATTCATATAATCTAATGCACATTAATGTTAGAGCTATTTATGGAGTCTTATTTATTAACTCATTTCTACAATAGTAGCTTTAGTGATTAAAAAGTTAATTAATTAGAGGAATTTTTGATTAAGGTTTACTTGATTGTGACCATCGGAAGATTAGTAAGGAGGCCCTGATCCACCCCCCACCCAGTGCATCGCAATCTGCTGTTTTGTACAGTAAAGATACACGCAATCAGCTGTCTAAAAGAAGGCATATGTTCACTTCATACTAGAGATGGACTAGAACTCGAACCCGAGTTCGAGACGAACTTTATTAGTTCGGACGAACTCAAACTATTCGAACTAGTTTGAGTTCGAACTAGTTCGTGGCTCTATTTTCGATAACTATCTTAAATTTGATAATTATCGAATTTACGGGCCGTTCGCTAACCATAGAATGTATCGTTCGCTAACCCTTGAAAGTATTGTTTGATTTCAGTAACCCTTGAATGTACGGATCATTTTAGCTAACCCTCGTATGTATTATTCGCTAACCCTCGAAAGTATCGATCTCCAAAACATGTTTTTGAGAAATCATTTGAAATCATAGCAGCATAGCAATGAAAGACCTGTCACTGAAATAAAAAAAAACATGTGCCCCTGGCTGCCTGACAACACCCTTTCTGGAACAATAAAGAGAACCTTCAGAGACAAGAAAGAAGGGCGTAGGAGGGGGTACTGTATGTATAAGCAGAACAGTGTCAGAAAGAGATATAAATGATCTCTAAAGTGTCCATGTTGAGGCAGTGAAAAAAAAATCACGGTATTACAGAATTGGTATCCTCTTCATCAAACATTTTTATTGCACTTGCCACCCTCTGTAGTATACAGTATGGGTTTTTATATAACACCATTACTAAAGATATTTACATATGGACACAGATGTCTGGACTTGTATTGAGGGAGCATAGGGCTATTTATGTGAGCATACGTTCAGTCTTTAAAAAGCATTATTACTGGAGATAATTATTTGACCTTGCGTTTGCATTACTGAACTGGACTGAGTTGCAGTATACCAAATGTTTATATTCTTCTTATATGGGTAGTGAATGTTGGATTGATGTATGTGTGTGTGTGTGTGTGTATGTGTGTGCCTAAATTTGTTATCAAAGCACTAGGTTTTTTATTGTACTTGTAACGTCCCGGAGTGTACAAAGCTGCAGGATCATGGCCTGTGAGCAAGTGCTCCTACCTCCTAACAAATTATAGAAATATTTAAACAGAAGCAAAGAAAAAAAGTTTATTGTTCCTTTAATGCATATAACACCATTACTAGACAAGTGCCTCCATAATAAATATAGCACATATACACAATAACATTAAGAAACAATGTCCACATACCCCCCTACACACAAACACAAAACACACACTTACAAATTAAATTACTCATAAGCAGAATATAAACATTTGCATGCTCTGCGTGCTGTGCAACTGTAATAAAATGCTCAGTCCAGTTCAGAAATACAAATAGAAGCCAAGTAATAATCTCCAGTGATAATATTAATGAAGACTGTATACATACCCACACACAGAGCCCCATACCCCCTCACACAAATCCAAATGTCTCTGCTCATATGTAAATATCTTTTGTAATGATGTCTTACAATGTCCCATACATTACAGAGGGTGCCCAAGTACAATAACAATGTTTGGTGTTATGCAACTATAACAAGGTACCAAATCAGTAATAACAACCCAAGTTTAAATAACTAGCTTCATGGTTCCAACCAGCTGTACAGACAACCAAGTGCTTCCATAATAAAGGTAGGAAAATTCACATAAACGCAACAATGCTATTAAAGACTGTTCCAAGTCCAAAAGTCTCTGCCCATATTTAAATATCTTTAGTAATAGTGTTACGCCTCTCTTTCTGGTGCCGTGTGGTGGCGTACAGGCACCTCCACTTATCTCCTCTGCTCCTGTAGTTCCCAGATGGGGCAGAGGAGATCCAGTTGAATTCAAACTTGCCCTGGCAGCCAATCCCTGCATCAGACTCTTGTCCTCCACTCCCTATTGGTCCCTCTGCATTATTTAAACCCTGCCCAGACTATCAGCCTTTGCCTGTTATAGTTTTTATAGGTATAGCCAAGCTAGTGGTCCCTGCTATTAGTTCTAGTAGTCATATCTAGTTCTAAGTTGTCTAGTCATATTATCATTGTTCTTCTCATTGTTCATTGTTATCCTGTATTATTGTCTTTTCTTGTCTTCCAGTCCCTGTTTAGCTCCATTGGTGTTCCGGTTTTCCAGAGTATACCTGTCTCAGGGTCTATACCTTGCGCTCCAAGACCTGGGGGTAACCATGTACAGTGAGGCGCAACAAGTCTCCTAACGACCGGGGCTTGTCTATAGGTGAAGACAGCGTCTGTAGATTGGGAAATAGGCGCTGAAGGTATACTCGGGGACTCCAGGCATCAGAATTACTTCATGAACCTTTGCAGAGGTTAATTGCCTTTTTACCAATGTTTATTTTAGGTTGTTAAGTTGTTTATGGAAGTTAAATAATCAATTAACTAGATATTTAAATTGTATTTACCTCTCTTCTAATTATAATTTTTAAAAATAATTTGTTGTATGTGATATGATTGTTTAATATTGCATTGATACTGATTAATATGTGATAGGTAAGGTTTCAGTTCAAAAGATGTAATTCCTTTTTATATTGGGTTTCAATTTCTACTTTCATCTTGAGATGTCTTGTTTCTAATCAGCGTGCCTGTGCCGCTTTGAAAGATAAGTGAAAGGTTATATCCAGATCAATAATCTCTATTATGCCGTACCATCAGGAAAATGATCATTCATCGTATTTTCATATTCCTATTAAACGTTCATTTACATTTTACTACTTCATGTTTTATTATTAATGGCCACCTAAACTGGGGACAGGCTTTACTCCATCCTCCTATATGAGAAATGCCTCAGACCCCCAAAATAGGCATGCATGCTTGTTAAAGTTAGAAATAGAGGTATGTAAAACAAAAAAAAAATGTTACGTCAGTTGCAAGTGTAAGACACCCGTGCAACCCTCACAAGCTGCGGCTCTGGGTAAATCACTATATAAATGCGGTTGATATTGAGTTTTTGATCTCTCACCCTTTTATTTTTTTACATAGTTCCACTATTAATGTGACATGGTGGTTGTGGACTAAATATGTATCCTTTCTATCTACAGATTACACCCGATTTTATTGAATAGTATAGTGTAGGCAGAAAGCAGTGTCAGACTGACCCACAGGGTTAGAAGGGAATCCCCCAGGTGGGCTCACAGCTGATTCACCCAAGAAAACAGAAAACTGCTTACATTTAAATACTGAGCTAAAGAGACATTAAGAAATACAGTTTAAAGGGCATGTCTGTAGTGTAGGGCTCCCTCCTCCAGCCCCAACCGCTATATTAATATTTGCAGAGACTCCCCCGATCATTACTTACATTGCCTCTCTCCTCCGACGTACTGTCACAGCCCTCTGCTTGCATGAAACTGCAAGGAGGGGGCCTGACCGGCAGTCCCGTCCAGGATTGGCTGAGAGGCAGCCAATCACGGATGCGGTTTCCAGCTATCCAGAACTCCGGAGGAGAGAGGCGGGATTGGGGGAGTTTCTGAAAATATTACTATAGCAGCTGGGGGAGGAAGCCCTACACTACAGAAAAGGGATTTTATGGTAGGGGGCGGGAGAGCAAAACGGGAAGGAGAGGGAGGGGCAGTGCACATGGCAAAATTCTCCCGGAGGAGAGGCAGGAGGCAAAAAATGGACTCTGCCAGGCTCCTGGTGGTCAGTTTTATGGACTTTGGAGGGACATAACAGGAGAACCATTTGGAGCTGGGATGTAAGTTTAGGATTTTATTACACTACAGAGTGGAGCCAGTAATGGGTTAAATTATAGTTTTGGGGGTGGACATACCCTCTAAAAACCATAGGAGTCTGTAGGAGTAAGATAGCTATGTAAAGGCCCCTAAACTTGTCCTGGTGGGCCCCTCAGATTTCCTGGTTTCCTGGCAGAAAGACAATAAAACTCAGTATACAACAGTTTACAAATTGAAGAATTGATTGGCGAGCTTCCAGTTTTTGTTGAGATGCTAACATACTGTATTTTTGCATCATTTTGATCAGGCTACAAATGCAAATGTTGATCTCAATAGGCATCCTAATCCAGAATATGTAAAATATCATTTAGAAGCTCTCCAGTGATTTATTCTATTTATTTGTTTAATGGGAACAGTCAACTAATTGATTGAGATGGCTCTTATTAATATACAATGTTTTAACATTCTTTATAGTGCAAGCAGTTCTGATAACTTTCACTGTGTGTGTCTGTCGCTCTCTAATTATCTAATCTGTGTCAGCAACAGGTCAGTAAATCCAAGATGAGAATGCAACTGCAAAAACTGCATGCTCCCTCCCATTCATCCCATGTACTGTATTTCATTTCTACCTCATCATATGGTCCATGGTAGTGGGGGGCTTTAAGTGTACGGAGGCCTGTCTACTTGTTTTCTGAGGGCTGGGACCTACCTACTTGATTGCTGGGGGCTGGGACCTACCTACTTGTTTGCTGGAGGCTGGGACCTAACTTCTTGATTGCTGGGGGCTGGGACCTACTTACTTGTTTGCTGGGGATGGGACCTACCTACTTGTTTGCCGGGGGCTGGGACCTACCTACTTGATTGCTGGGGGCTGGGACCTACCTACTTGATTTCTGGGGGATAGGGCCTACCCATCCGACTGGCTTTCTCAATTTAGAATGACTTGTACAAGAATCTGTGGCAATTATGTACCCTGGAAAATCCCAATTAGCATATCACAGCCAAGTGTTAAGGGCGTGATTGGATAGTGGCTAAGAGGTGTTATAGGAATGCCCAGAGTAAGGTGTCAAAACAGCATTGTACATGGCAGACAGTTGGTGTTGAACCCCCCCACCTCTATTTAGGCTTGGTTTCTTTATTTTCACATAAATAGCCTCCTTAACACTTCCCTTGAACCAGTCATGTTCCTTTGCCAATATATTAACATTACAATCTTCAAAGGTATGTCCTTTATCCTTAAGATGCAGGTACACGGCTGAATTGAG
The DNA here is from genome assembly GCA_019447015.1 of Hymenochirus boettgeri. NCBI lineage: Eukaryota > Metazoa > Chordata > Amphibia > Anura > Pipidae > Hymenochirus > Hymenochirus boettgeri. The sequence continues at coordinate 194,167,243 of CM033474.1, read as the reverse complement.
AAAGCTAGTCGGATGACTAGCGAAACGTCTTCAAGAACTAAACTTCAAGTCCAGTTGATCTAATTGAATACAACAGATAAACTAACTGTTATTACCCATGTTCATAGATTATAACGAAGCATAGGAACTTACACGGTCACCTGTCAAAAGAACGGCAGAGGAATGCAAGACCAAGTAAGTTCCTATGCTTCGTTCCTGGCTCCTGCAAGTTTTATTGTAAGAATGGGAGGTAAGACATAGCTCCTTTACCTCACTTTCTTCAATAAAACTGAAAACCCCAAGCTACTTTTCCCCAGTGAAGATTCCCTTTAACCTGTTTCCCTATGGCTCTACCTTTGTCTATCCCTTATTCTTTCATCAATACTTCCAGCACAATTATACCAGTGTTAGTGGTCATGCCAAGAAATGTAGAGATTGTGGGAGGACTGTTCCATTAATAACTTTATTTTCCATCAAAAGGTACATTAACAAACCCTACCATTACATCTTTGCAGCTGCCAGGGGTCTAATCAACTAGAAATTGCCATCTCCCCATACAACTCAAATTGTTGCAAAGGTCTGGTTATACCAAAAGCAATTGAAATAAAAAATAAATAAATATAGCTAGCAATACAATGCACAGGTTTAATGTCTAGGATGTATGGATCTTAAATATGAATGCATAATGATTTGTCAAGACCCATAGCCTAGTATTATATAAGACGCAGTGGTCCATGATCTAGGGGTATCTTTTATTTGCTCATAACCCTTGAATGGGGCATTCAGTAACCCTTGAATTCGACGATAACCCTCAAATGTGGCGTTCGATTTTGGTAACCCTCGAAAATTCAATGCGGAAGCTTGAAAAAAGCTTGATTGTGAGGAAAGTTAATATTCAGACACGTTTTGATGATATATTCATATTCCCCAGACCATTTCCCAGGTCCCAGAGCCATGTGCAGTTATTACCATTGCTATTATACCGTAACCACATTTTATCAGACCCTTTCAAATTATTTCTCCCTCTTGATTTTAATGGGTCTGTTTTTGAACTATCAAACTTTAGGAAGTTCACCCATCTCTAGTAATAAACTGGTAAAAATAACAGTTGGAATTATGGGCAGATAACTGACAAGTCACCAGTTTTAAGGGTCGACATACCCTTTAAATATCTACAGAATTTGTTTTAAATCCTGAAGCAGCACATGCATACACAACTGCATATAAATGCACGCACATACACGAATATGTGCTCACAAATATGTGTTAAATATTTTATATTCAAACACAAAATAAACCAAACATATTGTATTTTATACTGGACTAACATGAAAGTGATTCATATTGGTAGTACTGAGTTTTCATAAAATATTCTCTTGGGGTTTTATAAAATATTCTCTATTGCTTACTAACAAGATTCATTAAGTTTCAAACAATATTCTGTTAATTATTGACAATGCTTGTTACTGAAGCAAAGCAAAAAATGTTTTCTTCCTAAGGGATGTGACCTTGTTGGAGGATAAAGAAAGGACTTTGCTTTGTATGTTATCCAAGCATTCTTTAATCTGGAAACGGAAAACAAAATATAAATCATAACAACTTTAACTTAACATTGTGTTGTAATAGAATGTTTTAATTGCATACCCATTCATTAAGTTAATTTCAAATACTGAACAGCAGTAACTACATAAATATACCTGCATAGCTGCTAAAAATGTCAATTTAGTGCTTCAAATTTTGTGACTATAAAAGTTACAATAAATCCTTTTTATTAAGATCTTTATAATCCTATTGTAGATAGAATTGTTGTGTGTCCTTTTATAAGATATGATCCATCACCTTTGGACTAAATATTCAAGAAAAAATATGAACTTGGAAGAACAGAACATTTCTTACATCTGCTCTTAGAAAGGGAGACCACAAATAATGGAGGGAAGAAAGTAATCACTGTATATAAATAAAGAGGTGTGGTTGCCCGGTTTCTTCTAATCAAAATATTGTTGGGCTTAGTCATTTTTCAGAGGGGCAATCACTCTATTCACCAACAGATGGCAGTACAAATGTCAGATTAGAGATCTGCAGGCAACCACAAAATCATTACCTGTATCTGAAATTAAACACCCCACCCGCAAAACTGTAAGCCACACCCGACCTGCACACATTTTGCTGGTGGGTTTCATAATTGCACTCGACCTGACCTACAAGTAGCCAGATCCGCAACCCAACCTATACCCGAAAATAAACAGACCTGCAAGCAGACACACGCACCTTACATAATCCAACCTTCACCTGCATCGTCCCACACCAAAAATTTAACAGACGCGCAACCCTCACCCTCTACCTGTGATGACCAGCACTGACAGCTTTCTAACTGAACCTGCAACCCATTCAAACTCGTGTAAACTGTGGTTTACACAAACCCGACCTGCAAATTGGGTAAACTGTGACTACTTGATGTAGGACTCTAGGTCAGATCTCATTCTCAATAAACATATGCCCAGGGTGCCCAACACCCATGATCTCAAGGGCCTCATGTTCAGCCTCTTACCACCTTTGGGCATCCAATAGATTTATAAGCCTACATAGGTTATAATTAAAATGTGCAGCAGACTATCATTAATTACATACTGACTGCAATTAGATGCATTTTATTTATTATTAATGCAGTTAATTTCAATTAGATTTCAATCAGTGCAGCTCTAAAAATTACAGTACTACTGTCCTCTATATGGCTTGTTAGTAAACAATGCACCAGAGAGTTTATCATGTATATATTTGTATAAAGTGATCATATCCCCGAGCAAAAATCGCTTCTCCAGTGTAAACAGACATAACATGTTTAATCTGCCTGCATAGTGAATCTCCCCCATTCCCCTTATTATTTTAGTTGTCCTTCTCTGAACTCCTTTAATTTCTAAGACGTCCCTTTTGTAAATGGGATTCCAAAACTGCACCGCATATTCCAAATGAGGCCTTACCAGTGCCTTGTAAAGAGGGAGTATAATGTTTTTTTCTCTTGAATCTTTTCCTCTCTTTATACAAGACAATATCTTGCTAGCTCTAGCCGTTGCTATCTGGCATTGTTTGCTACTGCTAAGTCTGTTATCTACCAGAACCCCCAAATCTTTTGCCCATTATTCACTTATTATTATACCATTATTTATAGTGTAGGTGACACAGGGATTGTTAAACCCCAAATGCATAACCTTACATTTAGCAAGATTGAATCTCATCTGCCATTCTGCTGCCCATTTTGATAATCTATCTAGATCTGCTTGCAGCAATGGCACATCAATTGAAGTTTCTAAAGCTCTGCATAGTTTATTGTCATCAGCAAACACAGAGACCTTGCGCTCAATGCTCCTTTTAAGTCAATTATAAACAGATTAAAAAAAAGTGGTCCCAGTACAGAACCCTGAGGCACTCCACCTGACATGAGAAGATCTGGTAAAACGGAGAACTGCGAGCAGAAAGAGATAACATTCCTGGCAGTGCTAAAACTATAGAAAAGGATATAGGCAAATTATTATTTTAACTTTAGTTTCCCTTCAAAATGAGCCCTGGATCACATCTCTTGCAGTAGCCTGCGAGAAATTATATTGTGTCCAAATTTACTGCTTTAATTTGGTTGAGTGACATCACCAATTATTTTCCCCAGGGGAGAAGCATGCTCACTTGAGACTTAATGTTGGGGAAAACAGGAAGTATCTGCACAGAAATAAAAAAAAATTTGAACTACAAACGTGGCTGAAAACAAGTGCTCAAGCAAAAAGTAATATTGCTTAAAGGGTCACTATACTCACTCAAGCAACTTTATATATTGTAAAAGTACAATGTTAGGGTAGTAAAATTATGTTACTTACATGATGTCACCTGTGCCTGCTTTATTAGTGAATTTTTAATGTTTAGTAACTGTCCCCCCCCAGTCACTGTCCACTTGTAAATCCAGCCGCCACTGGATACATTCATACACATTCTACAGAGCCATCAGAACCCGACACTATACAGCTCATTAAAGGGTATGTCCAACAAAAAAAGTAAGTATGTTTCTATCTGATTTACTGAAGAAACGGAGGTAAATGCACTATCTCTTACCTCCCGTTCTTCAGTAAATCTTCCAGGAGAGGAGGAGACATTTACCCGCGGACCCGCTCCAGCGCCGAGATAGTGAGAGAGTGTATTTACCACCTGTTCTTCAGTAATGCTGAGGCCACACTGCAACGCACAGGAATCGCACACAAAATCGCGAGCGTTATCGCACGCGTTTGCGTTTTGCGTTTGAGTTTTGGTCATTTCGCGTTATGGAAACGCTGCGTTAACGCACCAAAAATGGTGAACGCATGCGTTACCAAAAACGGGAACGGACGCGCAATCGCCTGCACATCGGAAATCACGGGAATTTTTGCGTTCCCGCGATTTCCATTTTAGCGAAAATCGCGGGCGCAATCATGCAAAAAACGCGCTAGTGTGGCCTAGCCCTTAATCATTTAGAAATATACTTACTTTTTTGCTGGACATACCCTTTAACATATCTTCCTCACTTCCTGACACTGCTGATAGTGGGTGGGGGAAGGGGGCTGCTGTGTCAGTGTCAGACACTTCTTCCTTCTGACAAGCAAGCAAACATGCTGGGGGGGCTCCTGTAAGACACTACTGCAGCCGACCTGGTTTGCATCTCTCCCCCTCTGAATGATGTCTGTGCATTTATACTACCAAAAACCTTGTATATACCATGATAGACATACATAGACAGACATAGATAGATAGACAGAGATAGATAGATAGACAGACAGATAGATTAAATAGACAGGAAAGTAATATGATTAATTACCTCATTATATTTGGGGTTATATTAATAAATATTTTGACATGTTTTGGGAGATCCTAGTAAGAGGTCACTAAAGGGACACAAATTAGCAAACCGGGTTTGAGTGACAGGTCTTTTTCTGTACATGCTGTTATTTAAAATGAAAAGTTGGCGTTGTGGACCATTACACTATCTAAAGGTTTTGCGACTTTTGGAAGTATCGATATTATTTAACATTTCCAGCAACATTTAGGGTTCATTCTGAAGGTTCGATGGAAGGCTTTTTATATAACTCTATCTAGTTTGGAATAATTGGAGTCTACAGTTACCCTTTAAAGCCAAAGATTTTAACGATACAGGCATGAAAAAGCAAGAACGATGAAAAGTCTCTGTGGGAAGTAATAGGAAATAACTAATCTGGCCTGGTCAATGATTTATATGCACAACATAATTACTATTTGCAGCTTTTTAAAAAATTTTCTTCTACTAACAGTATTTGATTTACCTGTTAAATTTACCCTTCAACATGACCTAGGGATGATGGAGTCCCTTTTACCAAAATGTAACATGATAAAATAAATGACACCGACACAAAGAGGTGGGAGAAAAGCCGCAACATTTTATTAATTATTAATTTTACAATAAAAACTTGAACTTGAATGAATAAGTCACTTTTGAAGCCTACCCCTGTTAATTTCCCCAGCGGGCAGCTCTTAACTTACATAACATTTTAACTGATTTATCCCGTTTTATTGTCAAACCCGCCTCTGTCAATCTCCCAGCAGATGGCTCTTTAGCTGAATGTTCCAACATTTGCTAACCTTTAAATAATGAGTCCTCTTTTACTTTAATTTTAAGGCCTGCCCCTGTTGATCTCCCAGCGGGCAGCCCGCAAATTAAAACCTCCTGGACTTTTAATCTCAGCCTTGCAATTCCAATCATGCCAAGCATTTATAAAATGTTGCAACAAAATTGTATTAAGCAAAAAGATTTTTATTTTTAAAATGTAAAACAAGGGTAGGTGTGGGTGGGTGTTCTTCACGCCGATCCAAGAGAATTGGCTGGTGAGTGGGGAGTGATGCTGACCTATATGGCCTTGAAACCCAGCCCATTTACCTGCCAAACCAATGACTACTAGTCTCTAGGGACCTCACAATTCAGGCCTTGGGTACACCTAGCCAATAGTTTGTTGTCTCTGGGGACCTAGCTAATTTTGACCATGGGGGGGTTTAACCAATGAGTAAACTAGGATGCTGTAGTGAGGGAAAATTAAACACCACAGCATCCTAAACTGAGGGAGCCGGTCCCCTCCCCCATCCCAAGACTGAACAGGCCAAACTTTAAGATCTTCTTCTTCTCTACATTCTGCCAATACCCGAACATGGTGTGTGGGGTTTGTTACACCAATTGTATCTGTTACCCTGTAGTCATAGTGCAATTCTCTATTACAACCAAGTTAATTTATCTAGATTAGAAAAGGATCCCTATTTTGTTTCCCCTACCGTTGTCCTCCATTCATGAGATAAAATAATCATCTATAACTTTTTGTTGAAGTCATCTTCCATGTATAGAGAACAATGAAATATGTTGAGTGATTGTGTATGTATATACTAAATCCCTTAGGTGTGTGTGTGGGGGGTTGTTTTTATCCTTGCTGTGAGGGTCACCAGAGATGTGGGAACATTACAAGATATGTACACTGTAAAAATAACTTCATTATATTAGGTAGCTGTGGCTATTTTCTAAATGTATTTTAATTTTTTTTAGCCAATTCCCCTCCTATCTCCTTCCTTCTGTCCTTGAAGTTTGTTGACTTCCTCCTCCATTGTAATCTTGGTTGTAGGACTGCCACCACGAGATGTGCTTAGCTGTACAAAATAGCGTGTCAAATAATAAATCAGCCGCTTGAGTCGTGCAATCACGCCCACCTTGTGAAGTCTATAAGCGCCCAGAGCCATAACCGTGCACGCCTTGATGACATCATCGCGCCCAAGATATAACACAGGGAAATCTTGTGCCTTTCTCTCCTCCAAAAACCGAGAGAGGAAGGTGCAAGATTTCCCAGTGTTATATCTTAGGCGCGATGACGTCACCGGGCAAGCAGGATTCTGCAACTCAAACGTCTGCTTTATTCTTTGACATGCTATTTTGTACAGCTATGCACATCTTGTGGGGGAAGTCCTACAAACATGTTTAATACGGAGGAGGAAGTCAGCAAACTTCAAGGACAGAAGGTAGGAGATGGGAGGGGAATAAGCTAAAAACAAATTACAACACGTTTAGATTATAGACACAGCTAACTAATAACGTGTAGACATCACTCTTATTTCAAGCTGTAGATTTAAAAATAAATTTATAAATTTAAAAAACAACCTTAAAGGGCAACTAAAGCCACAGAACAAAACTGAACCAGAAGTCAGGACACCTTGATATAAAACCAGTAATCTGTGTCTTACCTCTCATTTTGATACAGGCGCTGGGAAATTTACCTAAATAACATATGGTTTGTGCTTTACTTCTCAGCATTCTAGTATCACACAGTCTGGTCAACGACCATTATGTTCTGCACATGCTCAGTTTTTAGCTATGGCACAAACTTGTTACAGTTGGTCACACCCATTAATAATATCTAGCCAATCCTTTTACAGGACAGATAAAGCAAGGAAGCATGTGACGGGGTCAGGAGGTGTGGTCTGACACTGCACATACACACAGATACTTCATTCAGTTCTTAACAGGCTTTGATTTACTTTAACAGAGTTTACTAAAGTGGCATTTTATAGCTTATTGGTGTTTTTAGGGGATTGTTTTCAGATTCGGGAGTATAAAAAATTGGGTTTAGTTCTCCTTTAAGGAAATTGTGTATTTTTTAAAATCTAATACTCTTGAATAGTGGTCCTTTCTGGCTATTATCTTCTATTACTTAGTTCAGTAAATGTTTCCTTTTTAGAGTTTACTGCTTTAAAAAGGTAATTTTATTCTTCTCCTAAGCTCACAAATTGTTTTTATTTCCAGGACATATTTATGCGAGTCAACCCATTCATTTCTTTTTTGAAAGACCTTTGTAATTATGCTGTTCAATGGCATCCTTCATTTATTTGTTAAAATCAAAGGAACAAATTAAAAATTGGATTTGGCAACTGAATAAATAACATTACCAAGAACTTCACTAACAAATAATGATAAAGGTTCAATATAAATGTATTTTTTACAATAGTAAAAGTTTTGGTAAGACAACTAAACATTTATACACACAGATGCAAACACAAGAAAAAGAGCAAATAATATTACATATTTGCAAGAAAAAGGTGTATATGTGTGTATATGTGTGTAATTTATCACTATACCTTCTAACTAACCATAAATAAATGTATACAAAGTATAGTACTGATTTATATTAGACACAAACCTAAAATATATAAATGTAATTACAGAACTGGTAACCCTATTTTAAATGGATACACATCTGTCACTGCTAAAACATCTGCACGTGTTTAGACAAATTAGAACCTAAAGAAACTTTAATATCTGTTAGGTTTCAGTATTAGACCCAATAATGCTCTGTTGTAAAACATATGATATCCTTAGCCAATAAAAAAAATCTACTGTAAGCTACTCAGGAAGTAATGACTGTGTATTATAGAGGACATAAATAAGAAACTTTGCATGTCTCCACCTATTTCTCTGTTAATGCTGGGAGTCATTAATTTCTTGAAATATTAGACCGTTGATATATAACAAGACTGTGTGTGACAGTCTGGGTCCTTTTTAGGACCTTAATATTCCCAAAAGTGAGACATCACTTTCATAGTCCCTGGGGGCAGCTGGGGGGCAGTAGGGGGTAGGTTAGTAATGAAGGACCTCCTAAAGCTTACCACCAAAGGGATCCAATAAATAATCCTGTTTCATACAGTTTGAGTTGGACGTTTGAGGGAGAAATATGGTCTTGACCACCATACAACACTTGTGCTTCACTGTGGTGTTTGGGCACAACAGCAGTTACCCTGAGCTTTCAATAAAACAAATTAAAAAAAGATTGAAACATTTCAAGTCAGCAAATCAAATAAATGACTGTTGTATGTTATTATGCCAGCAGTTATAGACAAATGCATTATCCACAGGACATTAAGGAGATCCTTTGCATTTCTCTGGGAATTCTGGGCAAAATAAGTAATTTCTTTGACTATTAGGACAATGCTATTTTTATAGCATTAAGGCTGAGCTTTATGTCATTTTACGCTCTGTGGAGGGATTTTTGCTCCTTTAAGCCTGCCTCACCTTAAACTATATAGCTGACTGATATCTTGTGCTCCCATGTCCTATACTATAAATCTGTGTCTTGTACTGACAAGATCTTACAAGTCGAATAAATGGCTGTATTATTATCCAAAACAGTGCTGTAAAAAAAAAATCACATGCTTCAACAAAGTATTAGTTTAGGGGATGTGAGACTTTTTTTTTACTTTTTAACTTCTTGCCTTTGTTTCTTTCTTATTATACAAAACCATGAATTTTTATAGGGTGTGTAGAGACTTAATATCCACTATAAATTGATGCGTTTCCTGAGAACGGCTCATTCTGAGCTGAAACGCGTCAATTCATTTTTAATGCTTCATTAAATGTCATGTTTTACTCACAAGACTCGTGAGTGCCTCTTCTGCCCGTTACTATGTATATATATATATATATAAATAAAATAGAAGGACTGTGGGATCACTCACTAGGCCAAATTACAATTACATTTTGTGGAAGAGCAACTGATCTGGTCAATTAATGATACAAACATAGAAAGGATAATCAATGCATATTCCTAGGCACAATACAATATCATATTATCTGCAATCTTGTATTCATTATAATTAAAATAGTTAATTAGTTTAAATTACTGTGATCACATGACTGGGGTTACCTTGACATGGTTGGAAGGTTTTTCATTCAGTAAAGCATAATGTTCCACCAATGGCAGCCATTGGTGGAACATGATGAGGTTATATATTAACCAAATAAAATTCTAATGAGTGCTGCACATTTGACTTTGTATTCTATTTCTATCTCAGAGGTATGCAGGTTAACCTCATAAGTGCGTGTATTGAAGTGCATTTTAAAGATTTAGCCAGAGCGATTTTTAGATTTTTTGGCTGGCTGAATAATGGAATTTACAGAATTTTACTATTTGAAATAAAAGTAATATACTACAATATATACAAAGGCCTGGTACAAAAAAGTAGCCATGTATATAGCCCTGCTGACTGGTCTGTGGTTTTGATGTTGGTCTTTATAATTTTACCGTATGTCAATTCTGTGCTGTGATAAAACATAAAAATGGTGCCAGGGTTCTATATGGACTGGGGGAGAAGAAACACTGTGCACCTGTGTGTTTTTTGAATATTCTTTGTCTGTTTACAATATGGTATTAACATTTATGTTGGACACAATTGTAACAATTTTGTCAATTGGGCCTATAAAATGATTAATGAAAAGTATTTCTTTAGAATGTTTAGTTGACAGGTTTGGGGGGGAAATATTAAAACGGTTTATTTTGTGCAGTATCGGGTATTAAGTATCGGGTAATAAGGTCTTAAACTGTTAGTATCCAGTCTCTTACTTAATTATCCCTTACTATAATTATCCTTATATGTACTGTATGTGTTAAAATGACTGTATTTAATTTACAAGTGAGTAATACTTGTATATTTCATTTATATTTAAAAATGGCTGCTTCTAGTGGTCGTTATTAATATCATTGCAGTTACCGAACCTTTATAAATACAGCCCAGTATGTTCTAATAATATTAAAGGGGAAGTTCAGTGCAAATACACATGCTTTTCAGAAAAAAAGAGCAGTATTTTTCCATCCTAATGACCTTAATCTGCCAATTCAGCATTTTGTCTGTGTATAAATAAATGCAACCGAAATACTGATTTCCTGTTGGCAGGACCCCTAATAGAGACCGTTATGGTCTTGCCCTTGACCCAGCACCTGGGTTGATTCAGTTGCTCAGTAGAGATCTGAGCATGTTTGACCCATCCAACAGCCAATCAGTAGAAATTACTTTTAGGAACATTCCAAGGAAGTGGTGCATCCTGGGAGGAGAAGGACCGTTAGAACCTCAAATGGCAGCTCACTAATGTCAACAGCAGGGAACAGCAAAGGGTATGAAATCAACAGATTTTTCAAAATGGGAGAGAATATGTAGAATAACTAAGAAGGCATTACACAAACTAACAGTTTAACAAATATTAATAATTTCCACTGAACTGTCCCTTTAAAGGACAACGTTACTCAACAAAACCACCCTCCACCATTGGAAAGTACCCAGGGTGAGGACCAAATCTGCACTGTCCTTACCCTGGGTTCACTTTCTAACTAGATTTACTGACCTAAAGTTTCCTTTAGTGCTCAGATCCTGAAGTCCATGGGCAACTCGGCCAATTAGGAGACGCACTCTGAAAGAAGTGTGTCTTCTCATTGGCTGGATTGCGAACGCAGAAGTGGGATGGGAGCACCGAAGAAAACTTTAGGTAAGTAAATCTAGAGTTAGAAAGTGAATCGGGGTGAGAGCAGTGCAGTTTAGGTTCTCACCCTGGGTACTACAGATAGATGACATGGGTGGCAGGAGCGGGGTCTAGATGAGTATAATTGTCTTTTAACTGTAAAAGAACATCTCATGGATTTTTTTGAACAAAAATATTTGTATAATTAACATTTCATATTTTTGAACGTTTCAGAATACAATGAAGATGGACATGTCTACAGAAATGACGAGGCACGGCAGCGGCCCCGAGAATGGAACAGTTCTATTTGGGAACAACACCAAGTGTTCAAGTATTCATATTCCAGAAGAGTTGTACTTAACCATTTCCTTTTTTGGTCTTTTGGAGAATCTTCTGGTACTCCTTGCTGTGATTAAAAATAAAAATCTGCATTTACCAATGTACTTTTTTATTTGCAGTTTGGCTGTTTCAGATATGCTCTGTAGTCTGTACAAAATTCTGGAAACCATTCTGATCATATTGGCCAATACTGGTTATTTGGATACAAAAGGGCCTTTTGAGAAAAAGATGGATGACGTTATGGACTGGATCTTTGTGATGTCTTTACTTGGGTCCATTTTTAGCATATGTGCAATTGCAGCTGACAGATATATTACAGTTTTTCATGCCCTGCGCTACCATAATATTATGACTATCAAAAGAGCTTCTGTAATTTTGGTTGCAATTTGGACATTTTGTGGGGGAAGTGGGATAGCTATAATTATGCTTTTTCATGATGCAGTGATAATTATCTGCCTCATTGTTACATTTATTTTATTATTGATCTTAATAGTGTGCCTTTATATCCACATGTTTCTTCTAGCTCGGGCGCATGCCAAAAAAATTGCATCTTTATCTGGACAATGGAATTCGGTTCATCAACGGGCTAATGTTAATGGAGCGATTACACTGACAATTCTACTTGGAGTATTTATATGCTGTTGGTCTCCATTTGTCCTCCACCTTCTTTTATATGTAATGTGCCGTTACAATCCTTATTGTGCATGCTACTTGTCCATCTTCAATGTGAATGGATCACTTATTTTGTGTAACTCTGTTATTGATCCCTTCATTTATGCCTTTCGAAGTCCTGAGTTATGCAGTACCTTCAAAAAATTGTTATGTTGGTGGATGACGGCTTAAAGGTAAAAAAACAAAACAAACTAGAATCATTTTCAAGAAATGTTTTTGTCTTTGCAATATTCCTTCTTTAATAAATAGATGTTCAGTAATAATTGCATTGAAAGATATCCCTATGGTATGCATAGGACTTGGATCAGTCATCTGTTGCATTGCCTTTTTACTATGCTCTATCCTTACCATAACATTGGCTGAATAAAAATAATGCTATTCCTTTTAAGCATGCACAATATCTTTTACATACTGACTCTGTTAAGAAAAATAACATGTAATGAACAAACGCAAATTATGCCTATGTGCATATTTTGTGGATGTACTGAAGTCAACAATAGTTGTAATGGCAAGGGAAAAAGAACATCAGACCGAAACGCTAATTAGCTTTAATAGCTCTGTGAGCAGCTTGAAAAATGATATTATATTCTAGTGATGGCCCGCGAACTGGGCCATCACTAGCTAAGAGGTGTTATAGGAACGACCAGAGTAAGGTGTCAAAACAGCATTGTACATGGCAGACAGTTGGTGTTGAAACCCCCCCCACCTCTATTTAGGCTTGGTTTCTTTATTTTCACATAAATGGCCTCCTTGACACCTCTCTTGAACCAGTCACGTTCCTTTGCCAATATGTTACGCTGGGCGTTCCTATAACACCTCTTAGCCACTATGCAATCACACCATTAACACCTGGCTGTGATATGCTAATTGGGATTTTCCAGGGTACATAATTGCCAACAGATTCTTGTACAAGTTATTCTGAATTGAGAAAGCCAGTCAGATGACTAGCGAAACGTCTTCAAGAACTAAACTTTAAGTCCAGTTGATCTAATTGAATACAACAGATATACCATGACCTGGATAAATGAGAACCTTCACAAGCATAAATTAATTTAAACAGAATTTGCTCACTTAGAACATCTTCTGTGTATCTTTTTTTTAAAGGGCATCTACTGTATACCAGAAAAAAAAGGTTATTTTAAATTGACCATAACTGCAAAATATAATTCTTCCCAACCACCATGGTTTTATTTTTTGTTGGTCTGACCCCTATTTTTTTAGATATCCAAATTAAAAGTCTTACACATTTTAGCTGTCAATCAAGCTCCTTGCTCTCTCCATCTTCACAGTTTTTACAGTTGGAATGCTGTGTGCTGTGTGCAGGCTTGACAGTTGGTTTCTGGGAAAAAAAGTCAGGTCGGATGGAAGTGGGAGTGGTTAAAAGAGGGTGGGGAGATAATGCTCCTGAGCAAAACGTGCTGAATTCAAGGCATGCAGCAACACACACGTCAGAGTTAGTGCTACTTACATGTATTCAATTATAGATTAGAATAAGGAAAGGTCATTTTTTTCAGTATAGAGTCTCTTTAAAATAGACATCTACTGTAAACATTCATAAAACAAATTAAAGATGAAAGTATAAACAAGTATGGAACACCAGGAAACAAAATATGAAAGAGATATGAAAATATGAAAGGAAATCAACAAATGCTACAAACTGATTGAATATGACATTCACATTACATGTTGAAAGAAACAAAAGCTGCTGACATCATCAGCTGCTGTATTTTCAAGTTTCTCAGCATGAGCTGGTCACATCTGAGCAGGAATCCATTTCATAGTCAAGAAATACTTTGTTCAGACTCCTTTCCTGCTTTGTTTCTCTACGTATAATCAGATGCTTTAGACAAATACTGTAGTTCTCCTTTAAAGTAAAAAGCCATATCCCTTCACTACACTTTACCGATAAGAAACGTGTCCTTGAATGTACATACCCGAACACAAATGCTTTTTTAAATCCTTTACAAATTCTCATTAGTTAGCTGCTCTGGCAATCAGTAATTTATCTGCCATACTGTTCATTATATTTACTTTACAATTGTCTTGAGGTTATCATTTGCAGCATTTTAAGTTTTATAGAACAGGTATTTTCTGTAATTATAAGTGTTTTCATTGCTTTCAAAAAAATAATGTTGCCTGAGGATTTGTATCTACAGTGGTTTGAAAGAGAGTGACCTTAACTGTGTTTTTAATCTGATTCAATTCATACCCAGAATATATGGTTGAGAGGGAATGATGAATAGTTCTGAATAAATTACAGAAGTTATGTGGCTGATGCGTCACTATTATTTTACTGAGGCTGAGGGCTGTATCCCTGTATTTTGCTGAGTACTGAGAATTGCTTTTATGATATCAAACAGCTCTGAGCACCAAAAATACGGTATGCTCCATAATATATGCAGATAACACAGAATTTGAAAAGCTTAAGGTGCCTGGGTTAATTAAAGTATCTGTGTTTTGGAAATAACTACAGTAAAATAATTTATCACAAAGCTGTTCATATCTGTTGTATTCAGTTAGATCAACTGGACTTGAAGTTTAGCTCTTGAAGACGTTTCGCTAGACATCCGACTGGCTTTCTCAATTCAGAATGACTTGTACAAGTATCTGTGGCAATAATGTACCATGGAAAATCCCAATTAGCATATCCCAGCCAGGTGTTAATGACATTATGAATGCAAGACGTGATTGCATTGTGGCTTAGAAGTGTTCTAGGAACTGCCCAGGGTAAGGCGTCAAAACTGTAAGGTGTCAAAACTGCATTGTACATGGCAGACAGTTGGTGTCGAACCCCCCACCTCTATTTAGGCTTGGTTTCTTTATTTTCACATAAATGGTCTCCTTGACACCTCTCTTGAACCAGTCCTGTTCATGTAAAAGGATGTTGACATTGCAATCTTCAAAGGTATGTCCTTTTTCCTTAAGATGCAGGTACACGGCTTAGTCCTGACCTGATGAATTGTCTCTTCTGTTCTGGGCCATACGTTGGTGCAGTTGCTGTTTGGTCTCTCCCACATACAAATCAGAGCATACTTCACTGCACTGCACTGCGTATATAATGTCGCTTTTCTTGTGTTTCAGTATTGGGTCTTTCAGATGTACCAATTGCTGCCTCAGTGTGTTATTTGGTTTAAAGCAGATGGGGATACGGTGTTTTTTGGAAATCCTTCTTAATTTCTCGGAGACCCCTGCTACATATGGGATGACCATGTTCTTCCTCCTGTCTTGCTTTCCCCCTTCACTGTTGGTATACCTGTTCTTTTCTTTCCTTCTACTTCTTTTGACAAAGGCCCAGTCTGGATATCCACAAGTTTTAAGGGCTCCTCTGAGATGTTTCATTTCTTTAGCCTTCGCCTTTGTGCTAGAGGGGATGTTCTCTACTCTGTGTTGCAGGGTTCTGATGACACCCAGCTTGTGATCTAAAGGGTGGTGGGAGTCAAACATCAGCTACTGATCTGTGTGGATTGGTTTTCTGTAAACCTCTACTTCCAGTTTACCATTCTCCTTGACTTTTAACAAGCAGTCCAAGAAAGCCAGTACGTTGTTTTGTATCTCTTCCCTTGTAAATTTGATGTTCTGGTATACAGCATTGATGTGTTCTGTGAAGGCTTGTACTTACTTCTGGCGGATTTTAACCCAGGTGTCCTCAACATATCTGAACCAGTGGCTGTGTTAGATGTATTAAGCACCTTTGTTTCCACTTCCTCCACGTAAAGGTTTGCAACAATGGGTAAAACTGGAGATCCCATAGCACATCCATGTTTTTGCTTATAGAACCTATCCCTGTATTTGAAGAAGATGGTATTCAGGCACAAGTCCAGTAGGGAACATACCTGTTCAGGGTTAAGATCTGTTCTGCTGGTAAGGGTGCTGTCTTGGCCTAGCTGTTTTATCACCATATCAACAGCCTCCTTGGTGTGTATACAGGTTAAGAGAGATGTCACATCATAGGACACCATCGTTTCTTCTGCAAAGAGTACTATATCTTCAATCTTATTGGTAAAATCCTGAGAGTTCTGGATGTGGCTAGGTATTTTGCCAACTTGCATGTTATAGAGTTGATGCTGCTGACTATAGGTCTTAGTGGTGCCCCTTCCTTGTGTATCTTTTGGAGTCCATATATACATAGATGTGCCTCACCAGGGTAGAGGCGATGATACATTGCTCAATGGCTTTATCCTTTTGAAGCTGTAGTAAGTCTTTGACCTTTTTCTTGTAGCAGCTGTTGGGATCCCTTGTTAAAGCCTTATATGTGTTGTTATCAGCCAGGAGTGTGGTCACCTTCGCATGGTAGTCTGAGGGGTTGAGTACCACTGTGCATCTTCCCTTGTCTGCCAGCAGAATGGTGATACAGGAATCTTTCTTGTAGGATGTTAAGGGTCTTCTTTTCTGTATGGTCAGGTTAGATGAAGGCGCTTTAGCGCTGGCTAAGGCTGCAAATACCTTAAGGCGAAGTTGTTCTGCCTTACTCTGTGGTACCTTATTATTGTAGATTGAGGCTTCTGTAGATACTATAATATCCACCACAGGGATGGCTTTAGGAGTGATGGCAAAGTTCAAGCCCTTAACCAGGTCAGGGTCCTGTTAGACAAGTTTCTCACCCATTCCTCCTTGTTTGATGAAGTGACACTTCCCTCCTTTTGTCTCCCCAGTAGTTTGTCTCCTTTGGGGGTGTTTTGGGATGACAGAACTTGTTTTGTTGCCTTTGCTTGCCCTTACAGTGCTGAGAAAGCTGTGCTTGTTAGGTGAAATCCATCACTCTTTCCCAGGTGGCCACAGTTAGCTGTGAGGCCAGGTTCTGTTCTAGTTTACTGATGTTGTGCATTAAAACATCAACTAAAAATGCGTCTGTAGCCCTCAATTCAGTTTTGATGCCTTACCCTGGGCATTCCTATAACACCTCTTAGCCACAATGCAATCACACCTTGCATTCATAATGTCATTAACACCTGGCTGTGATATGCTAATTGTGACTTTCCAGGGTACATAATTGCCAACAGATTCTTGTACAAGTCATTCTGAATTGAGAAAGCCAGTTGGATGACTAACGAAATGTCTTCAAGAACTAAACTTTAAGTCCAGTTGATCTAACTGAATAGAACAGATATACCATGATCTGGATGAATGAGAACCTCCACAAGCATAAAGCTGTTCATCCATAAATATGTTTAAACAGTTAAGGCTCCTTTATTTCCCAAGTATGTCATTCTTTTTATAAATCAAGATTGCTAGAAATATCAGATAAGCTCAGTACTTAGCAAAATAACTGGCCATGTCTCCTTTATACTTTAGGACTGCACAACCATCATGTTAAGTGTAAAAACCAACAAGGTAAAATATATGAATATAGTAAACTGATGTACTGTGCTTATAAGGAAATAACAATATTTCTAAAGGAAATATTTTCTGAAGGAAAAAACATTATTGTATTGGAGATGAATGACTTTGTTGCCAAAATAAACATTGTCTATGTATACAGTATATAGTCTACAAGTGTCCACTTTTAAAATGGATAGTAAGCAACAATGGACTATATTGGATAATGTATCCCCTAATGTAAATGAGTTGGGTGTTAGTCACCAAGAATTTTACCGCCTTTTTTCCTTGATTTAATGTTGGGTATATAAATAAATTGGTTTTGAAGTAAGTCCTATATTCTTGTACCAGGACCAGGATTACCATCTAAGCTTTATTGTTGTACAGTAGTGTTCCATTTTGGACATGCTTTAAAGGGCATGTCCATCCCCAAAACTATAATCCCCCCCACTACTGGCCCCATTGTGTAGTGTAGTTTAATCCTTACTTACATCCCAGCTCCATCTGGTTCTTCTGCTATCCCACCCTAAAGTCCAAAAAAACGCCCACCAGGAGTACTGCAGAGTCCATATAGGACTCTGCCTCCTGTCTCTCCTCCGGGAGAATTTTGCCATGCGCAGAAGAGCCCTCCCCCCCTCCCTCCCTCTCCCTCCTGATTAGGATTCCCTCCCCCTAGTGTAAAAATCTTTTTATATAACATTCCATTCCCCCTGTCAACCCAGCCCCAACCGCTATATTTTTATTATTAGAAAGTGCCCAAAACATTACTTACCTTCCCTCTCCTCGGCCACACTGAACTCCCGGCAGCTGTGTTCGTGATTGGCTGCCGCTCATCCAATCACAGACGTGACTGCTGATCCCGCCCCTCTGCTTTCATTTTCTCGCAAGCAGAGGGCCTGGCAGCGCGGCGGAGGAAAGAGGGAAGGTAGGTAATGTTTGGCGCACTGTCTGATAATAAAAATATAGCGGTTGGGGCTGGGGGGACAGGGGGAATATTATCTAAAAATTTTTTTAGAAGGGTGGACATGCCCTTTAAGATTAGAAAAGAAGTTTCATCTTCAGATTAGTAAAGGTTTTTTTTACAGTGAGAACATTAAATAGCATTTCTACAATAGAAATATTCCCATTTAACACACTACGATTGCAGGACAATTGTCCGACTGTCATACAATATGTTTTCCTTTCAGGCCATTTAGAATTTTTTTTCCGTTGTGACAAACTTTTTGGGTGAAAAACAGCAGAAACGTTACAAAATTTTTAAAAAGATTTTTGCCATTTTTATTTGATGACAAGTTAAGTTTACACACAAAAATCTTATTGTTTCTATTTCCAGAATACAATACCAGACATTTATAGGCACCCCACACTTCCTATCCAGGATACCCCCTGAGACTAAAACAAATCATTTTACACAAAATTAAAATCTATAAGCCCCTTTAAAATTAAATGTACAACCTAAAAAAATATTTAAAATAAAAAATAATAAAAAAAACACTAAACATTTTTCAAATGTCCAGAATCAAATGGTATGCTACATGCTTGGTTGTTTACTGAAATATAGTCACCAAGTAGCCCAGAAGGGAACCAATGCTTAAGTGGAATTGCAATAAACAAATTTAGTCAGCTGTGCATTTTGAACAGCTTTCGGTATTTCAAGTGAAACAGCCCCCAATCTCATTGTTTCTTGGAACCTACACACCTTAAACTACCAAATGTTGCCAGTCTTTCATATGTAGGGAAATGGTAAACTAGTTTCCCTTTAGTCTTCTTGTTCTATCAGGATTTGGCCAGTAGAGGTCACTGTGTAAAAGTATAAAAGGGAGATTGGCCATGTGGTCAGTCTCTATACTTACTGGAGTTTCCCCAGAGAGGGGAGAGCCAGGGGACCTTAATAACAGGTAGGCCCAGTCAATGTGAGATTATATTATTTTATAGATCACTCCAGGAGTGACAGATAGGAGTAGGGTAACTAGTGAGCAGCCTGAGCTCCTTAAAGGAGATTTAGTAAGGACTAGAGTCCTGGGTGTACCAAATTTATTCTCACATAATTTATGCATGGATGTTTACTATCCTATTTCTATATATATTGCCTGTTGCATTGGTTGTTTGACCAAGCCTCTGGGACTTGTGTATTCTACCAACAGTGGGTCATGTGTTCAAGTACTGAAAGTTGGAGAGTTAGTCCTAAGAAAGCAAGTGAAGTAGCAGCAGGGACTTTCATCTCATAAAAGGCAGGTACTGATATAAAGACAAAGTTTGAAAATTACGTCTCCTAAGAAGGTAAATGTTACTAAGATAAAAAAGGTTAAAAGTTAGGACCCAGCAGAATAAAGCAAACTGTGAAGTAGTTGCTGGGCTTAAAATAATTTGGCCAAGTTATTGAACTAATTGCTTTAATTTATCCAGAGAGAAGGGCAGGCTTTTTACGTCGCAATACAATGGTAAAGTAAAATATAAGCAAATTAATTGGATGTGCACGATACTTAGGACATCTCACAGGGACATCAGGTTTCTTCCTCGTCACATCTCTCACTTCCCTTTGGTGAGCAGTTCTCAGTTTTATTAGGGAATGCAACATATCGTAGCTCTGCTTCTTGCTTCTTTACCTTGTTCATGAGCTCACTAAGTGTGGGTAGAGGCCAGTGATGTTTTTCATTTTTAGACACCAGCTTCCACAGAACATCTTCCAACCATCGAATAAACTTTGTTTTAAACTTTGAAACATGTAGAGCCAAGTATGAGGATTGTCACAGGTGCCATGCAAATCTTCTAATGCCTTTAAACAGTCTTTGGCAGAGGCATCAGGGTGGCCCTTGCAAAACATTTTTACCACTTAGCTAGCAGGAGTAAGCAGGTTTTCAGTTAAACAAATCCTTTTCTCCAGTTTAGAGCAAGGACATTCCTCTAGCATCTGCATAGCAGCCTCCTGACACTCCTCAAATTCTTGTTCTCCTATAGGTGCAGGGGCAACTCCTGAGAAAACTTTTAGCTTTGGGTATTTAGTTCCCCTTACTATTGGTGTCTGGGGTGGATAAACCACCTGGGAGGTCAAACTATCCTCGAGGCTGCACATCATCTGTTTCCATGTTTGACTAAATGCCAGTCCCCCTTATTTGAGGTATAGGTGGTTGGAGATAGATAATGGGGCAGCCAACTGAATTGGTGACCACAGGAAAAATAGTATAGGGCCCTGTATCATCATGCAACGCCTCTGGATTGCTATACAGTAAAGTGAAATATCCAGTTACTACTTAATCTTTTTTAGCTAGCAAACTGGAGCCCACCAAATTTGGGTGGTAGGCTAGAGTTTCCTTAAAGGAGAAGTAAACCCAATTTTTTATACTCTAGAATCTGAAAACAACCCCCCTAAAAACACCAATAAGCTATAAAATACCACTCCAGTAAATTGTATTAAAGTAAATGTAAGCCTGCTAAGAACTGGATGAAGTATCTGTGTGTATGGGCAGTGTCAGACCACACCTCCTAACCTCAGTCACATGCTTCCTTGCTGCATCTGTCCAGTAAAAGGATTGGCTAGAGATTATTAATGGGTGTGACCAACTGTAACAATTTCTGCCATAGCTAAGGACTGAGCATGTGCAGAACATAATGGTCGTTGACCAAACTGTGTGATACTAGAATGCTGAGAAGTAAAGCACAAACCATATGTTTCCCAGCAATTTCCCAGCACATGTATCAAAATGAAAGGTAAGACACAGATTACTGGCTTTATATCAAGGTGTTCTGCCTTCTGGTTCAGTGTTGTTCTGTGGCTTTAGTTGTCCTTTAATTAATTCTGTAGAACTACCCCCAGATACAAGATCAATGGCAAAGGCATGTTGTGGGTTAATAAACTCTGCTTTTGTTTGATTAATTAGATTTGCAGTGCTAAAGGTTATTTACAGTCACTATTAGAGATGTGGTACAAGAACAAAGAACCACAGAATATTCCCAGAATATTCTTTACCCTTTTCAAGACCCAAGTTGGGCACCAAATGTAAGGCGATAGTAAAATGGGGATACTTAATATACTCCAAAGACTGTTAGCCTTACCCAAATTCTATGCACAAGACTCAGTAGTGGTCCCTCACACTAAACAGTATCTTATTTATTAACAGAACAATATTAATAAGACATAGCAAGTAACTTACATTGCAGCTTGTTAGTGCCATCCCAGCTTTCAGGTCACGGTAATCAAATCTTAATTCCCTATGTCTTGCATGATTTCCCTATTCTTGGGTGGTATACCCAGGACTCTAATCCTTATTAAATCTCCTTGTTGGAGCTCAGGCTGCTCAATAGCTACCCTACTCCAATCTATCACTACTAGCGTGACCTATAACAGAATCTAATCTCACATTAACTGAGCCTACCTGTTATCTAGGTCCCCTGGGCTCTTCCCCTATTCTCTGGGGAAACTCCAGGAAGTAGAAAGAGGCTGAGCACATAATTGCTCTCCCTTTTATACTTTTACACAGCTGCCCCTACTGCCCAAATCCTGCAAGAACAAAAAGGGTAACTAGTTTATAGTTCCCTATATAATCTTGAAGGCTTAAAATACTGCACTTAACATATAACACTCTTTTACTAATCTATAAAAGGACCAGTAGTTTCATAGTGACAACATATCCATCTGAAGATAAAATGCCGTAAATGTATTTCATTTCTTATATAGGACATTGCATTATTATCATTTATATGATTGCCATCAGCCCTGCCCCAAAGAGCTTACAATCTAATCAGTTTACTGCACAATTATGTTGTGGGGCAAGTACAGTTGTATATATACAACTTCTTGTAGCTATGTCCAAAGGAGGATTCAAACACAGGACTTCAGCGCTGCAAGGCCTCCCTATTAACTACTAAACCGCCCCTCTGATTTATAGATCAGTGATAGAATTTTCTCTGAATCTGCAAATCTGAAGTGTTCAAAATATTAAACTACAATACATCGAAACTGTCACAACCTTTGTGGCACTAATTGATACGCTTCAAAGAATGGAGGCATCATAGTCATGGTTACTGCATAGCAGCAGTAGATAACTGCACCCTGTCAGAAAATGATTAAAATAACTCCTTCAAAATAAAATGATAACTTTTAATGGCTAACTAAAATTATCAAAATATTTCAAATGCTTCTTCCTTGGTCATGATACAATACGAAATCTGGCAATGCCCATTTATAAATATTTAGTTAGTTATAAGTTATTTATACCAGATGTTTCATGTGTTTAACCACATATGCAGTCGCAAAGGGATTTTTCAATAACTTATAATATTAGATACATTTTTCAGCAATATAGAAAAACATAGAACATAAGGAGTACATGCAAAATTACGGATTTGTTGTACAGGCAATTGCTGTAATGAATATGTAATTGCTGACTCGCATATGTCTTATTCACTATCATCATTTCAGAAAAATGTTGTGCAAGGAGCCAGTGATGGCTCCATTAGTGGTGGTAGTTTTTAAAGTGAGTTTATGTGTGACTAATGACTGTATGTACAGTAGTCAGAAACATCTAAAGTGCTGTTCTGTTTGGCATCCCCTTCATCTCCTGTCTTTGAAGGAAGTTGGTTTATGTTGCCTTTGATTGTTTTTTCCAGTTGGTGGTTTAAAGGTGGCCATACACCAGCACGATATTCCTGACCTTACGACCGCCTCACGCGACGTTCCTGCGATGCCGGAACCACCTCTCCCGATCTTATATACGACCGACATGCGATCCCAAATCCCATTCATTTTGCGATTGCATGTCGATCGCATATAAGATCGGGAGAGGTGGTTCCGGCAGGATCGCAGGAACGTCGCGTGAGCGGTCGGTCGGGTAAGTAATATCGTGCTGGTGTATGACCACCTTAACAGTAGATCTATCTATATGAGGACAACTGTGCAAATGTATTATTAAGTGATCTAGCTTCTAAACTGGTTTAAACCTCTAGGACCTGCTTTGGTGACATTTTTAGCACATGTCCAATCCCAAAGAAGTCTTTTTAATTTAGTGTTTTAATTATTTTGATAATGAATAATTTGTTTATTTTTTGGGTGTCTTCCCAGGGGGGTCCCCATATGCCCTGTTATCCACATAATATGCTACAAGGAATATTGTGGCAACATGTCTGGAACAGTAAAATATATACTGGGAGATTCAAAAAAAGTTCTTATTGTTTAAAATGGTGCTAATTTTGCCGCCCACCAATCAAATGTTAGCTTTCAAATGTTAAATAAGATATGATTGGTTGGGGCAAAAGTAGCACCATTTTAGATGATAAGAACTTTTATTGAGTCTTCCTGTTAGTCTATCTGAATTTAATGGGGGAAGGGTAAGACAAAGGCTGCTGTTTAACTTCTAAACAGAAGGCATAAGGTACCTACTGTAAAAAAAAAAAAAGCAATCGCCCTACAGTGTAATATAAAAACATTTGTACTTACATAGTTGCTAGTAAGTCCCAGCTATCAAACTGCACGTGTGAGTCAGGAAAGGGCAGCAGTTTGTCTCATCTACTAAATTTCAAACAAAGCTAAGGCAACAACAAGTACTGAAAAAAAGTTTTTTTTAGTGTAATGCACAAAGGGTTAACTGTTAATGCATTCCATCACAATCTGTTTTTTCAATGAATAGAAACAGAAATTCTGTACAAAAAACATGCACACATGCATTGGGAATGGGAACAGTGGAGGTAATCAGAAAAACCAACCAAAATGTTTACAACGGGACTCAAGGTAGATATTTGATTTTAACAGTATGTCTCCCTCTGAGATGAACATGGACAATAATTGTGTGTGCTTCTTGTAACTGAATGAATAAAATGAATAACAGTATGGTTAGATTGTGTCTAACATAAACTAATCTAGTGTTCAGCCTATGCCTGTGTCTCCTCATAATGTGTGTGTGTATTTATAATTATATGAATACAGAAACCCCACTCAGCGTGCTAAGGTTGAAACATATGTTGGTGGTTTAGCATTAGCATGGACATTGAGAATGTGTTGTCCTCTCTGATAGTGAGTTATCACCAGTAACCCATGGCCTGCCTGAGCATGCAGGGAAATCACTTTGTGTGTCATCTTACTAAAGGAAAGAGGGTTATTTTGAACGGACAGTATATCGTATAACACAGGAGCCAAATCTGCTTCAGGTGTCTGGAATTTTTGGATCCCCTTCATAAAAGCCCAGACACATCTAGACATGCTGTCTTAGTTTCATGAATTGTAGGTCAGTAACTTGTCCAATATGGTTGCCCTGTTATAAGCATTGCTAATGGTGATTGGAATGGTGACTATGATTCACACAAAAAAGTGTAACTTCTATAGAGTTGAAAGTGTGTAGGTTCATCAATGTATATTGAATTTGAACGCAAATAGTGTACACCGTAAGTGTGCACTTGGCTATGATTTTTTAAATTAAACACATATTGAACCATGTGCACTATGAAGGTTAAATGTGCAAATCACTTCTCCCCTAAACACTAAAAGTGCAATAGTAAGAAAGCTCAAAGCTCAGAGACTAACCTGAAATTCTGCCTGATGTGCTTTTACCTCTCTTTTCGCTTCCTGGTTCTTCCAGTTATAGCAGCTGTCATGGATGTCATATAACTTCACATACCAATTATTATTATTGTGGATTTATATAGCGTCAACATCTTCCGTAGTGCTGTACAATTACATGTACACATTCACAACAGGCCCTGCCCCAAAGAGCTTACAATCTAAGCACATTTATTTGACACATACAACCTATCAGTATGTCTTTATAATTGTGGGGGAAACGGGAGTGCCCAGAGGAAACCCACGCAAGCACATGGAGAACATACAAACTCCTTGCAGATGTGACCAAGGGTAGATTCGATCTCAGGACACCAGTGCTGCAAGGCAACAGTACTAACCACTGAGCTACCGTGCTACCTATTATATTATTCCCTAGCGACTTCCTCTGAGCTTGTAAAAAAGTACAAATTATTGAGGGGGTTTATTTCCCTATATAGAGTTTTTTATTTGAGGGAAAACATGCTCTTTAATATAGGCTACATTAAGGTACTGTATCATCTTTTGTTTCTAGAACAGTGGTAACCCATAATAGGTTGCCGACAAGGCTGAATGCTCATGTATAATGCATATAGATCTTGATTGATCTCCTCAATGCCTATTTTGCAGAAACAAATTTATTTTAGTTAGTATAGTTAAAGCATACAACACAGTATGTGATAAAAACTTTTCTCTACAATTGTTTTACCAGTGTCATACACTACATATTTAATTGTCTTCCCATTTTAAGTCTAAATAGTCCAAAGAAGAGCACTATTTAGACACACAACCCCCTCCCCTGACAGTAGGCACACACACACACCAAAAATTAGTGTAACCATTTACATAGGTCTTTTTATAAGTCTATAATGTCCAAATAAAAAATTGTACATAATTTAGTCCAACTGACAATTGCAGATTGTCTATTTCTATTAAAAGAGACACTGTTGCACTTACAACACCGGAGGAAGAGGGCACGTTTACCCCCTGAAATGTGTTCAAATATATTGAATAATTTTTTGGAGTGCAACGCTTAATCTATATTCGTTTGAGACTTGAGTCTGCACCCAAGATTGTGTAGAGTACATTGAACTGTTTGCTTTTCTTGGACTATTAAACAAAGCCAAAGCCTAACCAAAATTACCACATACACACCTCCTGTGTATTTACCTTCATATTTTGTTTTACAGTATCTCAGGACTATATGTTAAAAAAAATATCACAAGACAAAATGTGTAACTAAGATTATAAATATCTTTATACTAGAAGCATTTCATATTTCAACCCACCCTGGCCAAACGTCAGTCAGGTTTTTTAAAGGGCATGACCACCCTCCTAAGAAAAAAATTATCTCACGTAGTTAAGCCCCACAAACCCTATTTTTATTTTACTTAAAGGGGAACTGTGGTTGACGAAAGGATGGTTTCCTACCCTTAAAACAAGCCATCAACCACCTCTCTACATGCTTCACAGCCCAAGATATAAAGAAATTACTGACCAGAAAGTTAATGGGTTGGAGGCTAACATGTGACATTCCTAAGGCTGCTCCTCCACCTCGCCCCGGCTAGCACAGCCTCAGACTTCAGTGTGTGAGGGAGACAGGAAGTCCCTCCCTGCTGTGTGAAGATCCCTGCAGTGAAGGTATGGGAATCTACAGCCCTACCCTCCAACTATGTTAAAACAGCCTTTTCAGGCTCTCACTCCAATACACCCACGAGTGGGCGGGGCCGTAATTTTTTTACGACACAATACAAACTATATATGGTTGAATTTTGCAAACTACAAACTGTTGAAAATATTTACTGTGCAGTAAGTAGTGTCAGATGCTTTCAAAAACTGATGTGCTGTAATTTTTTAGTGCCAACAAAGTAATGCTCTTTTTCCATATATTGCAGGTCGGTGGGGGGTGTGTCAAGAAAATTAATTTTCCCTCTAACCCTGACAATTATGACCCAGGGACAGTGGGTACAGCTAGTAAGGATGAGGAAATTTCCAAATGCAGATGGCAAAGGCCACAAGTTTGGGGCAATTGGTCCAGACCTGATTTTGGGATTAATAGGACTCAAATTGTGCATTTAAATCATATCATTACTACATTCCAAGAAGAATTTGCAGATTAAACAACATCATATTAGGCATCATAATACACGTACAATGCATCTATAGCAGAAGTGTGTGAAGACTGAAAAATCCATAATACAGTGTAAATTAAAATATCAAGATTAGCAACTAGAGCAAAGCTAAATGTAGAGGAAAGTAATTAAACTGAATAGACCTGAATTGTGAATTAAACCTTTAAACTTACAATGTTTTATCTAAAGTAAAGCAGAATGTGAATGCAATTAAAGCTCGGTGCGGTAAACATTCTGTGATCAGAGAAACCACCCACAAAGCTTTCTTTCTATTTTCTAGCATTTTAGATCATTTGAATTTAACTGTTAAATGACAATGTTAAAATAGACATTTTGTAAAACATTAGCATCCTAAATTATATCTATTTACTGTACACACTTCAGGGCAGACACTGGTGTAGAAAAGCATTAATTAGAAAATGGTGTAAAATATGGTAGGCTAGGTCAGGAGAGTTTTCTTCTCTACTGCCCCTGTTATTTCATGCCTATAGACTTACCATTACCAACTGTGGAAGGCATAAAATCCCAATCCAATCCAGTATACCAAATTATTTACCTTTGCAGTATTGCTATATTCTAATTGGTGGTGGTCTGTATGTCATAATTAGTTTCAAGAACAGGAAACAGGTAATAAAATTGAGAAAGCAACAGTATAAGCACTACAAAAGACAAAAGCTGCTTAATACTGCCATAATATATGTCTAAAAGTAATTATTTCCATATTTCTCATAAAGTTATGAGACTAAACAAACCACCATGTAAGGCTGCCTCATGGACTAACTGGAAACATATTTGCTTCATACTACTATATAAACATAAACGACTATAAATTCAGCTTTATATAGAATTTTGGTGACAGCTTCCAGAAAGATGTACCATTATGCTTGTAGATGTGTTTGTTTTTACATTAGAAAGGACATGGTGTAGGGCATGTCTTTACCATGTAATTAAATGAAATATGGGAATAGAAAAAATAATAACCAGTGGCTTAACTACAAGCCCTGCAGGCCTGTTTTTAAACAGCTGATCTGTTTATTAAACTGTATTTAAGGTTTGCATGATCAGCCCGAGCTGGGGAAAGGAGGGAGTGTGTCAGACCCGGGCCCCTGCGTTTCGCACTAGAGTTTCCCCCATTTTTATATTTTAAGGTAGGACATCCATACCTAAAAATAAAAAGTTATTATTATTATTATTTTCCTGCTAAACAAATAGTATGATCCTAGAGTGACTATATAAAAAGATAACACCCATGCTATAACATAACAAATAATAATAACACTTAGGGCTAGGCCACATTAACACATTTTGCAGGAATGCAAAAATTCTTGTGATTTCCAATGCACATACGATTGCGCATCTGTTTCCATTTTGCGTTCAACCATTTGTTTGCTCAATCGCATGCGTTTTCTCATTGTAAATAGCGAAAGTTGTGTGTGCAAATGTGAGAAAACGCGCAATAATAGTACTATTAATAATAGTATTATTAATAGCCTTAATAGTACTAAAAATGAACAAAAGTGGATTGTGACCTGGCACCTGGAGTACGTAGCCAGACGACATTATGAATAAATCAATCAGTGAAAATCAAGAAACCCCCCACACTTCCAATTGTTTAATATTTAAAACTATATAATTAGTAAGTACAACCCTGTGTTAAATAATGACCTAATTTATTGGACCAAAGTGTTAAAAACATAAACAGTAATGAACCAACCTCAATATATAAAATTGCTTAACCACTATATTTATACACCTTCATATATAAAACCCTATCTAAACATTTCTAAACATTAGCATAAATCCTGCCAGCAGGGTACAATAGATGGAATATACTGAGCCTTAATAAATGCTTCCTGCTGATCTCAGCAAGGCTGTTGAATGCCCACCTACGGACCAACACACTTGAACCATGCCCTTGTTATGTTTATGTTTACGTGAAAGGTTATGTTTAATAACTTACTGTTTTTAAATTCTCAAATGCTCTGAGTACAACAATCCTAGATGCTTTACATTAGGGCTTTGCTCAAAGGGCAACTTTGCA
This sequence comes from Hymenochirus boettgeri, assembly GCA_019447015.1. Classification (NCBI taxonomy): domain Eukaryota; kingdom Metazoa; phylum Chordata; class Amphibia; order Anura; family Pipidae; genus Hymenochirus; species Hymenochirus boettgeri. The sequence continues at coordinate 194,137,937 of CM033474.1, read as the reverse complement.
TTTTTTCAGGCTAACTACAAACTAAAAAGTTTTATAAAACACAAACCTTCCACTACACAGGGGAGCCATTATATCATTCATACGTGCAGAATTCTGGATTCAGTTGTTAGCAAAATTTTTTTATAGCATATTCTTTATTTTTCTTTAAAAAGCATGAAAAGAACTTTCAAATTTGAAATCTTGCCAAAACCCCTAGTGCAAATAAAAACCAACCCATTAAATATCAATCTCCTACATGTCCTGAGTAAAACAGTCCCTTACTAGCATCACTACACATAGTGACATGGCCAGCAAAAAATAAGTGAAGGAAAAACAGACTCAAATTAAGATTTCCCATATGAATTAGAAAATGGTAACAGCAATCTCTTCAAAGTACACATTTCAGGCTAAAATGGCCCAAACTATCTATTTAGGAACATAGAAATGTTCAGATATTTAGCACCATCACATGCACAATTCCTTGTGCAGGATAATTAATCATATCAAACAAAATAATAACATTACATATCACAAAAGCTCTATTTACAGCATTGGGTAAAAATGCCCAGATTAGAGTGTTGTACATCATCTCATTAATGGAAAATCCTAATGAAGATAATTGGCACATATCTCCCTGTTATATAGCTTTATCTAAACATGTGTCTTCCAGTAAAAACAGTACAGAAATGTCACACTTGCCACAATACGGTGCAGATTTATTGCTTACCAAAGCCCACAGAACATCATATACTGTAGTTTTTGGTAGCAAACAAAAATAATAGGTAGATGCCGTATGTTATTGTTCAGAAAAAAACAATATTTTGGTAAATATTTTGATAAGTGGCAATTTTTTTCTGTTTTGGGGTGAAGATGGCTTAGAGGGTTGGAGGAGATTTTTATCCCATTATTTGTCAAGGGCTGGTTACTATTACTATACCAGTATTTGTCAAGGGCTGGTTACTATTACTATACCATTATTTGTCATGGGCTGGTTACTATTACTATCCCATTATTTGTTATGGGCTGGTTACTATTACTATTCCATTATTTGTCACGGGCTGGTTACTATTACTATCCCATTATTTGTCAAGGGCTGGTTACTATTACTATACCATTATTTGTCACAGGCTGGTTACTATTACTATCCCATTATTTGTCACGGGCTGGTTACTATTACTATCCCATTATTTGTCAAGGGCTGGTTACTATTACTATACCATTATTTGTCACAGACTGGTTACTATTACTAGAGCATTTCTCAGTTCTTTGATGTTCCATTTCATTTTCATTTTTTTTGTGATAATTTATCAGACAAGGGTAAACTTTCTAAAGCAATGTTTCAATAAGCAGTGCAGTAATGTTGATGCTTGTAACGCCTGCATAATTTACACAAATTGTGCACCGGTCTTACAGAAAAATGGCAATTAAAGTGTGTGTTTAAATAAACAACAGACCTGCCAAATATTTAATATTTTTTTAGTAAAACCTATGTATAGCAAAATTAAAAACATGTAATCAAAAGAATATTTTTGCACCAAAAACAATTGCTGGATACTCTGTACCTGTAGGTACTGATAGTATAGTATAGTACTTTATTGGAGGTTGAGACAAAAGTCTATCAAGTCCAAATTTTTGCCTGCCCATGAACCCTACATAACTGCAGGGGGAAAATAAACAGCGTGGAGGTAGGAAACAATTATATCCTAACTCCTAATGAAGCATCTAACCCAGAAAAGATCTCTGGATCAACAGGAACTAAGGGGCTGGTGTTATATTTTGGCCGGCGTAACTTACCTGTCTGGGATCCCTCATTGCAGTAAATCTCTTTGTGAGACTTACTGCATTGTGGGATCCTGGTCAGTTAAGACATCCGGTTTATACCTCCATTCAATTGGGGATAAATTAACTTGGGGGCATATTTATAAACAATCGTTATTTTTTCCATTTCGCTATCACAGGACAACAAAATGGCAAAGCGTTGTTTTTTCCATATTTATAAAACTGCCTATTTTGCTGTGAAAGGTATTGCTCTGGCAATGAGTGGTGTTAGTATCGACAACTTTGCCTTATTAATTGAGTTAAGCCTGATATCGCAGCGAAAACAGAAATTGCTCTTTAGCATTGACCATTACAAGACCAAGGCTGCAAGCAAACATTTGCCAACATTAAAGGGAGGTCTTAAGCAAAAAAAAAAAAAAAATATATATATATAAATGTATATGGGGCTGTGTATGGGACTTTCTATGGGGCTGTGTATTGGACTTTTTATGGGGCTTCAACAAAAGCTGAACCCTGTAACACAAAGAATCCTCTTGATTTCAGTGGGTTAGGCAATTGATGTCCTCAGATCAGCCCAGACTGCAAGGCAAATTGAAAAAAAATTATCTTTAAGTCTTCATGCTGCTCAGAAAGGTATGTAGGGCACATCGTGTATGGGGCTGTGTTTGGGAATTTCTATGGGACTGTGTATGGGACTTTCTATGGGGCTGTGTATTGGACTTTCTATGGGGCTGTGTATGGGACATTCTATTGTGCTGTGTATGGGACTTTCTATGGGGCTGTGTATGGGACTTTCTATGGAGCTGTGTATGGGACTTTCTATGGAGCTGTGTATGGGACTTTCTATGGGGCTGTGTATGGGACTTTCTATTGTGCTGTGTATGGGACTTTCTATGGGGCTGTCCAAATTTGGCGGAAAAGCTGTGATAACATTGGTGAAAAATTTAACAAACCTTTATAAACATGCCCCTTAGTCTACTGTATATATCGAGTATAAACCAAATTTATTTACTATTAAAATCATCTTGAAAGTCTCCCCTCGGTTTATACTCGGGTCTGTGCTGATTTGGATGCTGCTGGACAAAATAACATAGACCTGGGAAAACAAAAGCTGAACCCTGTAACACAAAGAATCCTCTTGATTTCAGTGGGTTAGGCAATTAATGTCCTCAGATCAGCCCAGACTGCAAGGCAAATTGAAAAAAAATTATCTTTAAGTCTTCAGGCTGCTCAGAAAGTTATGTAGGGCACATCGTGTATGGGGCTGTGTTTGGGAATTTCTATGGAGCTGTGTATGGGACTTTCTATGGGGCTGTGTATGGGACTTTCTATGGGGCTGTGTATTGGACTTTCTATGGGGCTGTGTATTGGACTTTCTATGGGGTTGTGTATGGGACTTTCTATGGGGCTGTGTTTTGGACTTTCTATGGGGCGGTGTATGGGACTTTCTATAGGGCTGTGTATAGAAATTTCTTTAGGGCTGTGTAGTGGACTTTCTATGGGGCTGTGTATTGGACTTTCTATGGGGCTGTGTATGGGACTTTCTATAGGGCTGTGTATGGGACTTTCTATGGGGCTATGTTTTGGACTTTCTATGGGGCTGTGTATTGGATTTTCTATGGGGCAGTGTATGGGACTTTCTATGGGACTGTGTATGGGACTTTCTATGGGGCTGTGTATGGGACTTTCTTTAGCGCTGTGTATTTGACTTTCTATGGGACTGTGTATTGGACTTTCTATGGGACTGTGTATATGACTTGGAAATGGTGTGGTCAGCACTTAATTAATAAAAAAACAGTACATCGGGTATAGTGGGTTTTGCACTAGTTCGGCCCTACAGCAGCTGAAGTCAGGTATGATTCATCAATGATACCTGATGACTGATACACGATAACTGAAACCTGATGAATGATACCTGATGAATGATACCTGACTTTGATAATTAACTGTGATACCTAAGGGTTGATACCTGAATAATAATATTTTGCCTATAGCACTGGAGCACCCAGCATCTACCATGGATGCATGCATATTTATATACAGTAAGTATGCATTACCACTCTGTGACTTCTATAGAAACCTGAAATATGTAATGACACAAAGATGTATTTTTCTGTACATTTTAGGACATGTGCAGACTGTTAAGTCCAGTAGAGGGTGCCTATTTCTAGCTTTATTTTTGGCTTTATTTATTTTTTTAATTTGGCTTGAAAAGCCAAATTACTGTTCTATTTCTTTCTCATTTTTTAAGCTATACACACAAAATTCAGTACAGGCATGCAGAATTGTGTACTATTACCTAGCTAAGAAATCCGTGGAAGCGTTACCGCATTATCTGCAAATAGCAGAACATCCCCCCCCCCCATAAACTATAATGGGTGCAATCATCAAATATGGATGTTAAAGGGTCATGTGTCATGTGAATGGTTGCAAATGCAAACACTGATACTTCCAACCCCTACACAGACACAGGTACATCCACCTACTAATCAAACTTTCCATTCCTGTGGCAGCCTTACTTAAAGGGTAACTATAGTCAAATATGCAAAAAACACATACCTCCCAACCTGTCACAGGTACACACACCTACAGACTTACCCTTCCATTTCTGTGGCATCCATACTTATACCTGCCCCCGACTCCTCACCAAATCTATCTTCACTTACTGGTTGAAGCCGTTGGTGAGCGCTGTGACGCTGACATCATAGCTAATGACAGACATCTGTTACCAGTCGATCCTTCTCTGCTGTTGCTCAAGGATGCCAACAGACCTTATCAGCAACAGAGGAGGCTGAATGTGTGGCAAGGGATCAGGAGCTGGTAAGTGTGTTTAGGAACAGCTGGGATCATTTAACTAGAACAAAGGGTATGTCCACCCCTAATAAAAACTTTTAATATTTCATTCAGGGACCCCAAAAGCTAAGTCACGTTTTGATAATCTATCTAGTGTCTAATCTATGTAATGTCTGCCTCGTGTATTTCCAGCTTAATAAACGAAAGTTGATACCTGACACCTGATAAATAACACCTGTTACCTGACACTTGATACCTGACATCTGATACCAGACACCTGATACCTAACATCCGATACCTGACACCTGATAAATAACACCTGATACCTGACACCGTATTAAAGGATATCCGCAAGTCCACTAAAATGATATATTGGTTACCTAGGCACCTAAGAACCTATTAAAAATATCTTATCCCTTAAAAGTGCCGCCTCTCTAGAAGTGTTCATGTTCTTGCTGTCCTAACACATGTATGGACCAGCTCAGCTTTAATTGTTTGTAGCTTTTGGTTGCCCTTTAATTAATAAACCCACCTACATTTTTTAGAACGGTGCTAAAGTCCTCTTGTGCATAAAATACCGCTAATTATGAAAAGCAAGAATTTATTTACAGATTTTTTAATGATAGTTATTTGGAACAGTCTGAGGCAACATTTCTGTCTCTCACAGAGCATTATAGCACAGAGCTGTGACAGCAAGAACGTGATGCTTTTTATTTGCAATTTTTAAGTGAACACATCTGAAAGGTCAGCTCACCTCGTAAGGAATCTTCAGTAATGCTATTCTGGAAGGTTGCTAAGATATGGTCGTCAGCTCACAATAATAAAAAGAACAAAGAATTCTTACAGCCTGCACCTCTCATCAATACTTACAATGCTTTTCCAGTTTACAGTTCGGAATTCTGATTCATTGTAAAAGATAAAGTATGTTTAGAATAAATCCATAAACTGTGCTTGTATTTTTTGAAATTAGGAAACAATTTTTATTAAAAGAATACAACATAAGCAGGCTCATTTACCCGGACTCACTGGGCAAATATATGGAGTTAAAGTTGTGCTAACCGGTTTGTTAACCGTTAGCACGACTTTAAATCCATATCAGCGTCGGATGCGCGAGTTACGGAAAAATCACCCGTGCATCCAACGCTAGCGATTAAATATTGCGTTTGCACTAGTTTTAGCGCAGGACTTTAAACAAGCAAATAGCAAACGTGATATTGAATCATGGAAGGAGCATTTACCCAAAGGGATAGCGGCTCTGGGTAAATGAGCCTGTAGGTACTTTGTAAAAGAAAAATAGAATTATGCTAGGAAACCTATCATTTTGGGTAGTAGAATTTTAAATGAAATTGCCCAACAATGAAAGATGAATATTGGGATCTAGTTGGAAATACTAAGCTCAAAAAGAAAAAAAATCCCTGTTTCACAATTAGTGGTAAAGTCTTATACTACTGGTACATTTCAGAAGGAAATGCATACTGACATATTTATAAAATGTAACAATTTGGTGTTACGCCTTATAAAGCCTTAAAGGAAAACTATTGTGTGTATAAAGTTTATTAAAAAAACAGTTTAAAGGGATATAGGACTGGTAATTCCTAGCTCCCAATATTGTTTCTGTGCGGAGCACCAGCCCAAAGTAGCACTTACTCTAAGGGGTAGGTGTTACTGCATACCTTTAATCAAGTACTGGTTTTGATTGGGCTCCTCTTCCTAGTTGTGAAGAATGATAGTTTCCAGCAATGGTCAATTTAATATTTTTTAGCATGCAGTAGATGCCCTTGCATTGCCCTTGTAAACTCCCTATAGGAGGAACCAAAACCATTTAACTTTACCTCAGCCTGACTAGCCTGGTTGCCTATATTATTCTTTCAACAAATATAGGAGATTAATGTGCTATAAAAATGTCCATTTTCATAATTAGAACAGCAGTTCTTATAAATAAATGTAGCCTCTCATTTTTTTAATGTTCTTTTTCGTCTGAAACAATCATATTTATACCAAGAAACCCTTCTTTCAAGGTCAACCACTTTCCATTACTAAGCTATATCATTTTAAATTGTGGCAGTTCTTTGTGAGTAAGGCCATTCGGGAGTTTCTAGGGATCACTTATTAGCACCAGTAGGTTATTAAATGCATTTCCCATCTTGTTCACTTTGATTATTGCTTTGATAAAAATGAGGGGTTGAAACTTGTATTAAGGCCAATGCTGTATTCATTGATTTGAAGGACATTTTTGCTACATCACCTTTGCTCTGTCATTTTGAATCTTCTTAAACTTTCTTGTCAGTAAGGTCATTGTAACCACTCTTACTAGTTACAGTATAAGACTAGAAATACTTTTGCATTCTTAAAAGTAATTGTGAGCTGCAGTATTTTCTGCCAGATCAAATCACAATCATCATTAGTAACCAGTGCATAAAATTAATTAAAAAATGAAAACTTGGGCAAGTTAGAATAATCTTTCACTTCATTTATAACAAGCCTGTATACAATAATGATAACGCTGATTTTGAGTCACCCCAGCAATGTTGTTAAGAAATTACTAAATGACTCCTAGGAGAACGATATTCTGACAAAGGCTAACAAAAGAACAAACTTGAAATGAGGTATCATTAACTTGTGTGTGTTGCACAGTGAGCCAGTGATACTGGCATAATGACAGCTCAATGAGAGAAAATACATGATTTGGAATTTGTCCCCTTAGTGGCTTATTTACAATAATGCAGTGTGTATGCAGTGGTTTTGCCATCCTATGATTTTTTACCTGGTAAGATAAAATCCACATTCATGCTGCTTAGTTAGTTGTCAAATAATGTAATTATATGCAAATTGCTATAGGTTTATTCAATATTTAAATGTGTATTAAGCATCTAAACAATATTCATTTTGATTTTACATGTTCATTCTTAAAGGGGTGAGACTGCAACTCTAGGTAAAGCAAACAAATTAGAATAAGCAGAATATTTTAAAGAAACACAATTTAAAAGGGATACATTAGCAAACTCACCCTTTAATGCAACCTTTTAAACATAGTTCTCAGTATTTAATTGCCTACTCCCAACAGCTATATTTACTTCTGGGCATACATGATCTCATAAAGGACTCATGGAGTATGAGAGGAGGCAATTAATTCTCACATAATGGATCATCGCTTTTCAATATACAATCTTGTAAAGATATACCATGACCTGGATGAATGAGAACCTTCACAAGCAGAACGCTAGGTAGCATTTCAGTCTATACTTACATTTCTCAAATTTTGAACTATTGCAGTGTGGGTGGGGGTGGGGTATTTACCTAACCACAAAATACAAAACTTATGTTCATATAGGACCCAATAACTGGGGGATTCAATACAGTGTCTTAAAAAATTCACAGATACAGGTGGCTATATACATTTGTCCAACATGGTGTCACGATCTGCTACTGACTTTATGAGTTGCCTACGTGAACTTCCTCTTTTCCACCAGCCTCAGGAACTGGGTGTGTTGTAGACTGGGAGGAGATCGGTCACCTGACCTTCCAGGTCTGCATTTAAGGCCAGCACGACCATTGCCTCAGTGCTAGGTCATTTTACTTCTGTATCCTGTGCCCTAGCCCTTCCAGCCGGAGTCAGCAGTCCGTGTTTTCCAGTCCTGTTTTTGGTTATCCTCCTATGTTTTGTCCTGCGTTACCTTTTCGTATGTATGCATGTTGTAGTGCATGAAGTGAATGTCTACATCTGCTTTATTATCATTTATATTCCTTGCATTCGTTAATAAATTGTCTTGTTCATTTATCCCTGGCTTGGTCGCTCAGTTTTTCCCCATTAGTGACATTTCCTGCACTATTGCACATTTTGTGCATTGCCCATGTTGATTCAGGTGCAATGCATAAGTGCAATCCTAACATAATGACCTAGCCTACATTGTCACTGGGAAATACTGAAAGTGCATTGCTTTAGCCATGGGAGTTAATTGGAATTACGAGTACATTGATTATTATTCCTTGTTAGCTCAGGAGGATAAGGATCACTGTTTTGCAGAACTCTCAGAATATTCCTATGAAGAAGTTATACAAATTATTAGGCAAATTAAATCATCTGTGCAGCAGGGAGATTTTTCAGGTTCTGAAGTACAAAACCTGCTGCAGATTTTACAGACTCTCCAATCTATGAGGTCTCCTTCCAATTATCTCATCAGTGTAACCAGTTCCCATTTCCTGTAAAAGTTCCTCAACAGTAATTAACCAGAACCAACCCAATAATGTTCCAGTTACCTCTATGCAGAAAAATCAGTCTAAAAATGATGCTCTGGGTAATCTATCCCCGTCAAAAGTGAGTGGGATCCTCATTTTGAAAAATGGGATGTTGAGGCTTTACTTTTTGAGATGGAGTGTGATGAGGAATTGTTTAACGATTACTACTCTGTTAAAAGTGAAATCTTTTTGAAAGCATGCATAGACTCTGCATCTACTTTGGTTAAAATGAGAATTTGCGTGCATGATTTTGTAGCTCCTTTGATTGGTGCATGGAAAAAGATTTTGCATGCAAATTTTGCTGCTGATAAATCTAGAAGTCAGCATTCTATTACCAATGTTAACCCTGTCAGTTCCAGTAACAAGTTTTCTTTTAACCCAGTATTTCATCCTGAACAGATTGATTGTATGTTTACCTATCTTAAAAATAACCGAGATCATTTTTATGAATTCTACTTAGAAAAGGGTGATTTGTATGTGTTGGCATGCATGCGTGCAGTTCAGTCTATGATTGATCACAAACTTTGTAAGCATGAATCAGCTTCGGCCTTGATGATCGCTTGGCAAGGAATACTGTCTCCTTCTTACCAGGTCCAAAACCCACTACTCACAGCAGTTAAAACCAGCTCCAGAGACTTTAATTCACCCACACTTGTCCCTCAAAGAAAACCTGTCACTTTGCAGACAGCAATTAGATCCACACCGTGGTCATTCCAGCTTCCTACAACCTCATATAAAGATTCTTGCAAACTTAATCCTGCTTCCAGACTGAGCCGGAAAACTAAATCTAAAAAAAAATATTTTCCTACAGCCTCCATCCTTCCTGTTACTTCCGCAAAAACTCCAACAGCTATGTTGCCGATTTCTGTTGATCCACAAACTATTTCTTTGCAGAAACACGTTTCAGCCGTGCCTGGCACCTCTTCTCTTCCCTTCAACTCTGGTGTTCCGGCTGTCGCCTTCAACTCTGGTGTTCCGGCTGTCGCCTTCAACTCTGGTGTTCGGCTGTCGCCTTCAACTCTGGTGTTCCGGCTGTCGCCTTCAACTCTGGGGTGTCCGGCTGTCGCCTTCAACTCTGGTGTTCCGGCTGTCGCTTCAACTTGGTGTTCCGGCTGTCGCCTTCAATTGGTCGGCTGTGCTTCAACTCTGGTGTTCCGGCTGTCGCCTTCAACTCTGGTGTTCCGGCTGTCGCCTTCAACTCGGGTTCGGCGTCGCTTCAACTCGGTGTCCGGCTGTCGCCTTCAACTGGGTGTTCCGGCTGTCGCCTTCAACTCTGGTGTTCCGGCTGTCGCCTTCACTCTGGTGTCCGGTCGCCTTCAACTCTGGGTTCCGGTGTCGCCTTCAACTCTGGGTTCCGGCTGTCGCCTTCAACTTGGTGTTTGGCTGTCGCCTTCAAATCTGGTGTTCCGGCTGTCGCCTTCAACTCTGGTGTTCCGGCTGTCTTGATCTTTCTGTTGATATCCAGTTTGCTTCACTTTCCGATGGTTTCCAGTCTACTGTCCTACCTGACTACTAATCCAGTATTTATGGAGGATTGGGTTATTCTTTCTGCGCGATGACTGGTTCTTGATTTGCCTAAGGGTCTTCATTTTGTTTTCTAGTATGCTCTTTGTTTAGTGACCCAAGGTCGTTCAGCTCGGTAGTATCCGGGTTACCTTGCTGTTATGGCTAATCTGCTGCTCTTCTGGGATCCAGGGGGTGTGAGTTTAAGGTAGTGGAGTGTCCTGAGGGCGCTCTGAGGGGGGGGTAAGTCACGATCTGCTACTGACTTTATGAGTGCCTACGTGAACTTCCTTTTTCCACCAGCAGAGGGCTTCTGCCTCAGGAAGGGTGTGTGCGATGGGGGAGATCGGTCACTGACCTTCAGGTCTGCATTTAAGGCCAGCACGACCATTGCCTCAGTGCTAGGTCATTTATTCCGTATCCTGTGCCCTAGCCCTTCCAGCCAGAGTCGCAGTCTGTGTTTTCCAGTCCTGTTTTTGGTTATCCTCCTATGTTTTGTCCTGCGTTACCTTTTCGTATGTATGCATGTTGTAGTGCATAAAGTGAATGTCTACATCTGCTTTATCATTTATATTCCTTGCATTCGTTAATAAAATGTCTGTTCATTATCCCTGGCTTGGTCGCTCAGTTTTTCCCCATTAGTGACATTTCCTGCACTATTGCACATCTTGTGCATTGCCCATGTTGATTCAGGTGCAATCCTAACACATGGTTAGAATGGAGTATAAGAGTATATTGAATTACACTTAAACATATATAGTGCAATAAGAAATTCACCAGCTCACTGTTTCCAATCAAGGGTCCAGGTAGAGCCACCCCAGACCCGTCACTCCACACGGTACAATACACAAACTTCCCACAAAGCGAGGCACTGGCATGCCGAAAAGAAGGCACACACCAATGGGCATATTTATTAACAATCTCTATTTTCGCCATTTCGCTATTACAGGATATCGCAATTAGAGATGTCCAAACTTCGCAAAATCTGGTCCGCTCGAGGATCTGCGAATTTTCGAAAAAATTAAATTAAATTAAAATTAAAAAAAACCTCAAATACGAGAATTCCTCGTAATTTCGAAAATTTTCGAAAATACGTATTTTCGAAAACACGTGAAATCCTCATATTTTCGAAAATGCATGAGAATTTTCATGCATTTTCGAAAATACGTGAAATCCTCGTAATTTCGAAAATTTTCGAAAATACGGGTTTTTCATGTATTTTCGAAAGTGCGAGAAATCCTTGATATTTTGAAAATTTTCGGAAAAGTTCGGAAGGATGAAAACCGGAAAATCTGCGATATCCGCCGTCCGCGAACGAGATAAATCCGCCGCGGATCCACAAACTGGGCCATCACTAATCGCAATGACAGCACTGTGTGGCGATAGTTTTCGCCTTATTCATTTCGTTAAGTGTGGTATCACTGCGAAAAGAGAAATTGCTCTCTAGTGTAATTTCAGAGCTCTTTTTGTCATTTTTTAAATTTATAAATAGGTGAAAATTCACCTTTTTCTTACCTTTTCTCCCTTTTGTTGCATTTTTTGCAGTGTTACCAGAATTTTCGCCAAACATCATTACTCACTGGAATGTTCATTAACATGACTATTTCTTACACAGCACTATGGTATGTTCCCCTATTATGGAACTGGTTTGATAATTAGCTGCAGTTTGCTGAAATAAGCAATACAAAAAAATGTGTCCTATTAATAAATAGAGAAAATTCTGCCTGTGTGGCGGTAATTTAAGCCCCTTCGCGTACTATAATCGCCGCAACTTAAAATCCCTCCCGTGCCTCTCCTAAGGGGGCGGGCATACGCCAACCCCGCACACACCCCCGCGGCGGTGGCGGAGACCACCTGCCGCCCTCCCAGCAGCCCTCCCAACCCGGTCCCGCTCGCGGCAATCTCGGAAAGGGAGGCTAGGAGGGGCGCGGGAAGGGCCGGCAGCTGGTCGCGACCACCCGCCGTGCACCCCCTCCCCGGCAACCCCTCCAAGCCCCCCGCCCGCTCCGGGGGGGGAAGGGAGGAGCGCTGGGAGGGGTGGAGGCACCCTCCAGCGGGGCCCTGAGAAGGGCCTTTTGGCGAGGGGGTCCCGCAGCTCGAACCGGGACCCCCCTCCCCGGCCCTTATAAGGGCCTTGCGGCACTGACAAGTGCCTTTGGCAGGGGTCCCGCAGCTCGAACTAGGATCCCCAGTGCGGCTCTTAAAAGAACCCTTGGGCGGCGTTTCTTTTTCCAGTCCCGGCGACACAGCTCGTTTTTTGTTTTATCATTCTCTTGTTTGTGTGTTCGTTTCTCGCTTTTTTTTTGTGTACTGTCTGCTACCTGCTTCCTTTTTGGTTTTCTTTCCTGTCCTGTGTTTCTACTTCTTCCACATTTATTTCTTGACTTTCTGTGATTTGCCCCGCAGTCGCCTTGCTAGCGCCCCTCTGCCGCGGTCACGCTTCGGTGCGGCCGTCCACCTGTTGGTTTTATCCCCTGCGGTCAGCTGCTTTTCCCCCGGCGCTATCTCGGACATTCGATCGCTGATGGCTTGCCGGGTCTCCGCCATCCACGCACTCGCACAAGTGCGTGTCGCGCGGGCAGCGCTCCCCCCCCACCCCCTCTCCCCTTCTTAGAGACTTGGACTGCTTTAGCATAACCGGGACTGCCCCAGGCGAGGCACTGACAGGGTCGAGGCTGCACCGAAGTGTGTCGGTATGTGGTGGTATTTGTACCCAGTCCACTAGCTATGGCTGTCGATCAGCGTTAAAGAGCCACACGCTCAGGTCTTTCATCGTGAGTTCAGAATTGCGTATGATGCCTTGTAGTCTCTCTCCTTTCATATAGCGGCAGCTCTCGCGCTACTTTACTTGACCGGCGCCTCTATACTCGCATACGTATGGAGTACATCGAGTCCGCGGCTGAGACTCTACGCTCACCTGCTTGTCTAGGTTATGGAAGCTCCATCATACCCCGTTTTCCGCTTGTCGAATTTCGCCTCGTTACCTACTCTGCTCCTTCGCCCATGTTCTCCATTCACCATCCGCTTCACTGGAGTTCAGCAATTGCATTAGAAACAGACACGACCATGCTCCATGCACCGTCCTTAAAACCCCCCCCATTACAGCCCCTAACACATCCAATCCCGCCCGGATTATGGATTTCTGCAAACCTATATAAAAGGAGCTTTCCGCAGCGGAACTCAGATGCCATCGCATGGGTAGGGATTTTCTTGGGTCGGTTCTTAAAACTATGATAACCATCGGCGGAATATAAACCGATTTTATGTTCTGAGGTTTCCTACTTAAGTATTTATGGATTTATTTTGTCTAGCTGCTGCCAGTGGTTATGTGGTTAGACGAAAAGGTGGGGGATAATGGCAGGCTTTCCCTCCCGTGCTTGTATCTCCTGTGTGTTAGTTTTAAGACGGCACAGTGCTCTCGCCACATATCAGTCTGCTTATGTATAGTCTGTTGCCAGTGTGCCTTCACATTAGACGTATGTGAGATCCATTCGAGATAAAATCTCCACGTGTCCCCCGTCGCTCGCGGCACTCGCACCGCAGTTTAGCTGACTCATAGACTGTCTCATCTCCTTTCGAACCCCGATGCCCTGGTGACGACGGACCCACTACGAACTTTATGTAAATCTATCCGCGTATCTTTTGACCTTCTGTGTATACTCCTGCTTAGCAGTTTTTCGGAATTTGTGTTAGCGACCATTTTGGAAATCGTACGTTGTGGTTACTTGCCTCGTATTGTTCGTAAGGATGTCTTTCTGACGGTCACTACTATGTGTCTCAAACTACGTATCTTTCGGAAATATATGTCTACTCTTATCTCCTGTACAGTACACTGACATGTAATCCTCGTAATTTCGAAATTCTCCCGATATAATTTTTCCTTGTTTCTATATATATCTCCTATGGCATTCATGGTAGTAGATAGAGCCGTGTCTAGTCTGTGTGTCAAATTGATCTGTATCAATCCCTGCACTTTGCGCGCCTTTTCTTCTGTCACTTTTGTCGCAAGTCATTTTCTTTAAATTGTCCGCTGAAAAAAGTTCGTTTTCGACCCTCCTCGTATTTACGAGTCGTACATTTGTCGACTGAAAACACGTAAAAACCTGATCACGCCTACGCGCCATTAGTTGGTGAATGTGTATCGGCCCCTCCTGCAGTTTAACGTATAGTCGCTGTCAGCTCCTTCGACAGATTCCTCGGTGTTTCCGTTAACATGCCCGCGCGCTGGTGTTGCTGCGTGCGCCCTCGCCCGTATTTTCCACCATGCAGTGCCCTACATCTTGCGTTCATTAACCTGACTCACACCATCAGCATATTCTATCATATTTGTCGCATCATTACTCTTCTTTTGCTTAGAATTTATCAGTTATTAATATTGTGCCCATCATTGTAGATTGTCATGTAGTCATCACTATGCTTTCACTTTCGGCCATCCCTAGTGATGCACTTAGTGCAGGGTTTGCGGTTCTGTATATTTTTTGTGCGCGTTAGCCAGTACCGATGATGTTATTAGTATTTGGTGCTCGTATAGTCGCACAGGTTAGTCTCGCCCTTCGACTTTAATGCATTGGGCTTTGTGCCGATCGCGAATCACCCTGGGTTGCCTATTGTCATATAGATACGTGGTTATCGATCATGTGGTTCGCAGTGCTCTAAGTCTTGTATAAATTTTGTGACGCTGTATCAAGTTATATGTCCGCAGTTCACTATAGAGCCCCACCAATTGCGTCATACACAGTCTTGTTGTAATTTCCTCTTGCTGCACCGCTGGGTCTTTCGTCTGCTTTGGGGATTGGTAGCTATAATTGCTTGGGTGTCATTCACTTTGAGGAAGTGCATATATTTTCTATTGCTCACGTTATAAACTTTTGTAAGTAGGCCGGGTATGTTCGTATCATCACGCACATTGTCATACACATATATTCACGCGACATTAAAGACACGCTTGCGCTCGGAGCCCCCTTCTCCCTCCGCCTTCATTAGACAGGAGTCGAAAACAAGCGACTTTGTGACTCCTTTGACTCTATTCCTGCGGGCCCCGTGGTCTTATCTTGCCGTCCCTTGAGCTTGCGTCTTGTGTTTACTCCTTTCCTTCGCACGCTGGGATTCTACGCGAGGACATTTATTCCAATATCTACACTTCTCGCGATTGGATGTTTTGGTGTGGTTCTTTTCGCCGTTTTGTATCGCTTGTTACAGGTAGAGTAGGATTCTGAGAATTGGTCCCTATTTCGTTGGGGTTGTAATTTTCCCATTGTGTTTATTAGTATGTAGGATAGTTGGTTTTAGATATATGTCTTTTCAGTATGTTTTCAGTCTACGAATGTATTTGTCGATTACACACTATTGTGTTGGTGTATCGTTTTCTGTTTTATTTGTTTTAGGTGTCTAATTAATCTACCCTACTCGCTGTTGGGTTTTTTTGTGTGTCCAGCTTACTTTGTTCTGTTAGGTGATGCCCAAAGCGTAGTCTGTCTTGTCTTCTTTTTTTTTCAGGTTTGATGCGATTTGATAACGCCTCACTCCCTTCATGTAGGCATTTGTGCGGCACATTACAAAGGAGACGGGGTCAATTTATCTATGTCATTTAGCGCACCGCCACCACATATTTCTTTCAAATGTGCAATGCTCCCTTTCCCCTCCCTCTTGCGACACCTTTCGTCTCTCCGGCGTACCAATGGGGGCCCCCCCACTTACGCAGCCTCCCCCACGAGTTACAAGTTGGGACCGCGACAGACACTTCTTCTCCAGCATCCAGCACTATGTGTGTTCTAATGGTGTATGGTCAGCGCCTGATTGGTCTGTTCCCCTATATCTGCTTTCATTGATTTTTCCCCTCCAATACACATTTGTCTGTGACGGATTATTGTCCATTTTATAGAAAAGATGTTGTGGGTCCACCCCCCCTTTTGATAGCCCCTCAGGTGAAAATCTTGACGCTAATGCCGGCTACACTTACACTCATGCAGTCAACGCACACGCCGACGTCCGTTTTAGGACTTTGTCTTGAATTCTCATATCCCCCCCCCCCCCCCACACGGTCTGCTTGTGGAATCTGTTTTAATTCGCGCGCCCGTGCTCACACACTGCACGCACGTCGCAACATGAGGCTTTAATTAGTTCTCCCCCATACACGTAGCTTGTCATTTTTTCACCAAGCTGTTTTGTTTAGGATCACTGTTATCGCCCCACCCCCGCACTCACAAGTGCAACCCATACAGCTAGCCAGATTTGTTCGCAATCGCGCGGCGACACGGCTTTTGCGGATCCGGTGCCGCGCAAGTGGGCGCGGGAAAGGTGTATACTATTGGCTTTTTGAGTCCCATCGGGTGGCTCTGTATCTCTCCGCGGATTTGAGTCTCCACACGATGAAAAGAATATAAGAATAAAAACAACTTAAACAAGAGCTTACAAAAACAAAAATAAAAAAAATTTTCGGAAAAAAAAAAAAAAGAAAAAAAAAAACTCGTGCGTAACGTAATTTAAATGTTTGTCGTTGAATCGGAACAAAAAAAAGAATATAACCCATGCACACGAAAAAAAAAAAAAAAAAAGGAATGGCAAAATTAGAAACGAAAGCATACCAAAAAAAAAAAAAAAAAAAAAAAATACGGACAAAAAAAAAAAAATCAACGTAGGTATTTAGAAAACGTTATTAAAATTCGGAATCACGAGAAGAGCGAGAGTTACACCACCTGTTTTGTCGTTATGCAGCAATAATCTTTTCTTTGCGACGCTTGCTATGTAAAAACGGATTTGTTGATTAAACACCTATCCCTTATATTTATTAAAATGAAATACCAGGGGTAACAAACACAGTTCGGCAAAAAAGTTCCCTGCTTCCCATATTTACTTAAAGCTTTCTCTCGGGTACAGCAATACGCCCTTCCCCGGTGACCCTACGACATGTTCAATCTTTGAATCACCCCTCAGGGCACCTGGGTAGGGTTTAACCCCCCCCCCCCCCCCTGCCGGTAAGTCCTTAGAAACACGTATCATGCCTACAATACCTAAAAATTACAGTCCGCTAGCGAGAAACAGTATTTTTCGAAAATACGAGGATTTCCGTAAAAAACGAGGATCTCCGTAAAAACGAGGATTTTCGTAAAAACGAGGATTTCCGTAAGTCCGCGAATCTCCGTAAAACGAGGATTTCCGTAAAAAACGAGGATTTTCGTAAAAAAACGAGGATTTCCGTTAAAAACGAGGATTTTCGTAAAAACGAGGAACCGGAACTCCTGCCTATCAAAATGGCCAGTGCTGCAAGGCAACTATATGCCCTGAACACCTCCTGCTCAGGGGGATGATGATTCCCCCTGGCACCCATCATGTGCGGCGCCGGAGGCGCAGAATAATGGAGGGGCTACAGCGCCGCATCCTGCGACGCTTCGGATACCAGACCACTGTCTTACCCTCCAGAGGCAGTGGTCAGACCTCAAGAGGCAGAGGCCTCAATATGTGCTGCCGTTCGGCAAATGATAGAAGGCAAGTATACTTTTATTATATTACTGTATTATATACGTAGTAAAATATTTTAATTCACTTCTGACAAAAACATATTTTATATATATATATGTTTTAAAAACATCAATAATCCTTAAATTTGGCTTGAGAGAGAGAGAGAGATCCAAGTTCTTTGTATTTCTCATTCACTGGGTATTATTACATTATTATTATTCTTGTATTATTCAATATCAGCCCTATTTTAAAGGGTAAGTAAAGTCAAAAATAAATCACTGAAAAGTGACTTTATTTAAATAACACCTATAAATTTAAAATGATACCCACACATAGACACATTGGTGGCCCACCCTTCCATTTCCATGGGCAGCCTTATTTAAAGGCTAAGTAAAGTTAAAAATGAAATCGATCATTAAAAATTGATTTCTTTTTATCTTATAAATGCACACTGATACCCACACATAGACACAGTTAAACACACTTTACTGGCCCACCCTTTAGTACATGGCAGCCCTATTGAAGGGAAAGTAAAGTCAAAAATAAAATGTTGATCAATTATTAAAAATTGATTTAACACTCCAAAATTAAAAATGTTGTGTTACCCACAAAATCTATACAGAAGATACAAGTACACACAGCTACTGATGCTCCCCTACACCCAACCAACTTTCCCTTTCCGTGGCTACAATACACACCAATAAAAATATAAGTACTTAGCCAGAATAAGGTATGAAATCATTGCCATAGAAATATGATTGACTTTTTAAGAAACTAAATATTGCCTTATTTAATCTGTATTTTCAAGCAGAATTCAAAGTATATAATTAAATATTTCCTTTAGATATATCATCATTATGTATTTTTTATTTAATTTGCAGGGGAATCTTCCTCGGATACCCCACCCCCCCACCGTCCCCGCCAGAGGAAGAATGTAAGTGCAGCCTATTGAAAAAAAACATTTTTAATATTTCATTTGTCCAAGGCCACATTACAGCAGCACACGAGCCCTCCAGAAACAAGCGCGTGTTTCCGGTGTGCTCATGTGTATTGCCATGTGAGTGCAGTACGATAGCATAATGTGCAAAAAATTGAGGATCACATTAATTGTGCCACACTATTGTGTGCTTTTTAACACGTTGATATGTCCAAGCCCTTTATCAAAATGTTTGCATAATTTGGTCAACTTCTCCGAGAATTGTTTTAGTAAATGATTTGAACATTTAATGACAGTGAGAGTTAAAATAAATTCCTTTTTTTTTTAGCACTACCACCAAACTAGCCCTCAGGCTACGGGCAGCCCATTGCCCCTCGCGGCAGTCCCTTGCCCCCTCGGGCTCACCATCGCCCCCACCGGGCAGTCCACCGCCCCAGAAGAGGAGGAACCGGGGACAGCCAGACACGTAAGTGCATACCTAAGCAATTTTTTAATCTTTTTATTGACCTTGATTGTCAGCAAATAATTAGTGAAATTATCATTGATAATTAATTGAATTTATTATTTCACTGATATAAAAATTTTCGAAAATAAAAAAGGAAACAAATCTATTAATTTGGCTTGAGAGACAGAGCTTCTATTTCTCATTCCCATTTATTGTCCCCCCAACTCCCCATTGTTTGGGCTGTAACTTGTCCCTCAGTTTTTAAGCTTAAGTCACGAAATTCGGTCCAAACGTCCAAAATTATCCAAGAAATGTTCACTACATAGCCTTTTAGGAAAGTTCTTATAATATATTACTAATGGATTGGACGGTGATTTGTTGAAATACAACTTTTTTTCTAGAAGCAGGACAGCCTCTACAGGCCTCCACCCTATCACCCCCCCACCCTCTCCAGCCCCTCCAGGTCCCACCCTCTCCAGCCCTCCAGCACTCCTGCCTCTCCAGTCACTCTGGCGGCCATGCTTGAGAATCGTAAGTAAATCATATCTAAGTTAATGAAATGTTATATCAAGACTATTAATATCTGTATTTTCCCAGTGTAAAATCCACGCTACATGATGCAACATTGGGACTGTGGGTTGACAATGCTTTTATGGGGGGGCTGCACCACTTCAAAAAATTTTGTATGTAGCACAGTCCTAGTGATACAAAACCAAGAATGTTCTGATACAATTAGCAATAAACGTAATGTTTTAAGCCAGCATTACCTCCTGCTGTTTATCAGTGATCCCCCATGATGCAATAATATCGCTTTAAGTGGAAGTTCAGTGATAATAATATATACTTTTAAGGAAAAAAGAGCCGTATTTATCCATCCCAATTACCTAATCTGCCCATTCAGCAATCAGCATTTGTGTCTGTGTATAAATAAATGCAACGGAAATAATGACTTCTGTTTGCAGGACCCCTAATAGAGACCGTTATTGTCTTGCCCTTGACCCAGCGCCTGGGTTGATTCAGTTGCTCAGTAGAGATCTGAGCATGTGTAACCCATCCAACAGCCAATCAGTAGAAATCACTGTTACCATAAATAGGTATGCATAATATAAACTAAGAATTTTAGAAATAATGATATCTTATACTGAGCTTCCTTTTTATCACATACCGCAACATTATAGCATGGCAGTACCATGTATGTGTAAGTAGTTATCAGGTGCAAAATTGCATCTACCGCATTGGTGCTTTAGGAAATGTGCTCGAACATCTCTCATTTTCTCAATATATCTCCTCCAAGAACTACAGAGCATGCGGCGGGAGATGCGCCACATGGTGCGGCGCCTGGACCGCCGCCTGGACCGCCGCCTGACCAGACTGGAGAGGAGGGCACCCCAGTAACCCCTTTTTTTTGTTTGTTTATTTTGTAAATAGTTTTTTTTTAAAATTTCATATATATATATAAACAGTTCTGAAAAAAAAATGTTTTTGGGCTTTATTTTTCGATATATCAAATTATTCAGATAGATTCATAATCAATTTTATTTGAAAAATTACAATAACATATATATTAGCTAGCTATATGTCTGGTACTTATAATTGTATATAACTTACCATTAATGCCATTACACACACCACATTGGCCACATTCCCCTATAAGTAGTTTGCACACAACAAGGCAAAGAAGGCGATGGGGGTACGGTTTACATAATGTCCACTGCGGTTTGCCACCATTGTTGTGGGGCCAGGCAGGCTTGGCCCCATGGACATACCCCTCACCCCATTGGCTACTCTCCCTCAAGATATGCCTCATGCTAGGGAAAGCAGGTGAAAGGGTAATGCTTCGTAGGAACAGCAGCATTGAGTTAAAGCAGGCCACTGCAGTTTGCCACCATTGTTGTGGGGCCAGGCAGGCTTGGCCCACTGGACATACCCCTCACCCCATTGGCTACTCTCCCTCAAGATATGCATCGTGCAAGGGAAAGCAGGTGAAAGGGTAAGGCTTCGTGGAACAGCACCATTGAGTTACAGCAGGCACACTGCAGTTTGCCACCATTGTTGTGGGGCAGGCAAGCTTGGCCCCACTGGACATACCCCTACCTCATTGGCTACTCTCCCTCAAGGTATGCATCGTGCAAGGGAAAGCAGGTTGAAAGGGTAAGGCTTCGTAGGAACAGCACCATTGAGTTACAGCAGGCACATGCAGTTTGCCACCATTGTTGAAGAGCCAGGCAAGCTTGGCCCCACTGGGACATACCCCTCACCTCATTGGCTACTCTCCCTCAGAGATATGCATCGTGCAAGGGAAAGCAGGTGAAAGGGTAATAAGGCTTCGTAGGAACAGCACCATTGAGTACAGCAGGCCCACTGCAGTTTGCCACCATTATTGGGGGCAGGCAGGCTTGGCCCCACTGGACATACCCCTCACCCCATTGGCTACTCTCCCTCAAGATATGCATCGTGCTAGGGAAAGCAGGTGAAAGGGTAAGGCTTCGTAGGAACAGCAGCATTGAGTTACAGCAGGCCCACTGCAGTTTGCCACCATTGTTGAAGAGCAGGCAAGCTTGGCCCCACTGGACATACCCCTACCTCATTGGCTACTCTCCCTCAAGGTATGCATCGTGCTAGGGAAAGCAGGTGAAAGGGTAAGGTTCGTAGGAACAGCACCATTGAGTTACAGCAGGCACACTGCAGTTTGCCACCCTTGTTGTGGGGCCAGGCAAGCTTGGCCCCACTGGAAATACCCCTCACCCATTGGCTACTCTCCCTCAGAGTATGCATCGTGCAAGGGAAAGCAGGTGAAAGGGTAAGGCTTCGTAGGAACAGCACCATTGTGTTACAGCAGGCCACTGCAGTTTGCCACCATTGTTGAAGAGCCAGGCAGGCTGGCCCCACTGGACATCCCCTCACCCCATTGGCTACTCTCTCAGAGTATGCATCGTGCAAGGGAGCAGGTGAAAGGGTAAGGCTTCGTAGGAACAGCACCATTGAGTTACAGCAGGCCCACTGCAGTTTGCCACCATTATGTGGGGCCAGGCAGGCTTGGCCCCACTGGGACATACCCTCACCCCATTGGCTACTCTCCCTCAAGATATGCATCGTGCTAGGGAAAGCAGGTGAAAGGGTAAGGCTTCGTAGGAACAGCAGCATTGAGTTACAGCAGGCACACTGCAGTTTGCCACCATTGTTGAAGAGCCGGCAAGCTTGGCCCCACTGGACATACCCTCACCCATTGGGTACTCTCCCTCAAGGTATGCATCGTGCTAGGGAAAGCAGGGTGAAAGGGTAATGCTTCGTAGGAACAGCACCATTGTGTTACAGCAGGCCCACTGCAGTTTGCCACCATTGTTGTGGGGCCAGGCAGGCTTGGCCCCACTGGACATACCCCTCAACCCATTGCCTACTCTCCCTCAGAGTATGCATCGTGCAAGGGAAAGCAGGTGAAAGGGTAAGGGCTGTAGGAACAGCACCATTGAGTTACAGCAGGCACACTGCAGTTTGCCACCATTGTTGAAGAGCCAGGCAGGCCTGGCCCCACGGACATGGAGTACTGCTCTCGGGCCAGGCAGGATTGACCCAGAGCTGAAAACATTAGCCACAGAGTAGCTGTTGCGGCTGTATGAGATGGTCAGAGTAGGTGGACACCACAAAGGTGCCTCATGGAGAGAGAACGAAGATCAAATATGGAGTACTGCTCTCGGGCCAGGCGGATAGACCCAGAGCTGAAAACATTAGCCACAGAGTAGCTGTTGGGCTGTATGAGATGGTCAGAGTAGGTGACACCACAAGGTGCCTCATGGAGAGAGAACGAAGATCAAATATGGAGTACTGCTCTCGGGCCAGGCAGGATTGACCAGAGCTGAAAACATTAGCCACAGAGTAGCTGTTGCGGCTGTATGAGATGGTCAGAGTAGGTGACACCACAAAGGTGCCTCATGGAGAGAGAACGAAGATCAAATATGGAGTACTGCTCGGGCCAGGCAGGATAGACCCAGAGCTGGAAAACATTAGCCACAGAGTAGCTGTTGCGGCTGTATGAGATGGTCAGAGTAGGTGACACCACAAAGGTGCCTCAGGGAGAGAGAACGAGATCAAATATGGAGTACTGCTCTCGGGCCGCAGGATTGAACCAGAGCTGGAAAACATTAGCCACAGAGTAGCTGTTGCGGCTGTTGTATGAGATGGTCAGAGTAGGTGACACCACAAAGGTGCCTCATGGAGAGAGAACGAAGATCACAATATGGGTATGCTCTCGGGCCAGGCAGGATAGACCCAGAGGTGAGAAAACATTAGCCACAGAGTAGCTGTTGCGGCTGTATGAGAGTCGAGTCAGAGTAGGTGACACACAAAGGTGCCTCATGGGAGAGAGAACGAAGATCAAATATGGAGTACTGCTCTCGGGCCAGGCAGGATTGACCCAGAGCTGAAAAACATTAGCCACAGAGTAGCTGTTGCGGCTGTATGAGATGGTCAGAGTAGGTGACCACAAAGGTGCCTATGGAGAGGAACGAAGATCAAATATGGAGTACTGCTCTCGGGCCAGGCAGGATAGACCCAGAGCTGAAAACATTAGCCACCGAGTAGCTGTGCGGCTGTATGAGATGGTCAGAGTAGGTGACACCACAAAGGTGCCTCATGGAGAGAGAACGAGATCAAATATGGAGTACTGCTCTCGGGCCAGGCAGGATTGACCCAGAGCTGAAAACATTAGCCACAGAGTAGCTGTGCGGCTGTATGAGATGGGTCAGAGTAGGTGACACCACAAGGTGCTCATGGAGAGAGAACGAAGATCAAATATGGAGTACTGCTCTCGGGCCAAGTAGGATCGACCCAATCTTAGAAAAATTAGCCACAGAGTAGCTGTTGTCGTGAGCATTTGTATTTCATAAACTGAATGCAGTAGAGCAAGGTAGGACCATATAGGTGCCTGCCAATAAGAAAATTAGCCATTGCCAGCTAAGCTGGCATCAGCTAAGCCTCTAGGTGGAAAATGAGGGGAAGGAGCAGTATGGGTGGCCAGGGGCAGGAGGCCTTCAGTCACGGGCATCAGCAATAGGGGTGCTGTATTGAGATGTGATCCACGCCTCATCATCTTGATGAATGTAAGGCGGTCCACTTCTCAGTGAGAGACGGGTCCTCTTCCGTTACAACACCCCCTGCTGCGCTGAAGGTCCTCTCCGAAAGAACACTGGATGACGGGCATGAAAGGACCTCGATGGCATACGTGCCAACTCGGGCCAGATATCAAGCCTCGCCACCAGTAGTCCAGTGGATCCTCAGTCTCTGATGTGGCTACACCGGCCCTGGATCCGATGTAGTCGGTGACCTGGCGACCTGAGGTGTTGCCTGGTGGAGTTGCCAGTGGATGGGCCTGGGCAACTGTGGCTGGAAGAACAGCCTGAAGTTGGCCGCGAGGCCGCCTCCAGTACTGCTGCTCCTCCCTGTCAGGCACAGGGGGACGTGAGCCCTGTTGATCCCAACAATCAGGTGCTGTAGGCCTGCCAGCACCTGGGAAGGCAGAACAGAGGCAAGTAGCAGTGTGCCTCATAGTGCCTTACTTCTACCTTCCTCTGAGATGCGGGGTAAACTCCGACACTTTACCCTTATAGCGGGGATCTAAGGGTGGCCACCCAGTACTGCTCCTTCTTTGATGGCCTTAATCCTGGGTCCTTGCGAAGGCATTGCAGCATGAAAGAGCCCATGCGCCGCAAACTGCCTGCCGCAGAGGAACCATGTCCTCGATGTCACTGAGGACAGTAGTGTCGGGCTCAACCTCTCCCAACCACGAATGACATGTGGTACTGGGAGGGTTGAGATGTCCCCTAGAGGAATGCCCCATTTCCCCTTGGTCCAGGTCACCTAAATCCCTCCTCATCATCGGACGGTCTGCTCTGCACCGTGATGTTCGGGCTCGGAAAGCATCACGGTGTCGGCGTCCTCCTTTCCAGTGCCTGCTGCTCGACAGCGAGTGCCCTGTCGAGTATGCCGCGCAGAGTGTGCTCAAGGAGGAACACCAGTGGGATGGTATCCGCAATGGTGGCATCATTGCGGTCTTACCATCTCTGGTGGCCTCCTCAAATGGGGCCGAGCACACGGCAGGCATCTTAATCAGCAGCCACTGCCTGGGTAACAGCCAAACCAGGTCCCCAGAGCCTGATCTTGCCTCGTACTCGTACAAGTAGTCTATGATGGCTCGCCTCTGCTGGAGCAGCCTCAGCAGCATCATAAGACTAGAGTTCCAGCGGGTGGGGGGTGTCACAAATCAGGCGGTTCTGCGGCAGACCATTCTGCTGTGAAACTCGGCCAGACGAGCTGTGGGGCCGTGTATGACCGCCTGAAGTGACTGGACACCCTCCTAGCCATCCTCTACCTCCGGAGACCAGGGTACTTGGTGAGGAACCGCTGGACGACCAGGTTGAGAACGTGTGCCAGGCAAGGAACATGTGTGACTTGCCCATGCGAAGGGCAGACAGGATATTGGTGGCTTGTCACACACGACCTTGCCTATTGAGAGGTGGTTTGGGGTCAGCACCTCTCAACCTGCCCTTGCAGTGCTGCCAGCAACTGGCCCGGTGTGGTCCTATCACGAGGGCACACAAGCTGCAACACTGCATGGCACCGTCTCGCCTGGCACGAAGCATAGGCTCTGGGGGGGCACCAGAGCTGTCCGGGAAGAGGGCTCCACGGATGAGGAGGGGGGGGTGGAGACTGGCGTATCACCAATGCGTGGTGGTACCACCATCTCCCCACTGCGCTCCGTGCCGCGTCTCTGCCGGCTGCAGAGTGACCCATTGGGCGGTAAATGACACATACGCCCTGGCCGTGCTTGCTGGACCACGCGTCCATAGTAATGTGGACAACACTTGCCCACACTGTGGTCCAGCGAAGCAGATATATTGCCCTGCAGATGGTCGTGCAGGGCTGGTACTGCCTTCTGGGCAAAGTACCTACGGCCAGGGACCTGCCACTGTGGTGTGCCAATGGCCACAAACTCCCTGAACGCTGCACTGTCTACCAGGCTGAAGGTAGCAGCTGCACCGCCAGGAGTTTGGCTAAGCCGGCAGTGAGACGCTGGGTTGGGGGGGTGACTGGGGGACAGTTTCTGCCTCCGCTCCAACAACTGGGGAGAGAGAGAGACCTGCCTTTTAGCTGACGCTCCAGCAGCAGTGTCAAGAGGCCTCTTAACACCGCGTGGCTGGGGCCAAAGGCTGCCCTCCTCCTAAATTCCACCGAGGAAGCAGCTGATGGGGCCGGAGGGGGAGGAGGAGGAACGGTGGCTACCTGGGCACGAGGTAGGGAACGTGTGGGTGCCTGCACGTTCCCTGTCCGCTGCTCCACCGGGCAAAGTGGTGCAGAATCATATGCCTTCATAGAGGAGGTGCCCCAAATGTGTGTGTGGTCTTTCCACGGCTAACACGTTGCAGGCCACACTTGCACACTGCAACTGTGCTGTCACCTGGAGCCAGTGAGAAGAACTCCCACAACGCTGAGCCACCGACACGACTCGGAGCAGAGGCACCTGCTGGTGGGGCACTGGCACCAGATCTCATTGGTGCCGTACTCCACGTGCACCACTAGTGTGCACTGCCTCTGCCCCGGCCCCTGCCCCCAGTCCTGCCTCTGGGTTCAGGATCGTGCTCATGCTCTGAGGGACATCCCTCAGAGACACTATCCTCTCCTCTCTCACAGAGGGCACCCATGGACGATCGGTGACCTCATCGTCCACTTCCACCTCCTCAATACTGGAGGCTGCATCACAACAGCAGCAGCATCTGGAACCTCACCCCCCTGCATTAGTTCCCTGGCTGCTCACAGACTGCTGCGTGACATCGTCAGCTCTGTCCCCCTGTCACTGAGCACTTTCCTCCGCCTCGGGCGACAGGAAAGATGTGCATCAGTGCACAGCTCCTCCTCAAGACACATAGCCCCACACATAGTGTGCGAAAACATATCCTGAGACATCCCCTCCGGATCCCCGAAGGTACGGGCCATGTGGGCAACGGAACTCCTGATGAGCGGATCAGGTTCCATGCCCACGTAGGAGCTCAGGTGGGGAAGGAGCAGGCACAATATCTACAGTAGCAGCTCGGCTGCTTGTGCCTGTGAGGAGGGTGGATGAGAGGCTGGGTAATCCAATCTATACCCGCCTTCCTTGATCAGAAGGGATAGCCCTAGCCCGGCTACCCCTAAAAATATGGGCACGGTAACCCGGCTGCCCTGCGAAGGGCCAGGTAGCTCCTGGCCAGAGCCTTCAGTGGCTCTCCTCTGCCTCTCCTCTCCCTCCACGTGCAGAAGCCACCCTGTCCTGGGTTCCCTCTTGCCCGCCAGGCATTTCCCTCTCCCAAATTATCCCCCAAAAATTAATATATATATATATATATACACACACCACACACAAACACAAAAGACAAAGCAACAAAACAACACAAGAGACAAACAAATAAACACAAAGCTTTTTTTTTTTTTTTTTTTTTTTACACTAAAAGCACAAATAGGACACAGACACAACTGACAGCAAACAGCAGTCAGACAGCAAAAGCTGCTGATTGCTGCTAAAGGCAGCACTGTCAGCTACACCAAAACAACAGACACTGACACACAGAACAGAAGACAAACAAAAAAACAGGACACCTAGACCTCTAAAAGGTCTAACACAAAATTTGTCCAAAGGACTTACAGGGGGGTTAGTCTTAAAGGACTTTTGGGTCTCACAAATTAGTCCTTAAAAGGACTGTTGGGTCTCAAGATGTGTGAATACAGGGGTGGGTAACAACAAGTGAAACCACCACACTGAAAATCCACACAGAAAGCTCAAAAAGCTCAAAAAGCGCCAAAAATCTCTCTCCAACTCTCACACTGTCAGGTCTCCACTAAACACACTCCAACACACTGACAATGTCGGCTGTGAAGCAGTCCTTTATACCCAGGGGGTGGCAATAATCATGTTAGCTGCCATTGGCTAATGGGTCATGTGGCTTGCTCCGTTTGAAAATAAGCCCCAAAAATTCGAAATTTTCAACAAGACAGGATGTTCCTTTTTTTTTACGGAAATTCTCGTAATTACCGAGGAATCTTTTTTGTAAATTACGTGAGGACTCTTCGCGGTTTCCGGGCCCCGGAAGATCGCGGATTCTCGTAATTACGGAGATACTCGTATTTTCGAAAATTTTCGTAAAAAAAAAAAAATCCGCGGTTCGGAAGTTCGGAAGGCGGAAAATCCGGAAAATCCGGAATAATCCGCCGTTCGCGGACGTGATAAATCCGCGGCGGATCCAGGTTCGGGTCCGCGAACCGGCCATCTCTAAGTATAAGCCGACCCAAGGATAAGCCGAGGTACCTATTTTTACCTCAAAAATTAGGAAAACCTTATTGACTGGAGTATAAGTCGAGGGTTGAAATTGACCACTACTGCCTTCTGTAGCCATGTGCATTTCATTACATACTGGTACCCATGGGAATTGTCTCACATTCTGGTAGTCATGGGAATTACTGGTAGCCATGAGAACTACTGGTAGCCTTGGGAATTACTGCCATGGGAATTACATGTAGCCATGGGAATTACTGGTAGCCATGGGAATAACTGGTAGCCATGGGAATTACTGGTAGCCTTGGGAATTACTGGTAGCCATGGGGATTACTGGTAGCCATGGGAATTACTGGTAGCATGGGAATTACTGGTTGCCATGGGAATGGTACTTACAGTTTAGTGTGCAGAGCCTTCCGGACACCTTCCCGAAGCCTTCCCGACACAGCTGTCAGCTTTCCACAGGATGGAAAGCTGGCAGTTCCCAGTAGTGCGGGTGCGCGATTACGTCATTGCGCCGGCGTGCACAAAGTTCTACTGGGAACTGCCAGTTTTCTTACCTAACTCGCGGCTGCGAGGTTAATTTTTCAGGTAATTTTTAAAACCTTAAAACCTCGGCTTATACTCAAGTATATATGGTATTTTTGGGTTTTATTCATGATTTTTTGTATAAATTTTAGTTGTCCGGTGTTTGGTGTATATATGTTTGTTATTAGATAATAAGTATTATTGATTTTACATTCTAGGATGATGTACCTTCCTGCTTTATTGTGTTTTTTATTTCTTGGAAGGCTACTGAATTTTTAATTGCTATGGTTGCTCCTCTGTTTTTCTTTTGGAATGTTGCATGATAGATTTGTATAATCTTTATGGTGTAATAGGTGAGTATGTTGTGCTAAAAGATGTGTTTCTTGTAAACATAGTATGTCGTATGACGTTTAAATGGTGAATTAAGTCCTCTTATGTTATTTGATAATATCTTAAGTACCATTGTGGTTTGAGGTGTATGTGAGTTTTGCTCTCGTAAGAAATATACATGACCACTTGTAGACTTTGCTATCTGTATTTTGGTATGTGAAATTGAACAATAAACTTTGAATTAAACTATGTACATTATAATAAAAATAGAAATGAAAGATCATCACATTCAATTGGGATATTTTCTCCGTTCTCGATGTGATTCCTTCTTAAGAGTGAGAGGCAATTGCTCCCTACAAGTTGTACTTCTTTTGTTGTAGGATCAATTGCCCACATTTTAGGGTTTAACACACTTAGCTTAGGCACATATAACAACTTATTTATCTATGTTATATATTTTAAACCTTCTAAAATAACATTGTATAGGGAGGTAGGAAAAAAAAAAAGGCATATTTATTCCCTATCTTTCGTGTTATATATAGAGGACGAGGAAGGCAAAGGAGACGGCATGTTTGTGCACTCCCATATCTCAGATATATGCAGGCCATTTTTTGTTTTTTATGGTTATTTCTTTTGAGTTTGCATGCTTGTCATATTGATAATTTCATGTTATGATTTAGCCTTTCCCCTTCTCCTATCCTCCTCCCCTTATCTTCTCATACATATACATTCCTCACAGGAGGAAGGGAAGACAGAGAGAGCAAGTGGTATATTCATGCGTTTATATATACCGGATATTTACTTGATTGTCATCTCCCCTCTATCTTACCACCCCTACACATATAAGCAAATTATAAGTAAAAAAAAAAGGCAACCAGTAACATGCATTTATTCGTTTCTTATCGTTATAATGTCTATTGTATATAGGGGACGAGGAAGGCAGAGGAGACGACACGTCCTTGTATTTCCGTATATCAGATATAGACATTATAATTTTAGCATTGTGGTTTTAACTTTTACATTTGCATAAATGTCATATTAATCATTATGGATTGTTTTACATTTGGAGTATATTACCACTTAGCCTTCCCCTCTCTCCTCCCCTCCCCTCCCAGCTATCAACATAAATACATTCTCATTCAGGGATGAAGAGGAAAAGCAACTGACATATTTATATCTTTTGTCTATCAAACATAGACTGAACTTTTGGCCATTTTATGGTTAGAGCTTTGTGTTTCTTAACTATCGTTTTATTCCTTTCAAATGATTTGCATGCAAGATACAATACTAAACCACATTTGACCTCCCTACCCTTCTCTCTCCCCACCACATATCACATATACATACATTCAGCATCAAAGAGAACCACCTTTTTCTCTTTCTCTTTTCCCCTTCCTCCTCCTCCCCTCCCCCTTTCCTTCCCTTCTTCCCTTCCCTTTCCCTCCTTCCTTCTCCTTCCTTTCTCTTCTGCTCTTCCCCTTTCTCCTTTCTCCCCTGGGGAAACCAAGGGACACTATACCTTCTCTCTGTTCCCTTCTTTTCGTTTCCCCATTATGAAGGGCGGGGAAGGGAAATTAAGTGGCACATTTATGCATTCCTATATGTTGTCTAATTGGTCAAATATCATATTATTCATTGTGAGTTATTTAAGATTCCAGGTGTATTACAGTCTGATCTTTCCCCTACCCTTTCCCCCTTTCCCGCCCCCACATCTACATATACAATCATATCCATTCTTTCCCTTTTTCCTTTTTTTTTCTTCCTTTGCGTTTGTTTAGTTGTTATTCTATTATATATATACAATACATTCAGTATAATGTACTGTATTGGTTAATAAAAAAAAACAACAAAAAAACCCCCTTTCACCTTTCTCTCAGGGATAATACTTTCTTATCCCTGTGTCTCATTTTCAAAAGTTTAGTAACTCATTTAATTCACCAAACCTAATGCAAATAACTTATTAAACCTTTTTTATCAACCGTTTTAGCCAGTTTTAACATAACCTTAGGTTTTATTTCCTTCTTGTGATCATTTCCATCATATATGGTGAGGTGTTATAGTTCTGATTTTTTTTTTTATTGAAAGCTCGGGAAACGTGCTTTCTTGTGATCGTCACCACAGTGCAACAAACGTGCAAGTGGTTCGGGATCCGTTCTAACTCCCTCTAATGCCTATAGTTGTTAAGCCATAGGGCTAGAGGGAGACAACTGAGGTCCCTTCGGCCAGTAGGCGTCAGGAACCACCATACTTACCCTCCCTTTCTGCTCCCAGCTGCCACCAGGAAGCTTCCAGGGGGGGTTCGAATGGGAAAAACCTGAAGGCCCCAAAAAGGGCCCAGGCAATCCCGCCACAGTACGTGAACACACAAAACACAAAACAAAAAGTGCACGTGAAAGTACCGGTTAAATAAATTGTGCGTACCTAGTGTACAAATTAATAAGGGGTGCGGCCAAATAAGGCCACAACCTTTTGGTCGGGGGTTAAAAAATTGTTCCACCATAGCCGAAGCTATGGCAGGAAGTGAGGAAGGTGCTAAAACACGTGCTCCCAAGTGCACAGTAGTGCTATAGGAAAGCCCGAGCTTTCACACCCCCCTGCCTCAAGGCTTCGGCCTGGTTCCATAGCTCCCCTTACTGGCCTACCCTAGCCATGGTGATCCACCCTTACCACGGGTCCTTCACTCGACCGGGAACTAACGTTCGGGGGAGGTACTTCGCCTAGTCTTATTCCGAAAGACAGGGAAGTGACGCTTCCAGCTTTAGGCTTCGATCAATAGCATGTAGTGTGCAGACCTGCCCCCACCAGTAGTACTAGGGGGGCACCCCCCACAGCATAGGGGTGCCCCTGCCGTTCCCAGCTGATAAGAACAGATACTACACTTGATCTTTTAAGATACCCAATTTTGGGATTGGGTTTATTTTAATGGATTGTTCCATTCCAGTCTTTTGATAGTTTTTGTGGTGATTTAGGAGATCTTTGTGGCTGTTGGCGATCTCAGATAGATTTTCCTAGATTCCCCATTTTTTAAGCAGGTTAGTGGCAGATTCCACTGAATTTGCTGTGTGGAAATTCTCTCCATACTTGATGATGAGTCGTAATGGAAATCCCCATGAGTACTGTATTTTCCTTGCTCTCAGGATGTTTGTTAGATATGTAAATGGCCTCCTCTGGGCGATGGTATGTGGGGCCAGGTCAGCTAGAAATGTTAGTTTTTGGTATTCCAATGGTAGTGATGTAGGATTTCTCATTTCTTTTACTAGTCTGTCTTTTATTTGAAAGAAATGAAGTCTTAGTATGATGTCTCGTGGAGCATGTGTTTGAGCATATTTAGATTTTAGTAATCTATGTATTCGATCGACCACTAGATCTAGTTCTGTAGCATCTGGTAGAAGTGCTTTTAATTGTGTTTTGCGTGTATTCCATAAGTTGGTTGTTTTTAACCAGTTATTTTAAGGTTATTTCTACGTGATCTATTTTCTAGATCTGTGACTAGTTTTTCAGTTCTGTTACAGTATCGGATAGTTGGTTGTGAGAATCCACCAGGTCATTGTATGATTCTACATATTGTTCAAATTTGTTTTCTATATGAGTTGTTCTTTCTCCAATTTCTGATATGTCCTTTTTAAGATCATTTATTAATATGGAGAAGTCAGTTATTAAAGCTTTATGTTGTGAGGTAAATAATTCCTTTAGTGTTGCTATTGTTATTGTTTCATCGTGCTTAGGAAATCTATTGAAGCAATCATTAGTATATTTCCCTTCACTTGTGGTATTTCTTCAGCCATCACCTCTTGTTCCATCATCTCAGGTGCTGAGAATTGTGGGCTGTCAGCTATGTATGACATGTCCGTTTTTTGATCTTTTGTATGTGAGTCTTTTTTATATGTTGTATTTTGAGTATGTTTGTTAAAGTCCCTGACCTTGTTGTTTTTTTTTGTTTTCAGGTGTTAGAGGCTTTGTGGGATCTGGTGCTGGAGTTGAACGAGACACGCGAGTCTGCCTACGCGCCATCTTGGGTTTTGTTCCCGGGCCTCTCATCCGCGGCAAAGTACGAGGTAAGTTTCTTGGGTCTTGCTTTTTGTTTTTCGACTTTTCCTCTAGCCATGTTGCTCTGTATGTGTTCCCACCTGTTTATGTTTGGTGGGTCATTATTTGGGCTCATTGGCACGGTTTTCTAGCAGGGAGGACTACGGAGCTCAAACCTTCTGCATCTGGTCTCTTCCCCTGCAGGCCACGCCCCCAAGTCCTATCTAACAATTACTTTTATTAGCACTGCAAAGAAAAGACAGGTATATATAATAATTACTATTAGGGCACTGCAAAGACAGGTATATATCTAACAATTACTATTAGGGCACTACAAAGAAAAGACAGATATATATCTAACAATTACTATTAGGGCACTACAAAGAAAAGACAGATATATATCTAACAATTATACTTTGGGCACTACAAAGAAAAGACAGGTATATATCTAACAATTACTATTAGGGCACTACAAAGAAAAGACAGGTATATATCTAACAATTACTATTAGGGCACTACAAAGAAAAGACAGGTATATATCTAACAATTACTATTAGGGCACTACAAAGAAAAGAAAGATATATATCTAACAATTACTATTAGTAGCACTGAAAAGAAATTACTATTAGTAGCACTGAAAAGAAAAGACAGGTATATATCTAACAATTACTATTAGTAGCACTGCAAAGAAAAGACAGGTATATATCTAACAATTACTATTAGAGCACTGCAAAGAAAAGACAGGTATATATCTAACAATTACTATTAGGGCACTGCAAAGAAAAGACAGGTTATATCTAACAATTACTATTAGTAGCACTGCAAAGAAAAGACAGGTATATATCTAACAATTACTATTAGTAGCACTGCAAAGAAAAGACAGGTATATATCTAACAATTACTATTAGGGCACTACAAAGAAAAGACAGATATATATTTGACAATTACTATTAGGGCACTGCAAAGAAAACACAGGTATATATTTGACAATTACTATTAGTAGCACTGCCAAGAAAAGACAGGTATATATCTAACAATTACTATTAGGGCACTGCAAAGAAAATACAGGTATATATCTAACAATTACTATTAGGGCACTGCAAAGAAAATACAGGTATATATCTAACAATTACTATTAGTAGCACTGCAAAGAAAATACAGGTATATATCTAACAATTACTATTAGGCACTGCAGAAAGGACAGGTATATATCTAACAATTACTATTAGAGCACTGCAAAGAAAAGACAGGTAATAATCAACAATTACTATTAGTACACTGCAAAGAAAAACAGTATATATCTAACAATTACTATTAGCACTGCAAAGAAAATACAGGTATATATCTAACAATTACTATTAGTAGCACTGCAAAGAAAATACAGGTATATATCTAACAATTACTATTAGGGCACTGCAAAGAAAAGACAGGTATATATCTAACAATTACTATTAGTAGCACTGCAAAGAAAATACAGTTATATATCTAACAATTACTATTAGGGCACTGCAAAGAAAAGACTGGTATATATCTAACAATTACTATTAGGGCACTACAAAGATTACAGTTTAAAACTGTGAGGATGAGGATACACTACAATGCACCAAATCGCGCATGCATTATCGCGATTGCACATTTTTGATATTTTCAAAGAGAAACCGCATTGGATTGCGCGAAAAAAAATTTAAAACGCAAAATGCGAACGGACGCGCAATTGCATGCGCATAGGAAATAGGAAATTTCCATGTTATCGAAAATCACGGGCGCAATCGAGAGTGAAAACGCGCTAGTGTGGCCGAGCCCTTAAACAGTATTTACAATCACTGCAGCCCTGCTAACTGATATAATTAGGTAATTACAGCAATGATTGAATATTTGTTTTAGTTCATAAAAATGAGCATAGTCATCTTTTGTTGGAATTCATACATTTCCCTCCAGACAGGAGTAAATCTTTGTGTTGGGAACAACGTTGTTATGCTATAAAATCCATATTACGTCGAACCATCATTCTTGTTTGTTGGAATGGGGTTTAGTAATCCTCTATACAGAATGTCATAGAAACAGATGGCTCCCTACAGAGGACCATGGAAGCTGCAACTCATTTCCCTAGCTTTAATCTTTTAACTTTCTACATTTTCCAGATTATAAAGTAATGAGGCAGAACTCAATATTAAAGTGAATTCCCCATCCTAACAGCTTTCAGGTTTCATTTTGTGTGCATAGATGTAGATATAAAAATGAAACCAGGAAATGAAGTGTTTTTTTATTGACTGTATCATCATAAGTAACATCAGAGTTTATTCAACACAGACAATTATAGAACACACACACACACACACACACACACACACACATGGGATCCGACCCCCGATCACGACTCACACAGAAGCAATAAACGTCCCTTTCACCCGATAGTTGCGCGTGTGCGTACAGTCGGAGGTCGTTCATCGTGTGTACGATACTGGCCATTTCATAAACCAATTGTTTCATATATCCACAGAGGACATGATTTAAAGCAGCAATGCAACAGGAAAACAGAATGCTACTGAAACTTACGTACACCAATGTTCTATTTTCTTTGTAAGTAAAATAGATTTGGCCCTTTATTTATACAAATAATGCACATATCTAAATTTTATTCTCTCAAATGGACATGTAACAGTGATTTTTTTGGGGGGTATCCACCTATTTATTATTTGGGCTGATACCTGGAACATAACTGGGAGACCTGTCCACTTTGGACAAAATAGGTTCTTGTAGTTGTGAACGTTTGCATGCAGGACTTTCCTTAGGATAAATCACAGAGGCTGGCATAGTCCGAGTGTGTCCATTCTTTGATATTAGTCAGTAGTAGTACTGTGCACTTTTTCTATCTTTATATCTAGATTTATTTATCCATCTTTCTTGTTATCTGTAGTTGATATTATAAGTCAACAAACCCTGCAGGTTACTGTTGAATAAAAAAGGAAAACAGATAAATCCTGTCCAAACTAATCCTTTATAGAGATGGACACAAAACCAAACTCAAACTTGAGTTCAAGTCGAATTTTATGAGTTTGGATGAACTTAAACTATTTAAACTAGTTCGGGTTCGAACTAGTTCGTTTTTCCATGCTCGCAGCTGTTTTTTCGATAATTATTGTAAATTCGATAATTATCGAAATTACAGACCATTCGCTAAACCCTAGAATGTATCGTTCCTTTTCGGTAACCTTCGAATGTATGGATCATTTTCGCTGACCCTAGAATATATCGTTCACTAACCCTCAAATGTAGCCTTCAATTTTCGATAACCCTTGAAAGTACCCTGGGACTTTCCAGGGTTCATAGTTACCAACAGATTCTTGTACAAGTCATTCTGAATTGAGAAAGCCAGTCGGATGTCTAGCGAAACGTCTTCAAGAACTAAACTTAAAGTCCAGTTGATCTAACTGAATACAACAGATATACCATGACCTGGATGAATGAGAACCTGTTTTAAAGTATATTCATTTAAGCTGGGTACACACAAACAGATTTTTCTGCGGGGGCGGTGAACGATCTTGGTCATCCATTCACCTATATCGGATGAACGGGCAATCTGACATGTCAGTAAGTCACCGCCGATGGCGCAGTGCATAGGAGATATTTGCCGTGACTGATAGTACTCAGTGGTGCCCATCCGTGTGTAACCAGCCTAACCTTCTGTATTACTGAGAAATCCACATTTATACTTTACCACATTACCAAGTGTCTTTCAAAGTCAAAGCTGTGACACTGACGGCAGTTCTGACTACAGTAGAGGGAGCCGATAACATTGGACCATGTATGGGCACATTGAACTATCATTCTGTATAAAGAATATATGGAATAATCATTCCTGTGTATATATAATATATATAGAATACAATGTTGACAGTGAGCTATACAAACACCTACAGGAATGTCCCTATTCCTGCTCACTAAGCTCCCCTACTGTGTAGTAGGTACAGTAAGTAATGAATACTGTATAAACCCAGTCTCAGCAGTCACCTCAGGCAGTTGCAGGGTTAATGTTGATACAGATCTCTATGCTGCTGTCAATCACAGGGCAGGCTGGATACATTTTTGAAACAAAAAAACTGTTGCTTCTCATTCACAATGCAATTTACAATGTAACAATCTATGTAACAGTCTATGTAATAATATATGTAACAGTCTATGCAACAATCTATGTAACAGTCTCTGTACCAATCTATGTAACAGTCTATTAAACAGTCTATGTAGCAATCTATGTAACAATCTATGTAACAGTCTATTTAACAATCTATGTAACAGTCTATGGACACCAGGATGAGTTGTACAGCAGACAGCACTAAGCAGGCAGAAAGGGGGGACCAGTAACCCCACCTAAACCGCCCCTGATCTATACAAACAAAAGAATAAAAAATTATGTATAGACCCTTGGTCAGGTGTTGTCATTAATACGACTGGGAAATCAACAAACGACACCACCTGAAGGCCACATGTACGCAATTATAGTCCAAAACTGGTGTTAATCATGTGCTGTGAATGAGCCTTGAATTGTGCAGGCTTATGAGCAGTGCAAGATGTATCCACCTTACAAACATTTTTAGATAACTTGGTGATTGGGCTACAAAGTTGAAAATGAAAGTTTGAAATTAAGAAAAACAAAGTTATGCACTTGGGAACCAACTTAAAAAATGTTAGTTATACCCTAAATGGAGTTAGGAGGCATTTACGGGGGAAGGACTTAGGGATTATTGTGGAAAATATACTTAGTAACTCTAAGCAGTGTCATGTATTACCTGCTAAAGCAAATTCAAGGTTCATTGATTCAAGGAAGCAAGGCATAATATTCCCTCTGTATAGAGTTCTTGTTAGGCCTCACCTTGACTATGCAGTACAATTTTGAGCACCAGACCACAGGAAGGATATAAATGAATTAAAAAGAGTACAAATATGAGCAACTAAACTGATTGGAGGAATGGAGAATTTATGTTATGAAGATATAAATAGGTTAGATTGCACTACAGCAAATTAGCAGGGAATCTTTTATCTCATAGGGGAGAGAAAAATAGTAGAGTCCACCCCTTTAAAAGATTTTAGCATTAGCAACATGGTTCTTCACTGTGGGGGCAATAGGGTTGTGGAATGCTCTGCCTGAAAATGTTGTGTCCGCTATTTAAAGGAGGCTTGTATGTCTTCTTGGAAAGGCAGAATATCCACAGTTGCAGATATTTACTGTATCAGTGAGCTTCAAGAAAAAGATACAGAGGACCTTACAAATCTGTTAGGGTGAGCCAATATTTATTCAAGAAAAAGCTTGCTGAGCAAGTAAAGCACAACATTTCAGCGCATAGGACTTTCATGAAAATGGGATCACCCAATCAGACTTG
This sequence comes from Hymenochirus boettgeri, assembly GCA_019447015.1. NCBI lineage: Eukaryota > Metazoa > Chordata > Amphibia > Anura > Pipidae > Hymenochirus > Hymenochirus boettgeri. Next base: position 194,099,247 of record CM033474.1, on the reverse strand, counting down.
TATGATCCTCTTTTTATTGTTGGATACATACCAGCAAGTACACAGCTGCAATACGGAGTGCTAGTCCCACACCGTAAACCATTTGGACACCACAAATCCAACTGATCCATATTATAATTGGCATGTTTTTATAGGGAATTTTAATTTGTACTCCAAAGCATTATGTAAAGCTAACAGACATTTTTCTATTTCTGTAAACTTCCTAAACAAGCAGGAAGGAGGGGGAACTTCTAATATATGCATCTCAAACTCCCCTGCACCAATGCTTACTGATTTATTTTTTTTACTCTCTCTTTAGAGCACAAAATTAGGAAAGATAAGCAGTGTCGTCACTGTCAGTGTTGAGTTTAGGGTTCAATGTACCTTTAAAAGTATACATACAATGGGTGGTAACCCAGTTATTTATCCAGTGAGAAAGTATTACATTCACAAATAAAATTCAGAGGAAACTACTAAACTGCTAATATACAACTTTACGTTAGGAAACAGAGAACTCACAAAATAGCTAGTCCCACGCAATACCTATTCTTAGTATTGATTAATAATGCCCCGCAGAGCTTGCTTTACAAGAACCAGGTAAATAAGAAAAGTTTTAATCAGAAAATTCTCAGATTGTCTTATTTCTGGAAATAAGAAAAAACATTAACAAAGATCATGTCTAGCAAATTATAAAGATAATTGAGCTATATATATAATACCACACATGCAAATACATACATTTATTTATCTTCTTATTTTAAACCATTTTTATGATGGAGGATCTTATTTCTATAACTGTCGGCCAATCCAATCCAATCATGGTACATCCTGCTGGTCAATTGATGTCATCCAGTTCAGTATCAATCTTAATTTTTCCATTTTGAACCTTCTGACTTTGTCAGAATAATTCTTTTAAATCCAAAATTGTGCAAAAACATTCCCGGTTATTTACCACCACAAAACAAAAAAGTTTTGTTCTTGCCACTATTCTTGCCACTGTAAAAATGTCTCATATTAATCTATAAATGAATACCTGTATGCATCCCCTATTCTGATGTGTGTGTGTTGCTGCATGCCTTCAATCCAGTACTTGTTTTGATCAGCCTAAGTATTCCCATCTCAACCCTTCCTTCCAGCTGATATGACTTTCTGAGAAATCGAGCATGCTCAGTAATGACTATGAGTCAGATATCGACACCGAGGTGTTCCATGTTGGACCCGGTTCCCATCTCTAGTCTAAAGATTGTATACTTCTATGCAGTAATTTGGTTAAAACCTATATAAAATGACATGCTTTAAACTGAATATTTTAGGACAGCAATAATTATTGTTCAATATCAGGGAAATCCAATTAAAGGTCTTATCGTTTAAAATGGTACTAATTTTGCCCCAACCAATCAGATCTTATTTAACATTTGTAAGCTGTCATAAGATTGGTTGGGGCAAAATTAGCACCATTTTAAATAATAAGACCTTTCATTGAATAGCCCTGTATGTTCCTAAACCACTTGTATAAATGATCATGAGTAAAGGGTAATGTAATTAGCTATAACTATGGTGCCGCATGCAGTCCTCTTATCTCACCAAATGCAATAATTTACAAAGATCATAACAAATGTTTACAAGGGTACAAAACTGCTGTTAAAGTTACACTAACCTTTTTAATATAGTTTTGTGCGGTGTAAACAACAGGTTTGCAGTGGCTGGGTCATCAGCCGTCGCAGCCCTATTCAATATTACAATAGCACGGCTTTTTGGTGATAATCTAAGACTAAAATGAGGCACGTTAAGCTATTATTGCATTGCGAGAACCTGGAAGGTAAGAATCTACATGATTTAATCAAAAGAATCCTCTACACACAGTCTCAAGTATTCTATCTATGTAAAGCATAGGGAGAAAGCTCGGGACTGCAAATTTCCTTTAAGTATAGGGAGACAACCACAGGCCAGGGAAATTTTCAGGCATTTCTAAGAGATTAGGGATGGACTAGAACCTGAACCCGAGCCCGAGTTCAAGCCGAACTTTAAGAGTTTGAACGGACTCGGACTTCTCGAACTAACCACGGACCGGATTTTTCGGACTTTCGATGTTTCCGACGTTCGGTAACTCTAGAATGTAGTTTGGTGGAATGCAGTGGCTGGATAGTGTAGTGGTTAAAGGTGCTGCCTCTCACGTGGGGGACCAGGGTTCGAATCCTGGCTAGGTCAGCTAGACAAATGTTTGGATTTTTATAATATCCTAGTAATATAATAACCATATAATAACCTAGTAATATAATATTGTTATTATATTACTAGGTTATATGGTTATTATATTACTAGGTTATTATGGTTATTATATTACAAGGTTATTATATTACTAGAGTATTATAATAACCATTATAACCTAGTATTATAATAACCCTATAATAACCTAGTAATATAATAACCATATGATAACCTAGTAATAAAATATTATATAGGGTATTATTGGTTATAATATTACTAGGTTATTATATGATTATTCTATTACTAGGGTATTATAATACCATATAATAACCTAGTAATATTATAACCATATAATATTATATTACTTATTTTTATAAATATTATTATATGGTTATTATATTACTAGTGTATTATAATAATCCAAACATTTGTATAGCTGTCCCAAGCCAGGTTTTGAACCCTGGTCTCAACCTAGTAATATAATAACCATATAATATTTATAAAAATAAATAATAATAAGTAATATAATATTATATGGTTATAATATTACTAGGTTATTATATGGTATTATAATACCCTAGTAATATAATAACCATATCATATTTATAAAAATAGATAATAATAAGTAATATTATAAGGTTATAACATTACTAGGCTATTATATTACAAGGTTATTATAATAATCCAAAAATTGTATAGCTGGCCTAGCCAGGATTTAAACCCTGGACTCCCATGCCAAAGGCAGTTCTGCTAACCACTACACTATATTACACATATAGCAAACCCATGTTTCTTTTGCTAAATTTCAACCCAATCCTGCTTTACAGTCTACGATGATTTCTAACCACTATAACTTGTCTGGTCTCGAGCTCAGACATCCCACCCTGCCCCTTCAGGCTTCCAGGCAGGATGGAAAAAGGGGGCATGGTGTGGGGTTATGATGTCACGCAGGGTTGGGCGTGATGTCATAATTGGCATGGCCAATGTTTTAGGATGGTGGGAGGTGGGGTTAGGGAGGGGTTAGGGGCATTCTTGGGGTGTTCCGGGGGCATGACCTTAGAAAGTGGGTATGACTTGGGAGGAGACTCAAATCTCCTCTCAAGTCCGGGAGTCTGGGTTGATGTCTCGGGAAACCACCCCAGAATGAGGGAAACTCCCAGACGATCCGAGAGGGGTGGGATACCTGCAAGCTGTTTTTCGTAAACGGAATTATTCTATTTTGTAATGCAGAGCAAGTAATGGAAAATCTGCAACCTAACCCTTCCTGTAGTTTACATTAAGGACAATCTTTTCCTCGTGAATGCAGGTATATAAGTGTGTTTTATTCATAATTTGCTTGTTTCAATTTTAGCTTTATTAATGTATGCATTAACATGGACCAGTGCCTACTAGGGATGGCATAGAACTCGAACTCGAACCCGAGTTCGAGCCGAACTGTTCGAGTTCGAACGGACCCGGACTTCTCGAACTATCTCGGACGTGGAATTTCGATATTTCCCGGACTTTCGATGATTTATCGAATGTTCGAACGTTCGAGTATCGAATCCGCGAGTAAAATGTACATGGTATCTAGGCGCAAACATCGAATCTACGAGTAAAGTCTCCATTACAGCCTATACGCGAGTATCGAATCTGCGAGTAAAATGTCCATGTTACCTTGAATGTTCGAACGCGAAAGCTCGAAAGTAGCTCGCGTGAGAGTTAAATCGATTTTTGGAAAGTCCTGGATATTGAAACATGCTCCCCAGACCATTTCCCAGGTCCCACAGCCATTTACATTAAGTTACCATTAATATTTTAGTTGTATTTGACTCAAACTTTTCGAACTATTTGCCTCCCATAGACTTTAATGGGTCCGTTTTTGAACTTTCGAACTTTGACAATAGTTCGAAAGTTCGAAAACGGACCGAACTTTCAATAGTTCGACCATCTCTAGTGCCTACTAATAATTTAAGTCATCTGGTGTAACCTTAAATACAAACACTATATGTGGGTATGTTTCCTTTAAGTGCTTGTGTTCACTTAATGCGCATGTAAGTCTGCTTTTCTGAACTTGTATTTTGTATTTAACTTGTATTTTGTGTTTCTATTTTTGTGTAGAAATGTAATTTTAGCATTCCCACTAATGCATTAGGACATGGTATGTTTTGAAAATGTACTACTGCTACAAGCATTTCTGTCCATTAACGCACATTTAATATTAATGAAAAATCTAGGAAATAGGAAACACACAAGGACAGGAAAAAAACAACATAATGCAACAAAATCTCATGATAAAATACTGTTGGGGAGATTTAACCAGAGCTGCAGCCACTCTGGGTGAATTTTACCCAAAGCAAGTATTTACAGCTCTTGGATGCATTTTGTTTAGGTTTTATATTTGTTATTGGTTTAGCAAAATTTGCCGGTGAAACATATTTTCGATCTATTATAGGTGAAATTTCTATATAACTGTCAAAGTCTAAGGGGGCGATGCAATATTGGGAGCAAAATGTCCAAGTCAGTGTAAAACCCATTCTACTTGATGTATTATTGGGTTAGCATCGGTTTTACAGTCTGTGTTGCCTGCGCCATTTCTGAAAATGTTCGAAAATAGTGAGGCACAGGAGATGCAAAACCTCCTTTGAAAAGTTTTCCGCTACTATGTAGTGCAAAACTTTACGCTATTGAATATGAGGCATAAGCTGGCACAGTTACCTGTCCGAGATCCCACAATGTACTAAATCTCACACAGGGAGGGAATTTGGGCAGCTTACCATATTGCATTGTCCCCTTAAAGGCTTTATAGTGTATAGGAAACTGGAAAATGTTCCAAATTTTAAATTGGTCAAAAAGATTGGTGGACAATGCAGTAAAAATGATGGTACATATAAAAGGCTACACGCTAACAAACAGAAACATGCCTTACCTTCCAGTACTAAATGAGCTATAAACATGGAGATAAAGCTGTGTTGTAGCTTTTCAGACAGATACAGGCATTCTGCCCAAGATAGATGTAATGACATAAGCAGATTTAATTGTTTTTACTGCTTCAGTGATAAATGTAGGCAAATTAAATGCCTGTCAGTTGCTAAGGAAAAAAGATGCACTATTAGCTGATGTACTGTATGCAATTAAGATTTATGCAGAGACTTAAAATGTGCTCAGGGGTTTAGAAACCAAATCTGTTTCTAAAGCAAAAATAAAATATTCAAAGCATTTTAGACACAGCTGTTGTGTGTCCTTTCATCAGTAACTACCTGTGGTTATTGATGTTTAGTTTAATCTTAAAGCTTTTATTATTACATTGAGGATAATAAACCTGATAGTTAATAATAAGGCTCTATTCAATATCACTCCTTTTCTGGGCAGGAGGGTTGTGGAAATCACTGTATGATGTCAGTACTAACTGCTCCTATGCACTAAAAACTCTCTTAGTCTTAGCATGGATAGAAGGCTTGTGTGTGTGCTACTGACTTAAATTGTGATTCAACCTAAAATTCTTTCCAGGGGGCGTGGGAGCCATGGTGTGTGTGTGTTTGGGAGGGTCATCTTCTTATTTTTCCTATGAAAGATATAGCCTCCTCCCAGAAAACCATTGTATAGTTTTGCAGGGGGGCAGTGAATCCAACAGTAGTTGCACCACTGATTCTCTCTGAATAAGTGTCTACCTTAAAGGCACCTTAAAGTCATTCTCCTTGCTTCTATAGGTGCAGATTCTGCTCTGATCCTATAAAGACACAGTTATATATTTTAACCAAGTTGAATACATTTACTAAACCACAAAGGCAAGCATCTTGTTATGCATTAAAGGAGAACTAAACCCAAATTTTTACACTCCAGAATCTGAACATATCCCCTCTAAAAACACCAATAAACTGTAAAATAGTACTATAGTAAATGTCATTAAAGTAAAACTTGAAGAAATAACTGTGTGTATGTACAGTGACTGACCACATCCCTGACCCCAGTCACATGCTCCCTTGCATAATCTGTCATGTAAAAAGATTGGCTAGAGGCTTCTAGTGGGTGTGACCAACTGTAACAAGTTCCTGCAGTGTTTTAGGATTGAGCATGTGTAAAGAACAAAATGGTCAGTGACCACACTGTGTGATACTGGAATGCTAAGAAATGAAACACAAACTCCATGTTCGAAAGTTACATTTCTCAACAACCATATGAAAATGAGAGGTAAGACACAAATTGCTTTTATAAGAATGAGATGTACCTTCTAATTCAATGTTGTTCTGAGGCTTTAGTTGTCCTTTAAAAAGAGAACAGAAAAGTAAAACCAGAAAATGATAGAGGAAATAGAGAAGGGTGAGGTACAAAGTAGTTAAGATAGGAGTATGAGACAGGCAGTTAAAGGGGGTCCACACAGTAAAGGTTTATAGCAGTTGACAGACAGATTCCATAGGTAACTGCCTGTCAATAAAAAAAAGCCACACACATTCCTGATGCCCTCCCTTTACTTTGTATGTTAAGATTGTACAGGTGGCCAGCAGATTCTATTGCATACTATATATATACTAGTATATAGTATAGCAACCAATAGAAATTTTTAGCCACGCCTAAAAGATCTTACGATTGGATCAGACTTTTATCAGTACTGTGTGGACCCTGATAAAGAGTTACTGAGGTGAAAATATAAGAGGCAATTTAAAAATGACTGTGAGGGGGTGGAGAGGAATCTAGACAACTACATGTAGGGAGGGAAGAAACATTTTTTCTACCATTATATTTATTGTTAATTAAGATGATATTACCCCAGTAACTTCAAAAGAGCAATCTAACTGGCTTCCGATCCATGCTTCTTCCTTAAAGGGACACTAAAGTAAAAAAAAAAATGTTTTTTTGCCTTTATCCTGTTTTATATAGGTGCTGCCAGGAATGTGATCCCTTTTTGCTCTCAGTGCTCCCTGTCACTGGATTTCCTTATGTCCTGTTCAACTCACTCCTAGATTTCTCCTCTCAGTGCCTAACTCCTCCAAAATTCTGAGGCACAGCTAGAGTAGAGAGCATGTGCAGTGGAGATAATTTGTACCTTTAAACAGCCAATAGCATGATTTTGTGTTATAGAAGAAGTGAAACTACTTTGCTATGGGAGGTTAGCAGCGCTGGCTGATGTTATCACTGCTTGAATCAAGCTAGATTTTATTTTAGCTGTAGAAGTTAGAAGGGGAGTATGTGTGTGCACGTGTGTGTGTACTGCAATAACACAGACAGCACAAACAGCAGCTAACTGCAGGAGGCACAGACAGAGCAACAGATAATACTTATTCCTTTTCATGATTTTAATTCTAAATCAATTAGACATGCAGTGAAATAAGCTTTGTGTGCCCCACGCACTTTAAAAGTATAATTCTCAGAGTTAAAAAACAAGGGATAGGAAAGTCAGGGGGGGAAAGCAGATTTAAGATTGGTGGTAATTGATCCTAATTACTGTGTGATAAATTGGGAAATGATCTGGCACAGTTTACATGTCCTTTAAGCAGAGTTGTGTCAGGTGGTGGGGTTTTAGTATGATCGCATATACAGGGTGATATGTTCATATAAATAGTATTCACTACCTTCATTTTATACATATCTCTGAGGGAGGTTGATTTTTTGGGGGGTATAGTTGCACTTTATAGAGGAACTAAAGTCTCCAGACAACATTGTCCCAATAGACAGAGCACATTCACAAACATACAACAAGCTGTGTCTCACCTCTCCCTTGCCTGTACCTGCTGGGTGATTTATGAAAATAACCAGTGGGTACTAGGGATCAGCTCCCATAATCCACCTTAGCTGGGTGAAACCCAGCTAAGTATACTCGGTACACTTCACATGCTCTGTATTACTCAATAGAATAAAACAAAGATGTTGCAGTCTTGCTTCCTAGAAGCTGACAGCCAATCAGCACAGAGATCCTCCCTCTCCCTGACACAGAACAGGGATTTCAGGTTTTTTGTATTTTCAAACACATTCAATGCTCCTGTCCTTAGAATGATATTTTTAGCTACCATTGATGTAGTAAGAGAATATTAACATTTCAGTAAAAATAGTCTGGGGAATTGCAACCACATGTATGTCTTGTCTAAAAGCAAAGCTTTTTACACCTACCCAAAGGACATACTATATGGAACACTACTACATGTAGAATCTTTATTTTTTGCTAGGAACATAATGGAAGCAAAAAATTAAAAGTAAGCCTGGGGATTTTAACATGTGACCTTGTGGACTGTGTGCTTCTAAAATGTGCTTTAACAGGTAAGCCACCACAGCACATGCAAGGTATTCAGGTGAATTTAGAAGTTTCATTTATTTTATTATTTAGTAAAGTCAGCTGACTGACTATTTTGTATTGCCCCAGGAAAGCTGTATGGTAAATAAACTGCAGGATAACAAGCAGCTTTTAAAGTCTTATCAGGGACTTCCATATTGGTTTGGAGACATCTACATAGAAAATACTCTGTGAAAACTGGGTGTTACAATCATGTGATTAATGTATATAGGTATGGATACATTTTTGTAATAATCTGCATTATTGTATATGATTCTCTAATTCCCCTATCTCTTCAATGTATTACTTTCTGTCTGTACAAAGTATTTTGTGTATTTAGTTAATGTAGATACCAATAGGTAACTTCATTATGCATAGTTAGCAGGATGAAAGGACATCCTGTGGTCCCAGTCTGTATTGTCCAGGTGCTAAACAGACTCCAGACTCCGAATCAACAAGGGGTGATTACAAAGACATCTCATGTAACTTTATCTGAGTTCATAGCCATATGAAGCAAAATATACATTGGGTTCTCACTACTGTTTTTAAAAGTAGACTCAGGGGTAAAAGCTGTTTCTTGGAAATCCAAACACCACAGTCTACTTGGCGATGGTTGGTTTATCAATTTTTATTAATAAGCAGTAACCATAATGAATTTGGTATCTATGAATTAATTTTGTCGCCCTGAACATGGATTTGTAAGTTGGCACGTTATAGCACGTTACCCTGTCGACATAAGGGAGTTTGCAGGGACAGCCACCTTGTGGGTGTGTCAGGGAGACCACCTGTAGTGTGTTACACACAGCTGACCCCTTTCTATGATTGGGTGTGGGTAATTGGTTTCACCCTTTCCAGGGGTTTAAAAAATGGCTCTGAAACCCAAAAAGATAGCCCTCCATTACCATCTCATTTTAGACTAATAAGAGTTATTTTGAGGGCCAATAACTCTGGAAACAACTTTGGACATCTTTCATGAATCTATTCCACATCATCTACCTCCACATCATCATGCAACATTTAGGACAAAGATTAAGTATTACTTTCACTTTGTTTTAGTGTTGCTTATGTTGTGTTTTTATCTATTATATTTTTCAGTTATTGTTTGCACTGTTTTTGTTATTATTAAACGATATTTCAACTGTTAGCTGAATCTTTGATTGCTCTAATTAGAACTAAGGAACTCTGCCTTAGTTTTTACGTTTTTACCGGTATATTATATTCTATTGTCTTATGTTATATTCCTACCTGTGCATGGTAGAGAATGAGCAGATATTATTATTAGTTTTATTGTACAGCTGTGCATGCTGGGTAGGTTTATGTAGCACAAGAATGGGGAAGCACACTAATCATGTGAATTCACAACTATTTATTGTAACAACAATAGTTGTGAATTCACCTGATTAGTGTTCTTCCCCATATCTTTCTTGTGCTAGAGAACTTTCTGGCCCTTGGAGTGGAGGGCTAGGGGAACTGCACCTATCTACTTGTCTGGCATACAGCCAACACCGGTGTGCTGGAGTGTTCCTTGGACTGGGTAGGTTTGTGTACCTTTAACACACATGGTGTCAGTTACCGATGGTTTTTGGTAAATATATAAAAGTATATGTGACAGGCAACTCTCAGTTTTGTGGGCTGAGGATTGTAGTGTCCCCGTCACACTGGGATCAGGGGGCGTGGCTCTTTGAAGATTACATGGACTGTGTGTTTTACTGGCAACAACATGGAAGCCTTCTTAGTTGCAGAATCTATTAGTTACATGTACTAAATGTAACTTACTAGAGAAGAACCATACAATGTATAGGTGTCTAAAGAAGAAACGCTTTCATATTAGTACTACAAAAAATGAAGTTAAGTTCTCCTTTATGTTCCAGAATTCAGCTAAACATGAGCAGACTTTCTTTTTGGAGAAGAGGCAGGTGTACTCCAACATAGTATTCAATGCACCACATAAGAGAGTGCAAAGGGAGCACCTAAAGTATTGCAAGTTACTAATGTCTCACCTTCTTCAGTAGCTTTTAATGTGCATTTGTTAGAAATGTTGTATATGATGTTTTGCAATCTGTCATCCATTCAATTACTTTCACTGAATTGGTCAAAAATTAAATCATGGTTAAACTTTTCATAAATAGACTTCTGATCTATTTAGATCAGTTTATTAATTAAAAAGCTATTGGGCATGGTCGTAAATTTTCTGTTGATTGGCAACAGCATCAGGAGCAGATTTCTAGGTGAAAGGCAGCACATTGATCACTACTTGCTAATAAGTTTGGATCAAGAAATATTCATTAGCCTGCACCATTGTGCAGTACTTGTAGGTTAAACCATCTCGCTCGGGCCATCTGCAGCATTTTCTTTGTCGTTGGTGACCAATGCTTGTTGTCCGTTCGCCCAGATTAGACGAACAGGCTTTTCAGACATGTCCATAAATCATCCCCGATTGTTCGGTCTCCTAATAAACACACAATCGGATGTAGATTACTATCAGCTGCAGCAATGTCCAATGCCACCAACAGCAATTCGGTCCTCCTGACCACTTTTTAGCTACGAACGCTTGGTCAGGTCAAAACATTTGTCCGTGAGTACCCAGCCTTAATTGGAGATTTTAAAGGACATGTTTGTCCCTTAAATAAAAAATTATAAATAGGTAAATCACCCTTTTAAAGCCAAAACTGCAATAGTTAGAAACATGAATGGCGTAGGGCGAATCTGTTACACAGCAAACTGAAACTGGCAATTACAAATCAAAACCAGGGTAATTTTGAAACCAAGATTTATCACCAGTGCAGACATATTTTAAAACCTTCCATTTCTCAAAACATTACGTGCCGACAAATTTCCTTTTGGACTCCCACAAAGCTGAGGTTAATTTACTCTTGGTCTGATTCAAGTACTTTGTTTATCCATAAAAATAAAAATGCCTGAGCTAACATTCATACCAAAGAGATATAGCACTGGCAAAAACTATTATTTACAAAGACTTAGGAGCCTTCTTAGAGCAAGTTATTGGTATAGACCAGTACTGCTCTTGCTCTTAAACAATGAAGATTAATTGTTTGTGCTCATAATACTGTAAATGAAACATGTTCATGTTTATATACTCTTATAAAGGAGTTTATATATAGATTATATAATATAATCTTAAAGGAGAACTAACCTTATTTTTAACCTTAAAGGGACAGTTCAGTGGAAATTATCAATATTTGGTAAATTGTTAGTTTGTGTAATGCCCTTTTTAGTTATTCTACATATTCTCTCCCATTTTGAAAAATCTGTTGATTTCATACCCTTTGCTGTTCCTTGCTGTTGACATTAGTGAGCTGACATTTCAGGTTCTAACAGTCCTTCTTCTTCCCAGGATGCACCACTTCCTTAGAATGTTCCTAACAGTAATTTTTACTGATTGGCTGTTGGATGGGTCAAAGATGCTCAGATCTCTACTGAGCAACTGAATCAAACCAGGTGCTGGGTCAAGGGCAAGACCATAACGGTCTCTACTAGGGGTCCTGCAAACAGGAAGTCAGTATTTCGGTTGCATTTATCTATACTCAGAAAAAATGCTGAATCGGCAGATTAAGGTCATTCGGATGAAAAAATACTGCTCTTTTTTCTGAAAAGCATGTTTATTTGCACTGAACTTCCCCTTTCCTCTCTAGAACACCTATGCATTGTAAAATACTATCCCAATAAGTACTGTATGTAGATATGACAACAACAGTATCTACTTCTTATATGTCTCTGCTATATAGTCTTCAAACAGGGGCCAGGAGAATACGAGAATGTTTGCAACAGCAAACACAAAACACTGTCATTTCCGAGTTCTGTGTTTAAGATAGTGGCAGGATCTCTGTGCTGTAACACGATTAACTGTCTGTATATAGAGGGCAGGACAGACTGCAGCTTTCTTTTTGATTTGCTGTGCACTAGTGTGCATTTACAGAAGTGTATATGTATACACATAGGGGAATTCAACATCGTAAATCCCAGCATCTTACCTTTCTACAATCCCGCGGCACAATAATGGTTGTAAACGCAATTTTGTCCAGTATTGCACCCCAGGATCACTGTCCCCTTACAATACCCTGTAAAGTTTCTATTCAACTATAAGGTTAAAAATAACTGAGTTGCTATATCCTAGAGTCATTTTTCTTAATCAGCCCATACATTGGTAGGTGGCTTCATATTGGTTCTGCTGATCAATACGTCCCACCATATATATATATATATATATATATAAACCAAGAAATGTTACTTTTAAAATCATCCTGAAAGTCTCCCCTTGGTTTAATCTCAGGTCTGAGCTGATCTGGAAGCTTTAAGGAGCAGATGGAAAAAATTACATAGCCCTTGGAAAACAAAAGCTGTACCCTGTAGCACACAGAATCCTCTTGATTACGGTGGGTTAGGCAATTGTTGTCTTCAGACTGAAAGGGAAGGGGAAAATATGATAGAAGTAACAGTATTCAACAAAAAAGTTGCACAGAAAGGTATGCAGGGCACATCTCTGCATGGTACTTTCTATGGGGCTATGTATGGACTTTCTATGGGGCTGTGTATGGGACTTTCTATGGGGCTGTGTATGGGACTTTCTATGGAGCTGTGTATTGGACTTTCTATGGGGCTGTGTATTGGACTTTCTATGGGGCTGTGTATGGGATTTTCTATGGGGCTGTGTAGGGGACTTTCTATGGGCTGTGTATTGGACTTTCTATGGGGCTTGTGTATTGGACTTTCTATGGGGCTGTGTATGGGACTTTCTATGGGGCTGTGTAGGGGACTTTCTATGTGGCTGTGTATTGGACTTTCTGTGGGGCTGTGTATGGGACTTTCTATGGAGCTGTGTATTGGACTTTCTGTGGGGCTGTGTATGGGACTTTCTATAGGGCTGTGTATGGGACTTTCTATGGGGCTGTTTATGGGACTTTCTATGGGGCTGTGTATTGGACTTTCTATGGGCTGTGTATGGGACTTTCTATGGAGCTGTGTATTGGACTTTCTATGGGGCTGTGTATTGGACTTTCTATGGGGCTGTGTATGGGATTTTCTATGGGCTGTGTAGGGGACTTTCTATGGGCTGTGTATTGACTTTCTATGGGGCTGTGTATTGGACTTTCTATGGGGCTGTGTATGGGACTTTCTATGGGGCTGTGTATGGGACTTTCTATGGGGCTGTGTATTGGACTTTCTATGGGGCTGTATATGGGACTTTCTATGGGGCTGTGTATAGGACTTTCTATGGGGCTGGATATGGGATTTTCTATGGGTCTGTTTATTGGACTTTCTATGGGCTGTGTATGGACTTTCTATGGGGCTGTGTATGGGACTTTCTATGGGTCTGTGTATGGGACTTTCTAGGGGCTGTGTATTGGACTTTCTATGGGGCTGTGTATTGGACTTTCTATGGGGCTGTGTATTGGCCTTCCTATGGGACTGTGTATGGGAATTTCTATGGGGCTGTGTATGATACTTTCTATTAGGCTGTGTTAAGACTTTCTATGGGTGGGTATGGGACTTTCTATGGGACTGTTTATTGAACTTTCTATGGGGCTGTGTATTGGACTTTCTATGGAGCTGTGTATGGGACTTTCTATGGGGCTGTGTATTGGACTTTCTATGGGGCTGTGTGTGGGACTTTCTTTTGGGGCTGTGTATAGGACTTTCTTTGGGGCTGTGTATAGGACTTTCTATGGGGCTGTGTATGATGACTTTATGGTGACTTTCTATGGGCTGTGTATAGGACTTTCTATGGGTCTGGGTAGGACTTTGGCTTTCGGGGACTGTTTATTGCACTTTCTATGGGGCTGTATAAGGGACTTTCTATGGGGCTGTGTAAGGGACTTTCTATGGTGCTGTGTAAGGGACTTTCTATGGGCCTGTGATCCTGAAAGTCTCCCCTTGGTTTATTCTCAGGTCTGAGCTGATCTGGAAGCTTTAAGGAGCAGATGGAAAAAATTACATAGCCCTTGGAAAACAAAAGCTGTACCCTGTAGCACACAGAATCCTCTTGATTACGGTGGGTTAGGCAATTGTTGTCTTCAGACTGAAAGGGAAGGGGAAAATATGATAGAAGTAACAGTATTCAACAAAAAAGTTGCACAGAAAGGTATGCAGGGCACATCTCTGCATGGTACTTTCTATGGGGCTATGTATGGGACTTTCTATGGGGCTGTGTATGGGACTTTCTATGGGCTGTGTATGGGACTTTCTATGGAGCTGTGTATTGGACTTTCTATAGGGCTGTGTATTGGACTTTCTATAGGGCTGTGTATGGGATTTTCTATGGGGCTGTGTAGGGGACTTTCTATGGGGCTGTGTATTGGACTTTCTATGGGGCGTGTGTATTGGACTTTCTATGGGGCTGTGTATGGGACTTTCTATGGGGCTGTGTATGGGACTTTCTATGTGGCTGTGTATTGGCTTTCTGTGGGCTGTGTATGGGACTTTCTGTGGGCTGGTATGGACTTTCTATGGAGCTGTGATTGGGACTTTCTGTGGGCTGTGTATGGGACTTTCTATAGGCTGTGTATGGGACTTTCTATGGGGCTGTGTATGGGACTTTCTATGGGGCTGTGTATTGGACTTCTATGGGCTGTGTATGGGCTTTCTATGAGCTGTTATGGACTTTCTATGGGGCTGTGTATTGGACTTTCTATGGGGCTGTGTATGGGATTTTCTATGGGGCTGTGTGAGGGACTTTCTATGGGGCTGTGTTTGGACTTTCTATGGGCTGTGTATTGGACTTTCTATGGGGCTGTGTATGGGACTTTCTATGGGCTGTGTATGGGACTTTCTATGGGGCTGTGTATGGACTTTCTATGGGTCTGTGTATGGGACTTTCTATGGGGCTGTGTATGGGACTTTCTATGGGGCTGTGTATAGGACTTTCTATGGGGCGGGATATGGGACTTTCTATGGGTCTGTTTATTGGACTTTCTATGGGGCTGTGTATGGGACTTTCTATGGGGCTTGTATGGGACTTTCTATGGGGCTGTGTATGGGACTTTCTATGGGGCTGTTTATGGGACTTCTGTGGGGCTGTGTATGGGACTTTGTGTGGGGCTATGTATGGGACTTTCTATGGGGCTGTGTATGGGACTTTCTATGGGGCTGTGTATGGGACTTTCTATGGGGCTGTGTATGGACTTTCTATGGGCTGTGTATGGACTTTCTATGGGGCTGTGTATGGGACTTTCCATCGGGCTTTGTATTGGAATTTCTTATGGGGCTTTGTATTGGACTTCTATGGGGCTGTGTATTGGACTTCCTATGGAACTGTGTATGGGAATTTCTATGGGGCTGTGTATGAAACTTTCTATTAGGCTGTGTATAGGACTTTCTATGGGGCTGGGTATGGGACTTTCTATGGTACTGTTATTGAACTTTCTATGGGGCTGTGTATTGGACTTTCTATGGAGCTGTGTATGGGACCTGCGATGGGGCTGTGTATGGGACTTTCTATGGGGCTGGTGTGGGACTTTCATGGGGCTTTGTATTGGACTTTCTATGGGGCTGGTATTGGACTTCCTTTGGGACTGTGTATGGGAATTTCTATGGGGCTGTGTATGATACTTTCTATTAGGCTGTGTATAAGACTTTCTATGGGGATGGGTATGGGACTTTCTATGGGACTGTTTATTGAACTTTCTATGGGGCTTTATGTATTGGACTTTCTATGAAGCTGTGTATGGGACTTTCTATGGGGCTGTGTATTGGATTTCTATGGGGCTGTGTGTGGGACTTTCTATGGGGCTGTGTATAGGACTTTCTTTGGGGCTGTGTATAGGACTTTCTATGGGGCTGTGTATAGGACTTTCTATGGGTCTGGGTATGGGACTTTCTTTGGGACTGTTTATTGCACTTTCTATGGGGCTGTATAAGGGACTTTCTATGGGGCTGTGTAAGGGACTTTCTATGGGGCTGTGTAAGGGACTTTCTATGGGGCTGTGTAAGGGACTTTCTATGGGGCTGTGTATGGGACTTTCTATGGGGCTGTGTATTGGACTTTCTATGGGGCTGTGTGTGGGACTTTCTATAGGGCTGTGTATGGGACTTTCTATGGGGCTGTGTATGGGGATGTGTATGGGACTTTCTATGGGGCTGTGTATGGGACTGTGTATGAGACTTTCTATGGTGCTGGGTATGGGACTTTCTATGGGACTGTTTATTGGACTTTCTATGGGACTATGCATGAGACTTTCTATGGGTCTGTATTTGACTTTCAATGGGGCTGTGTGTGGGACTTTCTATGGGGCTGTGTATGGGACTTTCTATGGGGCTGTGTGTGGGACTTTCTATGGGGCTGTGTATGGGACTATCTATGGGTCTGTGTATTGGACTTTCTATGGGGCTGCGTATGGGACTATCTATGGGTCTGTGTATTGGACCTTCTATGGGTCTGTGTATGGGACTTTCAATGGGAATGTCTGTGAAATTATCTATGGGAGAGAGTTAACTCCTGGTTTATACTAGAGTCAATAAGCTCTTCTGGTTTATCAGTTAAAAAGAGTACCTTGGTTTATATTCGGGTCGGTTTATACTCAAGGATATATGGTAATCTAAACTGAATCAGGAACCGCCGATAGAACTACACTACCAAATTCTATCCATCTTAGGCAGATCTAAGCTAGATATCCACTGCCAATTCTGTGTCTGCTGGTAGAATCATAAAAACAGAACATTTGTCTGATACATTTTTTTGATAAATTGCCCGATATTGCAGGCAGTCTGAAATGAAAAGCCACATTTTTTCATCCGATTTGACTGAATCAAAAACCAAACTGTTATTGTTAATTTTCTCTCTACCCAACCACATATAACTTTTTGTATTTGCCGTTAACTTTTTAAATGTGTCCAACCTGGAAAGCTCCAGTAACCCACATCTTTAGATGTTAGCCCTTTATTACCCTTTGTTATTTACACATTTTCTTACAATTTCTTTCCAATAAATGTAAGAGAAAACCAACTGCTGTGATTCAACTTACAGACTGTTAACTGTACAACTTATACAAATACGATTCCTTTTTCTTTAAAAGGATTAACTCTGTAACCATAGTAACATGAGTCAGCCTTAAAAATCATCATTCAATTAGTATTGTAATGAAGAATGTTGTTTGCCCAGTGGTTTAAAACAAGGTATATACTGGAAGATAATTACATTTAACCGGGTGGGAATGTTTAATGCTTGTTATTGTAAGAGCGTTATATCATGTACATATAGTACTATGTCAGACTGGCCCACAGGGATACAAGGGAAGCCCATTCACCACCACCCCCAAAAAAAATTAGAAAACTGCTGAAATTTAAAAACAGAGCTTAAGGGACAGTAAGAAATTCATTTTAATAAATAATAGGAGTCAGAAGGAGTAAGATAGATATGTTATGAGCGATAATAGAGGTATTAAATATTAGGTGGGCCCCAAGTCTCTGATTTTCTGGTTGGCCCCAACACCTCAGTCCGACACTGAGTACATAAAGGATCCATTTGAAATATGTTTTTTAATGACAAGAGTGGGGATCAACACAGAGAAATCGTTGACCTCATGGAAGCTGCAGTATGTTTGTAATATTTTATAATGGGTGGGGGCCTTTTACCCTCATAATAAAAGCCAGTGGACCTACTGTACTATGCTAGCCAAAAAAAGAAATGGGGGAACCTTTTCCAAGAAAATAAAATAAAGCAGGGGGGTACCAGCCAAGACCCAAGTTAATTAGTTAGGACCCTCAATTCGGGGGTTACCTTGACATGGTTAAAAGTTTTTTTTTTGGTTTTTACTGAATTACCTAATCCTTCCATGCAAAACCAACTCAACGCCAAACAATTTACAGCTGCCTTCACTCAAATACACCCATGGATACAGTTAATTAGCTGTAACACTGGATGTTCTGCCATCACAATATAATCTGGCAGAGCATTTAACTTATCAAGGTAATCCATGAATAATGCAAATAGCACAATACTCAGGACAGACCCCTGACGAACACCACTGACAACTCTGGTCCAACTAGAAAATGTTAATCAGTTTAATAAGTAACCTTCTGTCTATAATTTACCATATTAAATGGATCATAAAGTATATCACATTCACTAAGTTTGAATAATATAAATGTATAAATAATGACTCTAATCTCTTAAGGAGGCTATTAGGTTCCCTGAGTAGAATCCATGAATGAATGTTGAGGGGTCCCATCATGTCTGATGTTGTCTTCTTCAGTTCTTTATACAGAATATATTATAGTATACCCAGAGATACTAGCTTGTAAAAAAACCTAGACTTCCTGCCAAAACATTGCCCTATACGTGTTCATATAATAAATTAACTTTTATAAAAAGGAACCCTAAGTGCTCTTACCACTGTGTAAACTATTTTAAATTTTTGATTGGCAGCTAGGTAATTCTAAAATTAGCCTTTCAAATTTGGACTATAAGAATGTTTTATGCATACATGAGACAAATGAACAAAAGGTCACACACAATAGTGGCAGTTCAGGAATAAGGTCATAGGTATGGTAAAGTCACTCAGCATGAGGAAGAGGCGGTTGGAGTAGTTTATCAATCTTGTGAGTTGTGAGGACATGAGTACATGATGTGCTTTAAGTGTCTGTTCCAGCGTTGGATTAAGGAGGCCCAAAACTCATTCCTCAGATGGCCTCATGAAAATGTCCCAGATTTTGTCACATAATTTTGACTACAAAACACACAACATTTCAATATAATGGAACAAATGTGGCAAACCGAACCAAGTCAATAAAATCAATTTTATATACCATAGTATTTTTCCCCCACTTTCCATACAGAGCATGTGATACATTTTTTTTTGCCCCACACTTATAGCAGCCAATGTATCTCTGCCATGTGGGCTGGCTCAACCTCACTTTTATATAGGCTAGAGTAGAGTATGTGTCTTTTTTGAAATACACTTGTAACCCTTTTGCTTCAAAAGGTAAGGTAATCTTCTCATAATAAGTACTATATCAAAGTATTGATCACTGAATATATCTTATCTACGGATTCTCTATCCCCTAGATATGATCTATGTTACTATCAACACACATTGAAAGGTCCCCACTATACATATTAAAGGCTCATTCCAGGGCTTTATTTAGCTGCCTAGTTCAGTATCCCCTTATAATAAACCTTTCTCTGAGCATCCCAGCCTGAGTTAGGAATTCCACATCTGTACTCAGAGGAACTGCCCATATTGTATCCCTCTCAATATATGGCAGGGATGACACAAGTCTGCCCGAAGTAGGCTATTACCTGAGCATGTTTACGATAAACAGCCATAGTAACCCCCGATTCTAGAAAATTCACACTCTTCCCCTTAAAGCACGAAGTAAATTGGAGGTTAAAATTCTCATTGTCCATACATTTTACAAACTCCTGGAAGGTAACCTCAAGGCCTCATAAAGACATTGTTGATGTATTATCTGTAAACAATGATATACCGATGATAGGTATCGATAGGTATCCCCCCCATGGCTGCCCCCCTCCCTTGGAGATAGAAGGTACCATCAAACAAAATAAAATTATGATGTAACAAATGCCAGGTACATTCCAGAACAAAAATATTTTTGTCTTCCCCATATTCTAATAGCAAATAATCTCTGGACATGTGGAATGCAAGATTACTGGGAGATCACATCCACTGTAGCTAAAAAGTAACTCCTACCATATTTATGTTTATACTCCAAGAATTAATAGGATAGGTTTAGTGTCCCTCTAACCTCACTACCAGTTGGTGCAGAATAGTGTCCATTAAATCCTCATTAAGAGAATTAATATCAGCCATAATCAGACAGCCCAAAGGGGGCCTTGTGGCTTTTTTTGGATTTTAGAAAGATGATGAAAAATGGGGATTTAATGGAACAAGGTACCGTATATACTCGAATATAAGTCGATCCGAGTATAAGTCGAGGTACCTATTTTTACCTGAAAAATTTGTAAAAACGGATTGACTCGAGTATAAGCCGAGGGTAGAAATTAGTTGCCCTTTAAATGGACAGCAGAATTCCCATACATGAATCCCATACAGTAACAGCCAAATCCAGTACCAGTAACTCCCAATTCCTTGGCACTCCAGATGTTTGGAAACTACAACTCCCAGCATGCTTTGTTGCTGGGAGTTTCAGTTTCTAAACATGTGGATTGGCAAGGTTCAGTAAGCTTTCAATCAAGCTTACCATTATTTACAATTCTCTTGAACCCCATATTGTAAAGGGCCCTCTGACCCCATATAGTAAAGGGCCCTCTGACCCCCATATAGTAAAGGGCTCTCTAACCCCATATAGTAAAGGGCCCTCTGACCCCCATATAGTAAAGGGCCCTTTGACCTCCATATAGTAAAGGACTCTCTGATCCCAATAGTTAAACAGTCACCTGAGAGTTGTAGTTTCAAGCTGTCATTTGCACTGCACTAGCAGCTTTTTTTTGCCCCAAACTGAGGAGACCCATCAGATTTACAGTATCCAGATGAGCAGTCAGTGACAGTGCTGAGTGAGTCCAGCAGCCAGACTACAGGAAGCAGGAAGTCTAAAGGCAGATCAGCTCCTGTAACTTTATATGCAGGTTAACACAGCGCCACCTACTGGTTACTATGTGCAATTGCAGAATTCGGATCTAAATTAGGACTTGACCCGAGTATAAGTCGAGGTTAGGTTTTTAGGCTAACTTTAAAGCCTGAAAAATTCGACTTATACTCGAGTATATACGGTAATCCCTTATACTATTTGTAAGAAAATCTATACTGATCACTTCCTGTACCAGGACCTCCAACTCTCCCTTATAACGGGTTATTGGAACCCTTCAGGTTTTTGTATCTCCAGTTGTCTCAAGGCTTCACCTCTATAATCTTCACTACTCATAACTACCAAGCTCCCCCATTATCCCCATTATAGATGAAAATGGACTTATCCTCTTTTAAATACTGTAGGGCCTCCCTCTCTTTTTTACTTACTTTATGCTTTTTAGCAGAGGTATAAATTCTCATTTTTAGTTCCATGAAATACTGCTCAACTACAGACTGAAAACAGTCTATGCTAATACTCCTCGTATGTACTGAGTAAAACTTGGATTTACATTTAAACGTATCCTTATATTCTGATATATCAATAGTACCAGAATCTTCTCGTTTCTATCTCTGATCACTGTAAAAGTCCCATTAAATCATCAAGGAATGGATGATTCATATGGAAATCACTATTCTCTTGACTAATTTATTGGCTATTTTCTTGATTAGGGGCATCCTCTTTTAGAAAGTGTTTTTAAAGGGTCAATTTCCTTACAAACTTATTAATATCCACCATTGTTCAATACAATATTTCACAGTTCTTACTAGAGCTAAAAGATTTCCCCCTAGATAACAGAGATAAATGGTTTTCATTTAACACTTGCAATATAAAAACTTTGTCTCAAATGTTCTAGTTTTTATATTTATGTTTCAAAACTTTGGCTGTAGTGTGTTTGTGTTAAAACTCCATTACATGCCTATGTTGGACAAAGAAACAAAAGAATGATCAGGGAACTCCTCGGTGGTGTAATATCCTCATATTACACTGTAAGGGATGCATTATCCCTAATATAACTGTCTTTAATGGATTGGCTTTACTGTGACACAGGATGTCTGAACACTGCATCTCATTGAGTCACACTAACAACCAATAACCTCTGAGTGTAAAGAAACATATCAAACCAAAAATCCAGGCTGGTTAAATTGACAATAAACCAACTGTACAGTAATTTGGGATAAACCTCAGTGCTGGTTATGTTTTCAATTCATTTATTCTACACTGACACAGACACTATGTCAAGGTTTGATACAGATGGCCGATCTTGGCAGATTCACTCATAATTTCATAAAATCCTGGTAAATTTTGATTTGCAGCCGAAATTCTACTGAAATATTTCACATAAACTGCAAATTACACCTCAAAATCATTGTTTAGACACATAACTTAATCTCTTAAACAAATGGATAATGGATATAGCATGTATCCTCCCTGTCTGTTATGATATCAAGGCAGCAATACATATGTGATGACAATGAATGTGAAACACTATCCAAAGGTAAAATGGATACATAAATTAACCCCCTAGGACAAAGAATGTATAAAACTACTGTAATGGCAGGTGCTTCTTTTACCATAAAAATTGGTCAGGCTACAAAAACTGAAAGAAATACAAGGCAAGCAATACACATTTGATTTGTTTAAACAAGGACAATACATAAAGTAAAAATACGTTTTATCCTTTAATAAGTTCATGTTTTCTAGTATCTAAAAAAATTAGCTTCATTTCATTGTTAT
Organism: Hymenochirus boettgeri; assembly: GCA_019447015.1. Classification (NCBI taxonomy): domain Eukaryota; kingdom Metazoa; phylum Chordata; class Amphibia; order Anura; family Pipidae; genus Hymenochirus; species Hymenochirus boettgeri. Next base: position 194,076,518 of record CM033474.1, on the reverse strand, counting down.
AAACCTGCAAGTTTTGTATGGTCACAAGCTATAAACAATGCAAATGGAAAATACAAGACTCAGACAGCAGCTTATAGAAAACAAATCAATTGATCTCTATCAGGCTAAGCAAGGATTGTTGTCTTACACAGAGGAATATTTTAAGGAAATAGTGACTGGTACTCAAGTCCTATATTATGTCCTGGCACAAAATGCTTTGATAAAATACACCCTTGGCAAAATGAGAAAAATAAAGAAATAAATTATTTGAATTATACACATAGCAACAAGGAAAAATATATATGACTCTGAATGGATTCTATTATTCCAAACAGATATCTTTTACTTCTAAAGATAGCAACATTGTAGACAAATTATCACTTGAATTCTGCAGGTCTTAAGGCAATACATATACACGATATTACTTACCCGACCAAGCGTTCACATGACGTTCGAGCAATCCTGCCGGAACTGATTCTCCCGATCTTATATGCGACCGACATGCGATCTCAAAATCCCATTCATTTTGCCATTGCATGTCGGTTGCATATAAGATCGGGAGAAGCGGTTCCTGCAGGATCGCTCGAACATTGCGTGAGCGCTCAGTCGGGTAAGTAATATCGTGTATATGTATGTCCATATTTAGTGTTATTTGAGTTAAAGACCCTGAAATATCCTTAGTAATTACTTTGCTGAGAAAAATTAGTAAATGGCACCCTTTAATCTCTGTAGTAAGTAAAACTGATAAATGGTACACTTTCTCTTTAAAGGGCAATTAAACCCCTCACACTATAACATATGTCACACACACCACCCCCTCTATTTTGATGTACCAAGAGTGAGGGCCTAAAAACTAGGTCCTCACCCCTAGGGGTGCATTCTATCACCGGGGGTGCATTATATCACAATTCTCTGAGAGAATATACAGGGTTATTCAATAAAAGTTCTTATCGTTAAAAATGGTGCTAATTTTGCCCCAACCAATCAGATGTAAGCTTACAAATGTTAAATAAGATCTGATTGGTTAGCACAAATTAGCACAATTTTAAATAAGAACTTTTATTGAACCTCCCTGATAGTATATAGCACATATTTCCTTTAACCACTGAAATAAGAGAAACTTTATAAACAAAGGGGTTTTAGTATACATTACTGTGATCACATGAATGAAAAGCCTTCCAACCACGTCAAGTAATTCGGGATAAACCTCAGTGCTGGTTATGTTTTCAATTCATTTATTCTACACTTGACACAGACACTAGTCCAAGGTTTGATACAGATGGCCGATCTTGGCAGATTTCACTCATAAGTTCATAAAATCCTGGTAAATTTTGATTTGCAGCCGAAATTTCTACTGAAATATTTCACATAAACTGCAAATTACACCTCAAAATCATTGTTTAGACACATAACTTTATCTCTTAAACAAATGGATAATGGATAATAGCATGTATCCTCACTGTCTGTTATGATATCAAGGCAGCAATACATATGTGATGGACAATGAATGTGAAACACTATCCAAAGGTAAACTGGATACATAAATTAACCCCCTAGGACAAAGAATGTATAAAACTACTGTAATGGCAGGTGCTTCTTTTACCATAAAAATTGGTCAGGCTACAAAAACTGAAAGAAATACAAAGGCAAGCAATACACATTTGATTTTGTTAAACAAGGACAATACATAAAGTAAAAATACGTTTGTATGGCAAATAACAATGATGGAGGTGCACTCTCTCCAACACGGGTGCAGACACCTCTATAGGTTCTTCCCTTAGGAACCGTCGACTCCGCAGGAAACAAAATACAACTGAGGGTCGCACTCCAAGCTTTAGCAAATTTTATTGTGAACCACACAACATCACATCACAACGTTTCGGGGGGATGCCCCCTTCTTCACCTGAAGAAGGGGGCATCCCGAAACGTTGTGATGTGATGTTGTGTGGTCACAATAAAATTTGCTAAGCTTTGGAGTGCGACCCTCAGTTGTATTTTGTTTCCTGCGGAAAAATACGTTTTATCCTTTAATAAGTTCATGTTCATGATAACAAAGTGAGAGATCGTAAACTGTACTGATCTCCTTCTTCTGTGTCTCCAGGACAGCTAGCTTTTTATTGGCCACTGTGCGTGGGTGTGTTTTTCAGGATGTTGAACTTTTAAAGGGCATGTCCATCCCCAAAACTATAATCCCCCCAACTACTGGCCCCACCATGTAGTGTAGTTTAATCCTTACCTCACATCCCAGCTCCATAGGGTTCGCCTGTAGCCCCCCCCAAAGTCCCAAAAACTGCCCACCAGGAGGCTAGCAGAGTCCATATAGGGCTCTGCCTGCTATCTTGCCTCCGGTAGATATTTGCCATGCGTACTGCAGCCCTTCTCCCCTCTCCCTCCCCCTCCCTCTCCCTCCCTCTCCCTCCCGTTCTACTATCCCTCCCCCTGGCATAAAACCCCTTTAATATGTTGTTCCCCCATGTCTCCCAGCCCCAACCGCATATTTTTTATTTTCAAAAAGCTCCCCAAACTCTTACTTACCTCTCCTCTTTCCTCCGCTGCACTGAATGACTGGCAGCCGCGTCTGTGATTGGCTGACGCTCAGCCAATCACAGACGCGACTGCCGGTCCCGCCCCTCTGCTTGCATTTTCTTGCAAGCAGAAGGCCGGGAGCGCAGCGGAGGAAAGAGGAGAGGTAAGTAAGAGTTTGGGGGGCTTTCTGAAAATAAAAATTACGTGGTTGGGGCTAGGAGACATGGGGGAACAGCATATGAAAAATTACATTTAAGGGTGGACATACCCTTTAACTCCTACTGCACATGAAAAGCTTGTCGGTTAGCCGAAGTTGAGACATGGAGGAGGTAACAGAGGGGAGGGGGAAGGGGGGGAGTGCTGCACACAGATCTGACACCGTGGTTAAACAGAGTCACTGACATAGATAGGATTAAGGCAGCACAGAGTACATGAATTTAACTTTGCAAAGGGGCAATGTGTTTTTTTCACTATAGATGCCCTTTAATAAGCTCTTTTCAGGGAGATTGTATATTATTTCAGGGACTCAGGGAGGGTCCCTAATCTTTAAGAAGAGGTGGGATGCCTGAGAATCTGTTGTATGTTGTTTTACACCTGAAGTTAGATTATAAATAATATTACAAGCCAGAAGACCGGAAGATTTTTTTTTAATACAATGTCTTTTTATGTCAAACCTTGAAAGAGTGACTCAAGACTCTATATAATATAAATGTTCACTTACACAATAGTATTAAGGCTATCATCTATAATTGCAAATGGTAAAATAATTGTAGCATCTAAAACAGTATTGGATAGGCACACTCGCACATCTGCTAGTTTTCTCCGGTGCTGTTCTGTTCAAACCCCATTCCAAAGGGCCAATCGTCACTGCAGAACAAAAAGAGGAACCAGAACCCTACTCGGATGAACAGGTGATAAAAGTGGGAGAACCTCTATAGTTTATTCAGACACAAAGCAATCCAACGTTTCGGGGGGGGGAGTATCCATCCTTCCTCAGGGATGAAAATAATTGTAGTAGCTAGAAATAGGCTAGTCTCAGTAAATATCAATATTGCAACTACAAACACAGGGAGATGTAATACTTACCCAACACGCTCACGCAATGCAGTATTCAATTAGCGTGATATACTGCATCGCGGGAACCCAAAAGGTAAGGAGGGCAGAGGTGTAAAAGGTGCTCATTTCCACAATACAATGTAGCACAAAAACTAGGGGGATTTTACATCAGGTGCTTGTGCAGATAATAGAAAAAGGCACACCAGGAAGCTTGGGGTTAACCCCATTTTTAACGTGTAATATTACATCTCCCTGCTTATGTCCCTAAAATGTAAGAACATTCACTGATAAGTGTCCAAATGGTTTGCATTTAGCTTTTTCAGATGTAAAACTACTAGAAGTTTCATTAACTAAACAAGGTTTCCCTCTTGTGGCAGAAAAATATTACACCAGCAAAAGTTATTTTTCTTGTTAAGTATTTTTTTTCCCAGTCTTATTTTACATGTGAGCAATGGTAAGGTAGTGAAGTTGAAAAACCAAATGGAAATAACTTTGCTGGAGCACAGATCACGGAGCTCAAGTGATTGGCTCACGTCACCTGAATAAACAACCTGGTGTGCTTTATGTGATACCCACTACTAGACTATAGATACAGTAACATGACTATAAGCCTATAAATTATACAGAAATAAATAAATAAAAAAAGAAGAGCACCCTTTGTCTAATGCTTAACAGCACATTACTGTACCATCCACTTGCACTTAAATTAATTCATGTTTCTGGTAGTCACTAGTTTGACATAATTATGTTTGTTCACCTGGCAGGCATACAATTTGCTAACATGCATTACTTCTCAATAATTGAATACTCTCTGACATTTTTTGGTACGTGTTTTGATAGTAATACGTTTATGGAAAGAAGGTTTATCTGCAAAAAAAATGAAATAGAGATGTAGATGGGGAGAACGGGAACAAAAGCAGAAAACAAATGGTGAACATGGAAAAGCAGGCACATGGTCATCTTACTGTAACATAAATTACATATTCCTATATGAAAATATAGCATGTATTTTATGTAGTATTTTATCAAATTGACTTTAAAGAGCATGAATTGTAATTTTAGGATAGGTGCAGGACTCCCCCAAACCCCAGTTACTTTTACTTACCTTGCCCAAAGATGCAGCTAACCAAAATGCTCTGCCGCGATTTCCCACTTCCTGGTTGTGACTGGCAGTCTAAGGCGATCCTGGTTCTTCTCCGCCTATGTACCGCTTCCTGATGCTGTTGCGAGCTTGTCTTGAAAACAAGCAGCAGCAGCGAGGTTCTTCCTGGTCGTGGCTGTCAGATTATTGGGTGTAATGTCAATGTTGCACCTTTTACAGACAGCCACAACCAGGAAGCGGGGAATGCAGAATCGTGGCGAGGGACGTCTTTTAACAATGATTAGCTGCATCTTTGGGGAAGGTAAGTAAAACGTAACTGGGCTTTAGGGGGTCCTCTACCTACATCTAAAATTTTAATTTATTGGTGGACATGCTCTTTAAGGCAGGTGATATGTATCACTGGTATGATGAGCAAGCTCAAAACTTTCTGTTGCAAACTTGCAATAAAAAAGTGATTGATTCTCAGACACACACTTTGCTTTCCATATCCTAAAATGCAACTCTTCTAAAAGTGAAATGTGGTAATGTTGTGTACAAAAGTGATGTGTGCAGATGTTTGTTGTGAAGAACTGCAATTAATAAGCAAAACACCAGGGGCGTAACTAACAGGGGGGCAGGGGGTCCCGGGAGCCAAGGAGTCCCCATCTTCTTATTTTTCCCATGACAGACATAGCCTCCTCCCAGAAAACCACTGTGGATGAAGCAAGGATAGGGGCCTATCATAGTTTTGCTGAGGGGCCCAGTGATTCCTAGTTATGCCACTGCAAAATACAAAATAGTTAGGCCAGAAAAATATTTTCTAGGAAACAGAAATACTGTATAATGCATTTAACAAAAAAATATTCTACATTCCCTTCTAGCAGCTTAAAGGAGAACTATCGTGTTTTAAAAAAACACTAAAAATCAAAAGTACTTGGGACAGGGATATAGGACTGGTAATTCCTAACTCACAATATTGTTTCTGTGAAGAGCATCAGCCCAAAGAAAACTGATTCTGCCAGTCTTCCTCTTGGCTTCAGCACAATCTTTAATACTGAAATAGTCCATGACTAACCTGGCAAATAAAAACTGTACATGCTGTAGCTCCTCAACGAAACAGTATTTTTAGGTAGGAATAATAAATCCGACCTTCCTGCCCCAGGCACTTTACATTTTTGAAAAGTAAATTTTCAGAGTATAGTTTAATATTCTTTAATAGTGTCATGTCACCTGGCTGTGTAATTAGTCACTGAGGATTTGAATGGTATCAAGCATTTTGTTCTTAAATGAGAATTATACTCATGCAGTAAATTATTGCTTTCAAGCAGTAACTGATAGTTTTTAAGCTCATTTCCCTCCTTCATTTACATATGTTGTTCAATCTCAGAGATCGTCAGTGACAAGGAGGAATCTTAAAGAAGTCATTTACTGCATGAGTATAATTCTCCTTTAAACTGTGAAATATTTTTAGAACTAAATTAGCTATGAATATGTTAAGATTTTGGTTTGAAACAATTTTCATAGTCAAATATATCTAAGAAAGCTTACGTGTAGAATCTAGAGCTCAACTTATTTTCCATTTAATACTGTAGTTTATATTACCCTGCGCAAGATGTATGGCGCACTTTCCATGAACTTAGTAATAGATGTTTACAAGGTTAGAGAATGAGGTGAATATATATTTATTATACAGTGTGTTTAGCGATTAAAAGATGTTTGCCTAGAAAATCAAACCTCTTTTTAAAGCCACATTTAAAGGGACACTAAACTGAAAAAATAACTTGCCTTTATCCTTTTCTATATTTTTAGTGCTGCCAGGAACTTGATTCCTTTTTGCTCTCAGTGCTACCTGTCACTAGATGTCCTGTTCAGCTTACTCCTAGTTAGTATGCATGTCTCCTCTCTATTTATCCACCCCCTCCCAAAACTGAGGCACAGATAGAGTGTGGAGCATGTGCAGTGGAGGTGATCTGGGCCTCACTACAGCCAATAGCAACCACCCAGTCATTTTGTGTTATAATGAAAGTGAAAGTAAAACTGCTTTGCAGTAGGAAGGAAAGCAGCACTAGGAGCTGTAATCACTTGCATTTTCTTTTAGATGTAGGAGTTTGAAGGTGTGTGTGTGTGTGTGTGTGTGGGTGTGTGTGGGAGCATCGTAAAGGGCATGTCCACCACTTTTTAGGATTTTTGGGGTACTGTACTCCCTCCCCCAGCCCCACCCCCCTAGTTTTGGGGTTTGGGGGTGATTTACCTATATATATTTTTTTATTAGATGGGTGAAAATGCCCTTAAAACCACAGAAGTAATCTTTTAAGATCCTTTTTCAAATCTACAGACATCCCACCCTGCTGAACCTGGCTTCCGCGCAGGGTGGGGAGAAGGAGGCATAGCCGAGTGACGTGATGTCACTGATGTCACTAAAGGGGCAGGGCGGGGGTGGAGTCAGGGGAGGGGCTGGTTACACCTCTAACATGGCGTAAATTACATCACGTTAGAGGCGTGGCTAGGGGCATAACTGGCCCGTGTGACTAATTTACGTCACATAGGAGGCAGGCCAGAAGAAAGAAGGTGTTCTGGAGGCGGACTCTCAGGTAAGTTCGGGTTGCGGGAGTTTGGGGTGGTCTCACGGGTGTGCGGGAGACCACCCCAAAATCCAGGGGACTCCCGTGACTCCTGGGAGGGGTGGGATGCCTGAATCTACAAACTACAAAATGAAGTTTTCACATCTGAGTGCTTGGGTTTATTAATATTTTGGTGCCAATGACAAAGGTAAAGGAGGAGAAAAGGTCCTTAAAATTGACTTCCAAGACTTAGGGGCTGTCTGTTATGAATCAAAACCAGGTTTATTCAACAGTCGAGACTCATCACTTATGACTTCAAAATGTATCAATTTCCTAAGTTTGCTGTAAGAGCATTTTCTGTCTCAGAAAAGGACGTGCTATGAAGCACACTGAAAAGTTTGCTCATGTCGCACCCCTGATAAACTACAAAGACAGGAGTAATTGCAGGGGGGAAAAAATCCAAACCTGTATGCACACAGCACAGTCGGTGCCAAAAAAGCTTCTCTTACACTCGCTTACACACTCTGAGTGCACCGCACGCCCACACCCGCCCACACCCGGGGGAACGTGGGAAAGGGGGAGCAGCGTGCAGAACATGAGAGCTGTGCCCATCCATGGAAGTTTGGTTGTGCAGGTGCAGGTGTAAGTATATGGTGCCTCACAGCTTGGCATGAGGGCATCTTATGTTGACTAGCCTGTGTGCTGGGCCTGGGCATGGGGGCATGTTATATGTAAAAGTGTACTGAGTTAACAAAGACAGACATTTAACTTTAGAAAAGTAAACATTTTTTGCAATTAAAAAAAATAGAATCCCTTCAAAGTGAACTGCTCTTAAAGAGGTACACACCTGTCGATTTTTAACAGACCCCGAGCGCCTGGCGGATCGCCGAACAACCCCCGATTGAATGCATACACACGCGTGACTATGGGCTCGGGGGTCTGGTAAAAATCGCCAGGTTTGTACGGACCTTTAGACCTTAAGGGAATAAATTTAAAAAGAAAAAAAAAAACAGGTCAGCATCTGCATTAGGGATGGCCGGTTCGCGGATCCGAATCCGCCGCTTATCCCGTTCGCGAACGGCGGATTTTTCCGGATTTTCCGCCTTCCGAACTTCCAATTCGCGGATTTTTCGTATTTTCGAAAATTTTCGAAAATACGTGAAAACTCGTTATTTCCAGGGTATTTTTAATTTTAGCGGGTCCGCTCGCGGATTTTCGAATCGCCGAACAACCCCCGATTGAATGCATACACACGCGTGACAATGGGCTCGGGGGTCTGGTAAAAATCGCCAGGTTCGTACGAACCTTTAGACCTTAAGGGAATAAATTTAAAAAGAAAAAAAAACAGGTCAGCATCTGCATTAGGGATCCTCGAGCGGACCGGATTTTGCGAAGTTCGGACATCTCTAATCTGCATGGCTTAAGAAATTGGAATGAAAGAAAATGGCAATTAAAATCTTTAAATCAGAGGGTACAGTACAATACATGAATTATAAAAGCTGCAATAATGATTGCAAGAAAGCAATTAAGCTAGATAAAATTGAAAACTAAATGCGGATAGCTGATCAAAGGAAGACTAATCCCAAAATATATCAATATAAAAAGAACCATTAAACCATTAAATAATTCACTTTTGACTGGAAATGTTCTTATTGATTGGAAAAAAGCTTATGTAATACCAGTATTAAAAATAAAGTGTCATTCACAGCCAGGTAACAACATGCCTGTAAGCTTAACATCAGTCATTGAGAAGGTACTGGAAACTTTGTTATGGGATCATATTCTATACTTTGTAAGTCTTAATCAACATTAATTCAAGAGAAATAGATCTTGTCAAACTAACGTGCTTGGTTTTTATGAAGATGTAAGTAGGAATTTCGTTTCTGGCATAGCAGAGGGAGTGATATACTTTGATTTCGCTTTTGATACTATGCCACATTGGCAACTTCCAGTCATATGAAGTTGCCAATTGTAGTTTTGTTTATATAGCTGGGATAGCAACTTCATTTTAATGAATGACATGCCTTATGGAAACAGTAGTATTTCATCAGTGACATAAAGTTGGATTAATTAATGGATTAACTGAAAATATGCTATATGTATCATAAAAAAATTAGACAGGTGATTATATTTGGGTACCCTAACAAAGATATTACATAAATATTTAGTCGAGCCTCCTTTTGCAAAGGTAACAGCCCTTGATGAGAAATCTGGAATCTGGGTGGAGATATTTATGACCATTCTTCCACACAAAATCTCTCCACTTCAGTTAAATTAGATGGGATGGACAGCCTGCTTCAAATCATCACATTTTAGGCCATTGTCTTGTTGGAATATCCAACCCCTTCATAACTTTGTAACTGATGCTTCAACAATTTCCTGAATAATTTTTGGATATTGGGATGTTGTTTTTCTTGGAATACGGTATTCTTTCACCACGCAAAGCCATTTTTGTTATGACCAAATAACTGAGCCCTTTTTTCAAAATGAATCTGGCTTGTCTAAGTAAGTGTGAATTGCACTAAATTCCAGAATGATATACAGATACACCACCTGCAGTAAAATGTTCTTGCAGGTCTTTGAAAGTATTCTGTGAGATTTTTCTTACAATCCACCGCATATGCCACTCCTGCATTTTTCTTGGCCTGCCAGAACTGGGTTTAACAGCAAGTGTATCTTGTGGCCTTTCATTTTGTAATTATATTGCTTATAGTTTCCCCTAAACCCTTAGGTTGGGTACACACCAACAGATATTTCAGACCGATTTGTGGCAGTGGCACTTTTGTTTGGTCGGACAAAAATATCTGCTGGTGGGGCAGCCGGCCACGACTGACCGTGCGTAGCAAGCACTCCGTCGGGACAAAGAGTCCCTTTGTGTGTACCCAGCCTTATACTCAATCTCTATTTTCAAATCTTTTGACAGTCGCTTTGAGTATCCCTACTGTCACTCTTCAGAGGAGAGTGAATTAGAAGCAACACTTGCAATTGGCCACCTTAAATAACATTTTCATGATTAAACACAATGAACCTCAAAGAGTAAAGGGTATGTCCACCCCTATTTTCCGAGAGCTAGGGGCCAAGTTAAAAGCAAGGACCTCCAGGGTAGTGTTTTCAGAAATACAACTGCCGCCACGTGCTAAGCCAGGGAGACAGCGGGAGCTTAGGAGCATTAATGCATGGCTAAGAGGGAGGTGTAAGGAAGAAGGGTTTAGGTTTATTGAGAACTGGGCAGAATTTTAGTAGGGATGGGTTGCCCCTCACTGATGGCGGTGCAGCTGTTTTAGGGGAGAAGATGACTAGAGGGTTGGAGGAGATTTTAAACTAGGTTTAGGGGGGGAGGGTATTAGCAGTCTCACTGGGATAGATAGCCCAGGAGGAAAGCAGGGTGTAGATAGGCCAGTGGTGGGTGGAAGGGGGGTGGGGCTAGCATAGGGGATAGGGAGGGGTGTTTATTAAAGTGTAAGAATAAATTACAGGATCATAATCTAAAATGTATGTTTGAAAATACGAGAAGCCTGGCTGACAAAATGGGTGAATTGGAAATTATGGCATTGAATGAAAAGTATGATGTAATAGGTATAGCAGAAACGTGGTTGAACAGTTCTCATGACTGGGCTGTAAATTTAGAAGGATATGCCTTGTTTAGGCAGGACAGAGAAAAAAGGAAAGGGGGAGAAATATGTGTTTATGTTAAAATAGAATTGAAGCCAAATTTAAAAGAAGAGATAACTGGCGATATGGATGTTAAAGTGGAGGCAATATGGGTGGAATTAGGTAACAGGAAAGGGGGTAATGTCATTGTTGGTGTCTGCTATAAGCCACCAAATTCAAGCAGAGAGGAGGTGAGTCAACTTCATATGCAGTTGGCAAGGGATACAGTTTGGGGAGTGTGCTCATTATAGGGGACTTTAATTACCCTGACATTGATTGGTGTAGTGGAACTGCCATCACAGAAAAAGGCGATGAGTTCCTGAATTTGCTGCATTTTCTCTCACAGGTGGTTAAGGTTCCTACTAGAAAAAGAGCTCTGTTTGATCTGGTAATATCTAACATCGTGGAGCGCATTATAGATATAAAGGTAACTGAAGGCTTAGGGAATAGTGACCATGAAATAGTGGCGTTTGGACTTTGTTATCGAAAGGAAAAGTGCACTGGGTTAACAAAGACTTTTAATTTCGGGAAGGCACATTTTCCCAGCTTAAAAGCAGCTCTTCAGAATGTAAACTGGGATAATGTATTATCAGGTAAAGGTACTGAACAGAAGTGGATTGTGTTCAAGGGGATTTTTAGTCAGTTCACATCTAAATTTATACCCTTGGGAAATAAATGTGAAAAAAATAAATCCGCGCCCATGTGGCTGAATTCTGATGTAAAGAGGCAAATGGAAAGCATTTAAAACCTTTAAGGCCGAGGGAACGGAAAGGGCCTTTAGGGATTATAAAAACTGTAACAAGGAGTGTAAGAAAGCAATCAAACCAGCTAAAATTAGTAATGAAGTTAGGATAGCTGAACAAAGCATCACTAAGCCTAAACATTTTTTAAAGTATATTAATAGTAAGAAGATGAGGACTGAGAATGTGGAACCATTAATTAATGAGGATAAGTTAGTTACGGAGGATGGCGATAAAGAAAATGTCTTGAATACTTTTTTCCCCTCTCTGTGTACACTATAGAAGATTCAAGTACAGATACCATAGAGTATAGTAGCAATAATGGTATAAAAATACATCCTTGGGTACTTAGGGAGCTAAGTTCAGTTTTATCTAGGACATTGTTTCTTATTTTTGCAGATTCCCTCATGTCAGGTGGTGTGTCTCTGGATTGGAAAAAGGCTGATGTTATTCCATTATTCAAAAAGGGTAGTTGTTCACATCCGGGTAATTACAGGCCTGTAAGTTTAACTTCAGTGATGGGGAAAATCCTGAATAAGGGAACACACTCTAGAGTATGTTTCAAGGACTGACATTATAAGTAGTAACCAGCATGGATTTAGGAGGAATAGATCTTGTCAAACTAACTTGCTTGGCTTTTATGAGGAAGTAAGTAGAAATTTAGACTCTGGCATAGCAGTAGATGTAGTTTACTTGGATTTTGCAAAGGCTTATTATACAGTCCCTCATAGGCGACTAATGTATAAGCTAAGGTCTGTTGGTCTGGGGAGTCACATTTGTACATGGATAGAAAATTGGTTAATGAATAGGATGCAGAGAGAAGTTGTAAATGGGGCTTCATCATTATGGACTAAAGTGCTAAGTGGGGTGCCCCAGGGTTCTGTGTTGGGGCTGCTTCTATTTAATCTATTTATTAATGATTTGGAAGTGGGTATTGTCAGCAAGGTTTCTGTGTTTGCTGACGACACAAAACTTTGTCGATCATTAAAAACTTCAGAGGATGTGCAATCGTTGCAGGGGGATCTAGATATATTGTCACACTGGGCTGCTAAGTGGCAGATGAGTTCGATGTTGATAAATGTAAGGTGATGCATTTTGGACTTAAAAATCCTTGTGCTGCTTATACTATAAGTGGCTCTGTGTTAAGTGAATCCCTGTAGGAAAGGGATCTTGGAGTTTTGGTGGATAACAAACTTAAATGTAGCAAGCAGTGCCAGGCGGCAACAGCCAGAGCCAGCATGGTATTGTCTTGTATAAAGAGAGGTATGGATTCAAGGGAGGAAAATGTAATTCTCCCTCTTTACAAAGCATTGGCAAGGCCTCATTTGGAATATGCAGTACAATTTTGGAATCCTGTGTACAAAAAGGACATCTTAGAAATGGAAAGGGTGCAGAGAAGGGCAACTAAATTAATAAGGGGATTGGAGGAGCTTGAATATGAAGAGAGACTGGAAAAGTTACAATTATGTACGTTAGAGAAAAGGCGCTTGCGTGGGGATATGATTACTGTGTATAAATACATTAACGGGCCATATAATAAACTGGCCAACAATAAATCTGGGGCATTGTTCACCAATAGAGCATGTCAGAGGACACGAGGACATCCCTTAAGACTTGAAGAAAAAAGGCTTCAAGTTCGGAAAGGGTTTTTCACTGTGAGAACGGTAAAGCTATGGAACTGCCTTCCAGTGGACGTTGTAATGGCAGGTTCATTGGTCAGTTTAAAAAAAAAAGCTGGATGAGTTTCTGCAAACAAGGAATGAAAAGTTACTGGTATTGATACATAATGTAGAGTTGATACAGGGAAATTTCCGATTGCCACTTGGAGTCAGGAAGGAATTTTTTCCCCCTTCATAAATTTGGTGAGGTTTTATGCCTTCCTCTGGACCAACAGTTAGGCAGGAAATGAGGATATTTCTAGATGGGTTGGACTAGAATGACGTATGTCTTTATTCAACCTCAATACTCAATACTCAATACTATAAACTAATTTAAAAATGTTTAATATTTTATTCAGGGCCCGCCAAAACCTTAAAATGTTAAAATAATGTTCTGAGAGCGAGAAAATAGTAGCAGGGAGCACCGTGGCTCCATGCTACTTTTTTGTAAGGCAGTGACTGGCAGACTGCCATTACTGGACAAGCCTACACTGCTGCTGCTCGTGAACAGAAATGCCACATAACAGCAGTAGTGGAGAGGGAGCAAGTGGGGGTGGATTGTGGAGATTGTAAACATAATTTCTCTACAGCACATACAGTTTTCAATTGCCAGGTTTGTCCTGGACTAGTCCTGTAGTCCCAGAAGACTGCAGAATCAGAATGTATTCCCTGGAAGACTGGCAGAAACAATTTTCTTTGGGCTGTTGCTCCTCAATGATTAGTCCTATATCAATGTCCCAAGTACTTTTTATTTTAACTGTTTTTAAAAAACTTTTTACGCACCGTAGTTCTCCTTTAAGCTCCTTTTAGCACTTGCGCTAGGATATAATTGCTTTATACAAAAATATTAATGGTGCATTGTTCACCAATAGGTCAATACTTTTAATATTTGAGGGAAAGAAGTTTCATCTCATGAAGGTTTCATTTCCAACTGGGTTTTTTAGGGCTCATGAGTAGGCTAAAAAAGATTGGACTGTGTGTACTTTATTCAACCGCCAATAATGTTACCTGAATTTACTGGGGATCTGAGTCTGACGGAAGCAGGACATTTGCAAGTAGCATTAAGCAAACTTTAGTAAACTGATGATTGGTTGGGGAAAAAAAAGGAATACAATATGGTGCTGTATATACAGAAAATAAAGAAAATGAGACTGCTCACTAAAGCTATTCTGTGAACAGTGTATTCAGTTAACCATGTGTCACAACATGTTTGTGGGATTGCAAGCAAACATGTTATGTCACATGGTTTACTGAATAAAGTACCATTTACAGCAGTGCCTGTGTGAGCAGTTTCTTTTATAGTTGTTCTGAGCAGATTAAGGATGAACCTGGGTGCAAAGTTTGGTCTTCTCCAAAACCCCTGATGGTACAGCTTACTGTAACCAGGTCCCAGTCCCAAAGTAGTCTGCTGACTGAGAGTAAAACAAGGGGAGTGGATATCCCAAATCAGAGGGAAGGAACAAGCTGAGGTTGGTTACAAGCAATGGTCACGGCTGGCAACGCAGGTACTGTATGAGGTCAAGGCACCGTGCCTCAGGTTTATAGTACAAAGCTGCACAAAGCAGTGGTTGACAGCAAGGATTTTAAGTGTAAATCAGGAATAAAGACACAAAGAAATAACTCACAGACACTGATCAGATGAAATAGCAACAGAACTAGAGGAAGCGGAGTTCAATGCTTTAAATTTTCCATCAATGAAAAAATGACATTACACATGCACTGTGGACTGTTGGCCTACAAAAAAAAAACACTTGTACATGGAAATAGAATTGGTTATTGGATCACAAATGGAGAGTGGTGGTCAATGTAGCTACTGTACATCTATGTGGGCTAAGTTCTAAGTTGAGTGCCTCAGGGTTCTGTACTGGGACCACTTTTTTATCTGTTTATAAATGACTTAGAAGGGGGCATTGAGAGCAAGATCTCAGTGTTTGCTGATGACACTAAACTATGCAGAGCTTTGGAAACTTCAAATGATGTGCAAGTGTAGATAGATTATCAAAACGGGCAGCAGAATGGCAGATGAGATTCAATGTTGATAAATGTAAGGTGATGCATTTGGGGTTTAATAATCTCTGTGCCACCTACACCATAAATAACTCCGCGTTAAGTGAATCTGTAATGGAAAAAGATTTGGGAGTTCTAGTAGATAACAGACTTACCTGTAGCAAACAATGCCAGGTAACAACTGCTAGAGCTAGCAAGATATTGTCTTGTATAAAGAATATGCGGTGTAGTTTTGGAATCCAATATAATTAAGTGACCTCTTGGAAATGGAAGCAGTTCAGAGAAGGGAAACTAAACATAATAAAGGGAATGCTAAGACTGACTGTCAGACCCAGAAGCAGCAGAGGAGAGAGCAGAGCCGCATCAAGGTATTGGCCAGTGTATGCTATGAGTACATTTTTGTCTTTTAAAAAACGGAAAAATATCAAATCTAGTAATCTCAGTTCATTATCCAAAGACAGTCATGAACATTGTCTTTATGTATATTTTAAGTGGATATGATCTATTTCTATGTATGGTATATATAGTATGCTTCTATGCTTAACATTGTTAACCAATTCAACCTTCTTCTGTGGAAAAAAAAGCTTTGCTTATCATATCCTAGTTTCTCTTACCCTTGCTTCTTGTATCTACTAACAGAATCTGGTTATATTCAAAATGAATTAAAAAAAACTTGTTCAGTCAAATTAGTTTTATCATAAAAAGACTCCCTATGTAGATGTACAAGATCACCTGCAAAATTTTAGTAATTGCACACGGTAAAATTGCTTCTAAAATCTGTCTTATTTTGTTGAAGAAAAAAAAGTTTATCTGACATTTTAAAATATTTAATAAACATAATTGAACAGATGCACTTTGATAACCTTTTGGTATTTAAGTGTCAAAATGATCATATAGGTGTATTACTCAAAATTAGGCCTCGTCATATTTTGCAGTAACATAACAAGCAATTAGTACAGAATAATTAGTGCTACAGTTAAAAAGATTTGTAGAGATGTGTACTGTAGGGATAATTTTATAGACATGTAAAATCAATGTATATGGGGCTACAACCCAAAAAGAGGCGTCACTACCACAAATTAGATAAAACTTAGCATTTATTCATATATAAAAGATTAAATTCGGACACGTTACACATGCGGGAGTATCTTATTTGTGGTACCACTGTCTCTTTTTCAGGTTACCTACATCGATATTCTGTTGCAGACTTACCTGTTTGGTGGAGCTGACCATACTGGTGTTTGGTGCTCACCAGGGGCCCCTTTTCCGTTCTTCAATCAATAGGTCAGGAACAAAAATTCAAGAAACTTACCTTTTGCGTGATACACCGTAGCTACAGTGACAGGTCCCTACTGCTTCCTGGTTCTGTACAGCTATAGCGCGCATGTGCGATGATGTGTGTTATAGTTACACAGAACAAGGAATCTGTCAAGGATTTCACTGTGGCTGCAGTGGATAGCGCAAAAGGTAAGTTTCTTAAATCTTCATTCCCGGATCATGAGTTATTGATTGAAGAACGGGAGGTAATGCATAGCTCCATAACCTCCCGGGCTTCAATCAACTATTCCGTTAATAGAAAATATTGAAATATATATATTTTGCTGGAAGTCTATCAAAATACATTGATTTTACAATCAACTGATTATCTTCTACCAAATTTTTGCCAATCCGATGCCCTCTGAAATTACACTATATATGCTTGTGAAGGTTCTCATTCATCCAGGTCATGGTATATATGTTGTATTCAGTTAGATCATCTGGACTTAAAGTTTAGTTCTTGAAGACGTTTCGCTAGTCATCCGACTGGCTTTCTCAATTCAGAATGACTTGTACAAGAATTTGTTGGAAATATAAGTACCCGTGAAAGTCCCAATTAGCATATGACAGCCAGGTCTTCTCCAGATCTCCAGTTTAACCCATTGTGGCAAACCTCTACATGGAGGAAATGGAAACACAGGCGCTTAATACTTTTAAGGGCATAGCCCGCAGCCACTGGTTCAGATACGTGGATGATACCTGGGTTAAAATCCACCAGAAGGAAGTACAAGCCTTCACAGAACACATCAAATTCACAAGGGAAGAGGTACAAAACAACACATTGGCCTTCTTGGACTGCTTGGTAGAAGTCAGGGAGAATGGTAAACTGGAGGTAAAGGTTTACAGAAAACCAACCCATACAGACCATTATTTGATGTTTGACTCCCACCACCCTTTAGATCACAAGCTGGGTGTTATCAGAACCCTGCAACACAGAGCAGAGAACATTCCCACTAGTACAGAGGCAAAGGCAAAAGAAATTAAACATCTCAGAGGAGCCCTTAATACATGTGGATATCCGGACTGGGCCTTTGTCAAAAGAAGTAGAAGGAAAGAAAATAACATGAATACCAACAGTGAAGGGGGAAAGCAACACAGAAGAAAGAACATGGTCATCCCATATGTAGCAGGGGTCTTTGAGAAATTAAGAAAAATATAAAAAAAAACACACTGAGGCAGCAATTTTTACATCCAAAAGACCCAATACCGAAACACAAGAAAAGTGACATCATATACGCAGTGCAGGGCAGTGAAGACTGCTCTGGTTTTTGGGGGAGACCAAACAGCAACTGCACCAACCTATGGCCCAGCACAGAAGAGCCAATTCCTCAGGTCGTGGACCTGCATCTTAAGGAGCGTGGTTAGACACCAACTGTCTGCCATGTACAATGCTGTTTTGACACCTTACCCTGGGCAGTTTCGATAACACCAATTAGTCGCAATGCATACACACCTTGCATTCAGAAGGTGGCTGTCATTTGCTAATTGGGACTTTGGTACTTAAATTGCCAACAGATTTTTGTACAAGTCATTCTGAATTCAGAAAGCCAGTTGGATGACTAGTGAAACTTCTTCAAGAACTTAACTTTATATCCAGTTGATGTAACTGAATACAACAGATATACACTATATATGGATACAGTATTTATAATTATGCCATAGTAGTGTTGCTTCAAGGATGTCAGTAAGCCTAGTTGGTTATGGGAAATCTTCCTCTCCCAATTAAATGTAAGAGAGGTACCACAAAAAGGATAGAAGACTGCATTTCTTATAAAGCACAAGTATTCTATCAGATTTGGTAAAACTAGGTATAGAATGAATATATATGAATATATTTTAGTTGATTTGCTATTGTAGGTTTTTAAAACACCATAAACACCATTGAATGTTGCAACACATAATCTTGAGCAACAAAATTATTTTAATTCCTACACATAAGATTAAGAGGTAAATGTTTCCAAGTTTGTATTTTAGTTTTTACTAATGTAGTGGTGTTAACATATATTTCTCCAATGATTTAGTCATAGTTATACTCAAATATTTAAGCTTCTTTATCTCTAGGCATTGGAAGAGTTAATACCACTGTAAAGATAAAGTCCAAACAAGGGTCGCACTCCAAATAACAAATAATTCTTTATTAGTGACCACAAATGACTCACAATGTTTTGGGAGATTATTTGCCCCCTTCTTCAGGTGATCACCTGAAGAATTTGGCAAATAACCCCCCCAAAATGTTGTGAGTGATGTGTGGTCACTAATAAAGAATTATTTGTTATTTGAAGTGCGATGCTCATTTGGACTTTATCTTTGGAGTTTCTAGTTCCCAAGGGAGGAACCTTGAGGTGTCTACACCCTTGTTGGATCAGAAGTGCACTCATCCCTTGTATCTACATTTGTAATACCACTGTATCTTATCCAAGAAATAGAGTAACTTTTTACAATTTATAGTGAGTCCGAAATAAGGACCAAAAGATTCAGGTCCTAGTTGAAATGCTTTTATAGTTGGAGTTTATCTAATTTTGATAGATAAGAACTCTATTGCAATAGTGACAATTATAATCCAACAATTATATCCAAAGGACATTTTTTTTTATATAAACCAACTTTATTTGAGCATGCTCATGACGAATTCCATTCTATTGAAACATACTGTATGTGTTACATGCATCTAATGAAATTATAATATGTATACTATTAGGCCATATATTTTGGATTGTAAGCTCTTCAGGGCAGAATATATATATCCTTAACCTTTGAAACTGTAGTTATGTAAATTTAACTTATCTGTAAAACGGCACTTTTAAACTTATCCCCCCGTTTAAATTTAGCAGAATTTACATACTACTTTTATCTCTCTTAGATAGCTGAAGCTATAAGGAGCTAAACCACAAGATGGCAGGATTGTCACAAGAAAGTTAAAAACTAATCCACATAATATTTCCACAGAGAAAGTCTATAAACACAGGTATGTTAGAATGAGAATGAGTTATAAGTAGGATTTTTGCTAGATGAATTTTGTCTAAACATTAAAATTCTGGAAATAAAAATTGGTTAGACCTACTGAAAAGTGTTGAAATATACTCCTCTGGTGTAAGTCAACCAGTTAAAGGACAATTATACTCACTGCTCTTATAATCACCTCCAGCTTGTCTCTGCAGTCTGTGATTTAGCTAATAGGAAGATATGTTCTGCAAAAATTGTGTCTTCCTATTCATCAAATCGTACCTGAGGGGCAAAGGCGACTGGAGCAGAAAGGGAAACATTATGTAAGTATAACAGCTGGTTATGTACCAAGGGTTTAGTACCTTGCAGTTTAGGTCCTCATCCTGGAAACTAGGTGTGGATGGGGGAAGAGATGAGTATATTGCCCTTTAAAGGAATGAAGGACAAACCTAAAAATCCATTTTTTAAAAATGTTTCCATACTTAAACATCTAAATCTATATATGAAATATTCTGCCGCGTACTTCTGGTGCTGGTCGCTACATGGCGCGAATTGCATGTGGTATAAAAAAGCTCAAGAAAGGAAATATTATATATTTTTGTTTCTGAGGAAACTGCAACCCCTATAACCCCTGCGAAAGGTGTTGAACATTTGGATTTATTCTCTATAACCCTAAACAGTGTTGGCATCACAGATACTGGCTGCCTAGAAGTATTTTTAGAGGATTTTAAAGAGACACGCTATTTACCATTGTGTGTATCCCAATAAATGATGTTAGAAGTGTGAAATAAAGGTTTAAACCTTCTTCATCTAAAGTAAGTGGGTACATTTTATTTTAATATATGGTTGATGAAGTGCTTTTAAACTAGATAAGGACATTTAAAACAAATTGGTCTTTTATATTTTATTTTTGTTTTATTCTATATATCTAAGCGCAACCAAAACACAGATTTTACAAGACCTTTCTTAGTAGATTTGTTTGGAGTGCTGCTGTTTTTTCTGAAATACCACTGGCTCTAGGAGCTGCATAAACTTGAAATGAACAAATAATGTCTGCCATAAAAGTAAATGTTTGTAACATATAAAGCTACTTTCCAAAAGGAAACTGGAGACCACAGCTGAGAGTGATTAGAGATGGACTAGAACTCGAACCCGAGTTTAAATCAGATTTTACGAGTTCAAACTCAGACTTTTCAAACCTTTTGAATTATGAACTTTCAAGAATTTTCGAATTTTAGAAAAACCTACTCTAACGCAATGGTTCTGCTACTGTAGGGAAGAGAAGCTAATGCGGTGTGGGGTATGTCCAGAGGGGCCATGCTTGCCTGCCTCCTCAACAATGTGGCCTCAACAGTGGCCCACTGCAGTTAGCTTACTCTTCCTCAATGGTCCTGGTGTTATGAAGTGTAACCCTTTCACCCACTTTCTCTTGCATGATACATACTATGAGGCCCAAACTTCAGGGAGCCTATTCTATAACTCATGTTAAAAAATAATAAGAGTACTTTTTCTATGGACTAACAGTTTATTTAGTTGACAAGCTTTTGAGGGCTATACACTCTTCATCAGGTCAAGGGGGAAGAGAAGGCAGGGAGTACCAAAAAAAAAACACAGTAAGAAGCAAGAAGAGACAAGGAAAATGTAGAGGTAATAAAATAGAGGGAGATAACAGAATAGTGAAGTGGAAGAGTAGGATGGGGGAGGAAGAGTAAAGGGATAGGGGGAAGAGAAAAACAAAAAAGGAGGCAAAACAGAAAAAAGAAATATATAAATATACAAAAAAATGGATGTAAAAATTAAATTATTCATAATGTGAAATGAATCCCATGTCCTGGTTCAAACTATTGTTTTTAGAGTCAAATAATAAGATCATTTTTGCTTTAAATGCTTTTCTTTCCTGAGTGTTGATAAAATGTCCCTTTAAGATATGGACCTGGAAGTTTTTCATAGTGTGTCCAGGCTGTGAAAAATGGTGTCCTACAGGGAAACAGTCTCTATCCTCGTCATGGTGGGTGATGCTACTTCTGTGAGCATTCATTTCGTAGTTTTTGGCCAGTTTGACTCTAAAAACAATGGTTTGAACCAGGACATGGGATTCCTTTCACATTATGAATAATTTAATAATTTAATTTATGTCTCTTCTTGCTTCTTACTGTGTTTTTTTTTTGGTCCTCCCTGCCTTCTCTTCCCCTCTTGCATTTCTTGACCACTTCACTATTCTGTTATCTCTCCTCTCATTTTATTTCCCTCTACACTTTCCTTGGCACCTTTTGCTCTTGACTTTTTGTTTTTTTTCTCTCTCCCCCTTGTTGTTTTGCTTATCTTATTATCTTTTGGAACTGGCTTTTTACTTTCTGTTAACCTTTGTTAAAAATCAGTACTGCTCTGACCTGATGAAGAGGGTTTAGCCCTTGAAAGCTTGTCAACTAAATAAACTGTTAGTCCATAGAAAAAGTATCACAGTACTCTTTTCACATCTATATATTGGACTAATAGGGCACTACAATAATTTTCTATTCTAACTCAGTGGTTTTGCTGCTGTGAAGCATTACCCACTTTCTCCTACGTGATGCAAATATGATGCAAATTACAAAAATATGGATTAAAGGGGAAGTTTATGGCAAATACATTACTTTTAAGAAAAAAGAGCAGAACCTGAAATGTCAGCTCACTAATGTCAATAGCAGGGAATAGCAAGTGGTATAAATCCAAAAGATTTTTCAAAACGGAAGAGAAAATATAGAATAACTAGGTATGCATAATATAAACTAACTGGGAGATTCAATAAAATTTCTTGAAAAGGTGCTAATTTTGGCCCAACCAATCAGATGTTAGCTTTCAAATGTTTAATTAGATCTGATTGGATTGAGGCAAAATTAGCACCATTTTTAACGATAATAACTTTTATCAAATCTCCCTGTAAGAATTTTAAAAATATTGATATTTTCCATAGAACTTTCCCTTTGTTTTTGTTTTTTAATTTTAAACCCCTTTTGCTGAGGTGGTGAATGCAACAAGGAACCATTACCACTGCATACTGGGCATGATTCCTGTTGTTTAATAATGAACTGCCATTTGTAAGAGATGCTAGGACAGATTCTAGAAATATCGAATCTTCGGAAATTTGCCATAATAATTATCGAATGTTGAATGCGGTAGCTCGAAAGTAGCGTGCAAGTGAAGGAAGTTACTTTTTCCAAGTTCTGGATATTTGTATGTGTTCCCCAGATTTTTGGAAGTTCGGCCATCTCTCTACAATGGAATTACAATCCACCATACTATAATATTGTTATTGAAATCTGATGTAAATAAGTAATTATAGGAATATTAACAGTGTGAACACAACCATTTGCTCCCATTGGGTATTTTCATTTAGAATTAAAGTTACATTTAAAGACATTCATTTTGACACATTTTTAAGTTCCCATGTATATGTAATAGATTCAATGCAAATAAGACCCAGTTATTCTGTTTGTCCCAGTTAACCTGAAGTCCTGGAAAACTACCAAAGGGTTCAGTATCCCTTAGGAGCTCATTTAGAGAAGCATCTGTATTTGCTATATGTATAATAATATGTGATAATGAGATTTTTTCATTATTTTATCTGCTTACCTGCTCACTGCTCTGGCTCTGGGTTGTTGCAAAATCAGTTGAGAGAAAGGGCACTTTGTCTTTTTTGCCAGTAGCAAAAAGATGCGTCTGGATAGCCAACGAAGAGACATTGGTTTAAAATTATTGTATCATTAGTTTTCTGTGCTAACTGTATTCTTAGCAACAAACCATTTGCTAGAAATACAAACTGGGTTGATAAGTATAACATACTGTATATGTATATTCTAAATTAGTTTTTTTTTTACCTATAGATCTATAGGTACTTTCCATTGCCCTTCTCTTATCATGTTTCTGCTCTTTTCCAGTTTGTTGTCTAGTTTTTTTATGTTTCTGTCATTATCTATTATTACTTTGGACCTGTTTGAGTGTCTTATTACGACCAAGTTTGCAGGAAACTAGATAAAAAGTAAACCCCAAGTGGCTAGAGGCGCAGCTAATCCCCAAACTCACTAATACTATAACCAGAAATAAAGAATCTGCAAAGGATTTAGTAAATTGTATCCTTTTTTATTGTTTTATTGTTAACTGTTTTCCATTGTAAATAAAAACAATGAGATTCTAAATATATTGTGAAAATCATTTTTATAGCTACTGTCAAATTCTTGTAACTCAGGAAGACCTTGTCAGTTTCATTCGTGGAATCTTCTACAGGTACCCTAGTGCTAGCAAATAGAGTAAAATAATAAATATTCTGTAAAATATCCATGGGATACACAGGGGGAAAGGGAGAGACCAACAGCGATTATTTACGTAATTAAACAACTGCGTTTGTTACACACACATACAGACAGCTTAACCTTTACATATTGTACATATGCACACATCAATGCCTCTTATTGCTAGTCCTCTTACACACATTCATCTCCCCCAAATAGTGTTTCTTACTTATAATATAACCTTTACTTTTATGGGATCTGATGAAAAGGGAGGCTATTTTGGCAGTACCTAATTGTTTGATATTAATTAGTATTTAATTTAGTATTTAAACTAACTTTTCCCATAATATAGATATTGGTCCCCCAGCCCCAACTGCATTACTATTAGAGCAAGAAATTTCCCCGATCTTTACTTACCTTACCTCTCTCCTTCGCTGCACAATCCCGGCCCTCTGCTTGCATAAAACTGCAAGCAGGGGGTGGGACTGGCGAAGGATTGACGTAAGGTAAATAAAGATCGGGGGACTTTCTTGCTCTAATAGAAATGCGGTTGGGGCTGGGGGACCAATATCTATACTATGGGAAAGGGGTTTAATGCTAGGGGGAGGGAGACCAAATTGGGAGGGAGAGGGAGTGAGAGGGATTGGGGGAGGGCTCTTCTGCGCAGGGCAAAATTCTACTGGAGGGGAGACAGGAGGCAGAGTCCTATAATCCTGGTGGCCAGTTTTTGTGAATTTGGAGAGGGATTACAGGGCATCCATTTGGATCTGGGATGTAAGGTAAGGATTTTTATACACTACAGATTGGGGCCAGTAGTAGGGGGGATTATAGTTTTGGGGGTGGACATGCCCTTTAAAGGTATATGTAATTTATGGTATATACAGTAGACATGTTGCATATTTAATGAATCAAAATAACACCCAGAAAGAAACACTTGACAATACTGTGCCATAATCTGTCAAAATACAGCAAGAAAGATAAGAGTCTATACTAATGTACTCAGGTACTACACATGTATGGTCTGTTAAGTTACGCCTCAATGCTTGTTCTTAGTCTTCAACAGAGTCCATTATATTTGGAGAGTTTGGCTGCAAAGACACAACAGGTTGTAAAATTTTAGTTGGAGGTGTAGTGGCAGAAGGGCAGCCAGCCCGTGCTAGGAATCAAGAGACAAAAAGCTAGTCAGATGTTGCCAGAGGGTAAGAGCTAGAAAGAGATTTAAACAAACCAGAGATCAAAAGACTAAAGTCACAGTATCCAGGAGAAGAAACCAGGAATAAAGTTTCCCTCCAAAAAACTGTCCGATAATAAACCCTCATTTAATCAATGCAGTAAAAACAGTGAACAATGCAATCTTTGTATTTCCTAGATTGCACTAATTAAAATGGGAGGTGCTGTACTAATCGCAGCATAATACTGAAAAAAAGAAAAATGTTTCTGCAACATTGTACAGTGTATAAACCAACAAACATCCCTTTATTTATGTTTAAAATGCATCTAAGGTGATAGCTTCAAATGGATAGTTAAAAACAATTAAAATACATAATACACAGCTACAGGCACCCTACAAAGCCAAATATAGTTCTATAGAGGAATCTTTCATGAAATAGAGTATATAGATTGCCAGCTCAAAATACATTTGTATAGGTGCAGCTTTCAATGGATGCTGCAGACAAACAGCTAGAAACAGCATGGATGCCAACAGCTAAGAAAATTCAAGGTTATCGATATTGCAATATACAGTCCTTGGTTAATAAAGGAACTGCTCGCCATATAGGAACGTTCTCTTTTGAAACATATTGGATACACCTTCAGGTTTCTTTTCCAATTTTAGAGCTTGAAATTAAATAGAAAGAAATTAAATGGCTTTTTTTCCCAACCCAGCTGCTTTGTTACTACAATATTAGTCAACTGGCAATTTGGGATAAACCAGGAACATTTTCAAGATCAAATTTCAAAAACAAAGATATTTTCCTGTATTTGTGTGGAGGAAAAAATTGTGCTTGTTTGTGTGTGTTCCCATAATACCTCCCACACTCCCTGCATTTTACCTTTGGACTTCTGCTGCATCCACTAGAAAAAAAATTTAAGCAGCACTTCACTACATTATTTCTGAGTTTCCCTCTTGAGAGCTTCAGTGCATGGCCTCTTGTTCTATTATCCTGCTTTCTTTCAAATATGCTCCCAATCTGAACTTTGTTAAGCCCTTTGTTGTATTCGCCAGATAATGAAAGCAGAAGAACACTCAGACTAAGAAGACTTCATGATCATAAGAAAATAGATTAAGAAGGCATAATAAAGTTGCTTCCTCCCATACAGGTGTTACAATAAACATTTGTCTCTGTAGCTACAGACATGGAAGAACTGGCGATAAGTGAGGCTGACATAAGTTAAATCCATTTTTTCTAAAGTACATAGAATTGTTCTTTTTTTAGGATAAGGTAGGAACAAATTCTTCAAATAGTCATCAGAATAAAAGTGGAACAGTGTCACTCGTTTTGATTTTAATCTAGGTCATGTCTAATGCAAAGATGTTGTTGATTAGCGAAATATAGATTATCAGAAGAAATGTTACTCTTTCAAACTCTTTGCTTCTAAGTTTTAAAGAACCCTTCTGCATGAGTAATTATGATTTAATTGATCATGTTTTAATGAGATTCCAATCTTCAGCGAGTTGTAATGCAGTATTACCCTATTTACATGTTGCTGAAACCGCACTATGCAATTTAGTGTTCGTAAAGAACACTAATGAAATCTTACTCAGCAGTTTATGATAAATCCTTGGCATATTTCAGCTTAATTCCCATTTTGAGAATACATCATTAATGGCAAACTTTTTTTAAGATAGGAACTGGACTTAAAAGTACTAATTACTTCTATTTATTTATTTTCAGGAATCTTGGTTTTCTTTTTAACACAGCCATCAGCTTAGGTTTGCAATGTTTACAGAGAAGATACCCTTGATAACATAATGTACAAACAAAGTTTAATATTATTGCACATCCAATTAGTTTCAAATTGCTTGTATTCTGTATTCCAATTATATTGCTGTATTTTAGCCTGTCCTTCTCTGTGAACACATGTAAGAAATGCATTTATAATATTAAAATACCTGTTTATATATCCCAAGTCACTTAGCCAAGGTTGCATTTGTTGGCTTGGCCTTAACATAATAGCACTTGCCTTTTATGAGACGAAAGCCTATGCTATAAGCATTGTTTATGGAGACTGACTCTCTTGACTCAAATGAGCACTTGAACATATTTATAAAAGGCAAGTTCTTTTGGCCATAAGTTGCACTTCTCTAAGTGTAGAAGACCCTATTTATATAATGTTTCACTATAATATGTTTTAAAGTTATGATAGACATGATTGTAGCCATATTGTGGGATGAAGATTGTGAGAAAAGGATGTTTTTATGAATATGGAGTATAAAGGGTTAGTTACTTGCTTAAAGGGCATGTCCACCCTTAAAACAAGAACTGTTCACATGTCGGTTACATTCCCCCAACCCCAATAAATATATTTAGCAGATTATTAAATGTGTTATTAACCAGATATTTAAGTATTTCCTCCATTCTGGCAAAGTAAGCTGGCTCCTCCCTCCATGCAGTAAATCAAGGCTGTGACTGCTGACGACAAAACCAATAAATAATTGCTATTTCCCCTGCTGCCTGCACTGCACATGCCCGGGCTTATAAAAAGCTCATTGTGCAGAGGGAGGTGGTGGAGAGAGAGAATGTAATAAAAGACATGCCCATTAGATGTAAAAAAATGTTTATATTTGTTAGACTTGTGAAGGTTCTCATTCATCCAGGTCATGGTATATCTGTTGTATTCAATTAGATCAACTGGACTTGAATATAGTTCTTGAAACGTTTCTGCTAGTCATCCGACTGGCTTTCTCAATTCAGAATGACTTGTACAAGATCTGTGGCATTATGTACCCTGGAAAATCCCAATTAGCATATCACACGGTGTTAAGGGTGTGATTAGATAGTGGCTAAGAGGTGGTTATAGGACGCCCAGAGTAAGGTGTTAAAACAGCATTGTACATGGCAGACGTTGGTGTCGAACCCCCCCACCTCTTTTTAGGCTTGGTTTAAGGTATCTGCAGCCTTAGCCAGTGCTAAAACTCCTTCATCTAACCTGACTACAACGGAAAGAAGAGCCTTAACAATCCCTCAAGAAGATTCCAGTATCACATTCTACCATTCACCGGCAGATAAAGGAAGATGCACAGTGGTACTCAACACCTCAGACTACCATGATAAGGTGACCATGCTTCTGGCCGATACAACACATATGAGCGCTTTAAACAAGGGATCCCACCAGCCGTTACAAGAAAGAGTCATAGACTTCACTACACAGCTTCAAAGGATAAGCTATTGACCAGCAATGTATCATCGCCTCTACCCTCCTGGTGAGGCACATCCATGCATATATGGACTCCACAAAGATACATAAGGAAGGGGCCCCACTAAGACCTATAGTCAGCAGCATCAACTCTGTAACATACAAGGTGGCAAAATATCTAGCTAACATCTTAGGACCTTTGGTGGAAGTTCTAAGCATCACATCCAGAACTCTCAGGATTTCACCAAAAGATTGAGATATAGTACTTGGTGCAGAAGAAACTATGGTGTCCTATGATGTGACATCTCTCTTCACTGTATACCCACCAAGGAGGCTGTTGACATGGTGAGAAACGCGCTGGGCCAAGACAGCACCTTTACCAGCAGAACTGATCTCAACCCAGAACAGGTGTGTTCCTTACTGGACTTGTGCCTGAATACCACCTATTTCAAATCCAGGGATAAGTTCTATAAGCAAAAACATGGATGTGCTATGGATCTCCAGTTTCACCCATTGTGGCCAACCTTTACATGGAGGAGGTAGAAACACAGGCGCTTAATAACCTTTAAGGGCATAGCACCCAGCCACGGTTCAGATTGTGGATGACACCTGGGTTAAAATCCACCAGAAGAAACAAGTTTTCACAGAACACATTAATGCGGTAGACCAAAACATCAAATTCACAAGGGAAGAGGTACAAAACACAACTGGCTTCTTTCTTGGACTGCTTGAAAGAAGTCAGGGAGAATGGTAAACTGGAGTGAGGTTTACAGAAAACCAACACACACAGATCAGTATTTGATGTTTGCTCCCACCACCCTTTAGATCACAAGCTGGGTGTCATCAGAACCCTGCAACACAGAGCCAGAACATCCCCTAGCACAGAGGGAAGGCTAAAGAAATGAAACATCTCAGAGGAGCCCTAAAACTTGTGGATATCCAGACTGGGCCTTTGTCAAAAGAAGTAGAAGGAAAGAAAAGAACACGAATACCAACAGTGAAGGGGAAAAGCAAGACAGGAGGAAACATGGTCATCCCATATGTAGCAGGGGTCTCCGAGAAATTAAGAAGAATTTTCAAAAAACACCGTATCCTGTCTGCTTTAAACCGAACAACACCTGAGGCAGCAATTGTACATCCGAAAGACCCAATACCAAACACAAGAAAAGCGACATCATTATGCAGTGCAGTGCAGTGAAGATGCTCTGATTTGTATGTGGGGGAGACCAAACAGCAACTGCATCAATGTATGGCCCAGCACAGAAGAGCCAATTCCTCGGTCAGGACTCAGCCGTGTATCTGCATCTTAAGGATAAAGGACATACCTTTGAAGATTGTAATGTTAACATACTGGCGAAGGAACGTGACTGGTTCAAGAGAGGTGTTAAGGAGGCCATTTATGTGAAAATAAGAAACCAAGCCTAAATAAGGGGGGGGGTTCGACACCAACTGTCTGCCATGTACAATGCTGTTTTGACACCTTACTCTGGGCGTTCCTATACACCTCTTATCCACTATCTAATCACACCCTTACCAACACCTGGCTGTGATATGCTAATTGGGATTTTCCAGGGTCATAATTGCCACAGATTCTTGTACAAGTCATTCTGAATTGAGAAAGCCAGTCGGATGACTAGCGAAACGTCTTCAAGAACTACATTTCAAGTCCAGTGATCTAATTGATACACCGCTAGATTTGTTAGACATTCTAGAATGTAGAAAAGAAGGATTTGATGATATATGCTCTCTGCATTAATCCAATAAATAAAAGAAAATGTACAGGACAAGGGGAAAATAAATAGTTATAATGCATTAAAGAAGAGAAAAATGAAATAATTCATTTATTTTGGACGGCACTTTGGGGAACTTATTGAGGAATTGCAGCAATTAAAAAGAAAAGCAAGTTGTAATTATGCTAGTTCTGTTCTCCTATAGGATAACTTTAGTAAAATAACAAGCACAGCTACAATAAATCTTTAATTCTATCTTATATTGTTACCACTCTCCTTACTTTTCTTTGCAGTCCTTGAATTTATAAATTCTCTTCCAGATTTCTCTCCCCTGGTAGTCTGCCCCTAAGCCATTTGCCTTGAGCATGTGCAACAATGCTCAGAAGAGGGCGGTGCACATGTGCATTACATATGGACTCTGAGAAGAGTAGAATTAAGGTGAACTCCAGTGTACTGGATGAGGATTTTTAAATGAGGGGACTGTGAAGAAAAGGAAAAATATTATCAACATGTTAGAAATCTAGATTTATTCTAGCTGGGATTAATTCACTCTAGTTATTCTTTCAAATATTTGTACAAACATTGGGCCCTATTTAAAAATGCACGGTATTGCAATTTAGCTATACTGCGTCTTATCGATAATGTACGACCGTGGAGACAGAGATCTCTCAGTGTACTGCTAAAATACGATCTCTCTCTTTGTGACCCGCCATCAATCAGTGAAATCTATCAAGAAGGGGGGTCAAGTGCAGCCTTATCTCTGCAGTCAATGCTACCTCTCTCCCCCTGCTAATGCTCTTATCTCTATGTTTATTACAGAGCATGGAGGGGGGATTGACTTGAGCAGGGAAGAGGATCACGTCACAGGGATTTGATTGACAGTACAAGTAGGAGTAGAGGAATGCAATCACATCTTCTTCTAACTTGTGTATTTCAGGACAAAGAGGGAAGCTTAAGAAAATACAGACACACTGGGGGTTTGGGGGAATTATAGAAAAAAAAGTTCATTTTCCCACTATAGAAGGCGAGGATTTTGCTAAAAAGTTATACCACCCATTTATGAATATGGCCCCAAGAAACAGGAAGGAAGTGGAAACTAAAGCCAGAATTTTTGCTTACACTTCCAAGGGAGGAGCAGCAGGGCAGAGGGCACTGGTAATATTTCTTCAAATAACTTCTTACTGACGGCACTTAGTAAAAAGTATTTGTTGTAATGTAAGAAAAGTCTTTTATTTATCCCAAACTTATCATTCTTTCATGAATTGCTAAGTAATCGACTAATACTATATTGTTGACTATATTACTGAAAACCTAAATACACAGTTTTCACTGAATTTGCGACAGGAGTATCACATACATTTTATTTAAACTAAAGAATATTAAAATAAACACAAATACTGACTACTTCCTCATATTTGACTTATTTCAAAATGTTGTACTTTCAATTAGGATTTGGTTTTGTAAGAATCCTTTTCAAAAGATAGGTCTGTTTCATAAATAAGTGTAATTTTTCTTCTTATCTCAAATCTTTAATTCCCAAGAGAGTCACTACTTCGTTAACTTTCATCACCTACTATCGTTAATTGTTTGCGGCCGAGTTTCCCGCCAGTTCGTGCAAAAATCGATATTAACGCGATTTATAAATGCGCGAAACCCGGCCACGCAAAGTTAACGCCTTGCTAACTTTGCACAGTTACCGCTCGCTTCTATTTATAAAGTGGCGGTAACGATATGCCACGTTAATCTTGCCCGTTTCACTTTGCCACCTTGAAGGTGCGCCCACCATGCCTCAGAAGAAATGAAATCGGAATCCTGACAGTATTAGTCAAGAGATTTATTGAGGAAAGTAGCACAAATTGGAACCTGGGAACAGAGTCTTTCGTAATCCACTGGAAAACGACTTGAACACCAGTGGTGACACTGAAAAGAGGTGAGAAATTAGAATCCAAATACCGAGAGAAAATGATGATAGCTAATAAGGTAGTGGGATGTTAATATAATTAAATAAAAAAGAAAAATGTACCCTCATTCGGATGCCAGAGACCATAATAGACTAGACCGGTACGTCATCAGCACATTTAGTGCTAGTGAAAGTTCTCTTTAGGGTTTGACCATTCGCTTAAACCGGGCAAGTTCGCGCCACCTCCGGGGGAACGTGGGAAAGGGGGAGCAGCGTGCAGAACATAGAGCTGTGCCCATCCATGGAAGTTTGGTTTGCAGGTGCAGGTGTATATATGGTGCCTCACAGCTTGCATGAGGGCATCTTATGTTGACTAGCCTGTGTGCTGGGCCTGGGCATGGGGGCATGTTATATGTAAAAGTGTACTGAGTTAACAAAGACAGACATTTAACTTTAGAAAAGTACAACATTTTTGCAATTAAAAAAATTATCCCTTCAAAGTGAACTGCTCTTAAGAGGTACCACCTGTCGATTTTAACAGACCCCGAGCGCCTGGCGATCGCCGAACAACCCCCGATTGAATGCATACACACGCGTGACTAATGGGCTCGGGGTCCTGGTAAAAATCGCCAGGTTTGTACGGACCCTTTAGA
The DNA here is from genome assembly GCA_019447015.1 of Hymenochirus boettgeri. NCBI lineage: Eukaryota > Metazoa > Chordata > Amphibia > Anura > Pipidae > Hymenochirus > Hymenochirus boettgeri. Next base: position 194,044,092 of record CM033474.1, on the reverse strand, counting down.
CCTTAAGGGAATAAATTTAAAAAGAAAAAAAAAAAACAGGTCAGCATCTGCATTAGGGATGGCCGTTCTCGGTCCAATCCGCGCTTATCCCGTTCGCGAACGCGGATTTTTCCGGATTTTCCGCTTCCGAACTTCCAATTCCGGATTTTTCGTATTTTTCGAAAATTTTCGAAAATACGTGAAAACTCGTTATTTCCAGGGTATTTTTAATTTTCAGCGGGTCCGCTCGCGGATTTTCCGAATCGCCGAACAACCCCCGATTGAATGCATACACACGCTTGACAATGGGCTCGGGGGTCGGTAAAATCGCCAGGTTCGTCAACCTTTAGACCTTAGGGAATAATTTAAAAAGAAAAAAACAGGTCAGCATCTGCATTGGGATCCTCGAGCGGACCGGATTTTGCGAAGTTCGGACATCTCTAATCTGCATGGCTTAAGAAATTGGAATGAAGAAAATGGGCAATTAAAATCTTTAAATCAGAGGGTACAGTCAATACATAATTATAAAAGCTGGCAATAATGATGCAAGAAGCAATTAAGCTAGATAAATTAAAACTAAATGCGGATAGCTGATCAAAGGAAGACTAATCCCAAAATATATCAATATAAAAAGAACCATTAACCATTAAATAATTCACTTTTACTGGAAATGTTCTTATTGATTGGAAAAAAGCTTATGAATACCAGTATTAAAATAAAGTGTCATTCACAGCCAGGTAACAACATGCCTGTAAGCTTAACATCATCTTGAGAAGGTCTGGAAACTTTGTTAGGGATCATATCTATACTTTGTAAGTCTTAATCAACATTAATTCAAGAGAAATAGATCTTGTCAAACTAACGTGCTTGGTTTTTATGAAGATGTAAGTAGGAATTTCGTTTCTGCATAGCAGAGGGAGTGATATACTTTATTTCCGCTTTTGATACTATGCCACATTGGCAACTTCCAGTCATATGAAGTTGCCAATTGTAGTTTTGTTTATAGCTGGGATAGCAACTTCATTTTAATGATACATGCCTATGGAAACGTAGTATTTCATCGTACAGTAAAAGTTGGATTATTAATGGATTAACTGAAAATATGCTATATGTATCATAAAAAAAATTAGACAGGTATTATATTTGGGTACCCTAACACAAGATATTACAATAAATATTTAGTCGAGCCTCCTTTTGGCAAAGTAACAGCCCTTGAATGAGAAATCTGGAATCTGGGTGGAGATATTTTGACCTTCTTCCACACAAAATACTCTCCACTTCAGTTAAATTAATGGGATGGACAGCCTGCTTCAAATCCACATTTTAGGCCATTTCTTGTTTGGAATATCCAACCCCTTCATAACTTTGTAACTGATGCTTCAACAACTTCCCTGAATAATTTTTGGTATATTGGGATGTTGTTTTTCTTTGGAAATCGGTATTCTTTCACCCACGAAGCCATTTTTGTTATGACCAAATAACTGGCCCTTTTTTCAAAATGAATCTGGCTTGTCTAAGTAGTGTGAATTGCACTAAATTCCAGAATGATATACAGATACACCACCTGCATTAAAATGTTCTTGCAGGTCTTTGAAAGTATCCTGTGAGATTTTTCTTACAATCCACCGCATATGCCACTCGCATTTTTCTTGGCCTGCAGAACTGGGTTTAACAGGCAAGTGTATCTTGTGGCCTTTCATTTTGTAATTATATTGCTTATAGTTTCCCCCTAAACCCTTAGGTTGGGTACACACCAACAGATATTTCAGACCGATTTGTGGCAGTGGCACTTTTTGTTTGGTCGGAACAAAAATATCTGCTGGTGGCCCGGCCACGACTGACCGTGCGTATCAATCACTCCGTCGGGACAAAGGTCCCTTTGTGTGTACCCAGCCTTATACTCAATCTCTATTTTTCAAATCTTTTGACAGTCCGCTTTGAGTATCCCTACTGTCACTCTTCAGAGGAGAGTGAATTAGAAGCAAACACTTGCAATTTGGCCACCTTAAATAACATTTTCATGATTAAACACAATGAACCTCAAAGAGTAAGGGTATGTCCACCCCTATTTTCCGAGACTGGGGCCAAGTTAAAAGCAAGGACCTCCAGGGTAGTGTTTTTTCAAAAACAACTGCCGCCACGTGCTAAGCCAGGGAGACAGCGGGAGCTTAGGAGCATTAATGCATGGCTAAGAGGGAGGTGTTATAGGTGAAGGGTTTAGTTTATTGAGAACTGGGCAGATTTTAGTAGGGAGTGGGTTGCCCCTCACTGATGGCGGTGCAGCTGTTTTAGGGAGAAGATGACTAGAGGGTTGGAGGAGATTTTAAACTAGGTTTAGGGGGGGAGGGTATTAGCAGTCTCACTGGGATAGATAGCCCAGAGGAAGCATGGTGTAGATAGGCCAGTGGTGGGTGTGAAGGGGGGTGGGGCTAGCATAGGGGATAGGGAGGGGTGTTTATTAAAGTGTAAGAATAATTACAGATCATAATCTAAAATGTATGTTTGAAAATACGAGAAGCCTGGCTGACAAAATGGGTGAATTGGAAATTATGGCATTGAATGAAAAGTATGATGTAATATGTATAGCAGAAACGTGGTTGAACATTTCTCATGACTGGGCTTTAAATTTAGAAGGATATGCCTTGTTTAGGCAGACAGAGAAAAAAGGAAAGGGGGAGAAATATGTGTTTATGTTAAATAGAATTGAAGCCAAATTTAAAAGAAGAGATAACTGGCGATATGATGTTAAAGTGGAGGCAATATGGGTGGAATTAGGTAACAGGAACGGGGGTAATGTCATTGTTGGTGTCTGCTATAAGCCACCAAATTCAAGCAGAGAGGAGGTGAGTCAACTTCATATGCAGTTTGGCAAGGGATACAGTTTGTGGGAGTGTGCTCATTATAGGGGACTTTAATTACCCTGACATTGATTGGTGTAGTGGAACTGCCATCACAGAAAAAGGCGATGAGTTCCTGAATTTGCTGCATTTTCTCTCACAGGTGGTTAAGGTTCCTACTAGAAAAAGAGCTCTGTTTGATCTGGTAATATCTAACATCGTGGAGCGCCATTATAGATATAAAGTTACTGGAGGCTTAGGGAATAGTGACCATGAAATAGTGGCGTTTGGACTTTGTTACGAAAGGAAAAGTGCACTGGGTTAACAAAGACTTTTAATTTCGGGAAGGCCATTTTCCTCAGCTTAAAAGCACTCTTCAGAATGTAAACTGGGATAATGTATTATCAGGTAAAGGTACCTGAACAAAGTGGATTGTGTTCAAGGGATTTTTAGTCAGTTCACATCTAAATTTATACCCTTGGGAAATAAATGTAAAAAAAATAAATCCGCGCCCATGTGGCTGAATTCTGATGTAAAGAGGCAAATGGAAAGCATTTAAAACCTTTAAGGCCGAGGGAACGGAAAGGGCCTTTAGGGATTATAAAACTGTAACAAGGAGTGTAGAAAGCAATCAAACCAGCTAAAATTAGTATGAAGTTAGGATAGCTTGAACAAAGCATCACTAAGCCTAAACTTTTTTTAAAAGTATATTAATAGTAAGAAGATAGGACTAGAGAATGTGGAACCATTAATTATAGGATAAGTTAGTTACGGAGGATGGCGAAAAGAAAATGTCTTGAATACTTTTTTCTCCCTCTCTGTGTACACTATAGAAATTCAAGTACAGATACCATAAGAGATATAGCAATACGGGATAAAAATACATCCTTGGGTACTTAGGGAGCTAAGTTCAGTTTTTATCTAGGACATTGTTTCTTATTTTTGTTGCAGATTCCCTCATGTCAGTGGTGTGTCTCTGGATTGGAAAAAGGCTGATGTTATTCCATTATTCAAAAAGGGTAGTTGTTCACATCCGGGTATTTACAGGCCTGTAAGTTTAACTTCAGTGATGGGGAAAATCCTGATGGGAACACACTCTAGAGTATGTTTCAAAGGACTGACATTATAAGTAGTAACCAGCATGGATTTAGGAGGAATAGATCTTGTCAAACTAACTTGCTTGGCTTTTATGGAGGAGTAAGTAGAAATTTAGACTCTGGCATAGCAGTAGATGTAGTTTACTTGGATTTTGGCAAAGGCTTATTATACAGTCCCTCATAGGCGACTAATGTATAAGCTAAGGTCTGTGTGGTCTGGGAGTCACATTTGTACATGGATAGAAAATTGGTTAATGATAGGATGCAGAGAAGTTGTAAATGGGGCTTCATCATTATGGACTAAGTGCTAAGTGGGGTGCCCCAGGGTTCTGTGTTGGGGCGGCTTCTATTTAATCTATTTATTAATGATTTTGGAAGTGGGTATTGTCAGCAAGTTTCTGTGTTTGCTGACGACACAAAACTTTGTTCGATCATTAAAAACTTCAGAGGATGTGCAATCGTTGCAGGGGATCTAGATATATTGTCACACTGGGCTGCTAAGTGGCAGATGAGTTCGATGTTGATAAATGTAAGGTGATGCATTTTGGACTTAAAATCCTTGTGCGTGCTTATACTTATAAGTGGCTCTGTGTAAGTGAATCCCTGTAGGAAAGGGATCTTGAGTTTTGTGTGGATAACAAACTTAAATGTAGCAAGCAGTGCCAGGCTGGCAACAGCCAGAGCCAGCATGGTATTGTCTTGTATAAAGAGAGGTATGGATTCAAGGGAGGAAAATTTAATTCTCCCTCTTTACAAACCTTGGCAAGGCCTCATTTGGAATATGCAGTACAATTTTGGAATCCTGTGTACAAAAAGGACATCTTAGAAATGGAAAGGGTGCAGAGAAGGGCAACTAAATTAATAAGGGGATTGGAGGAGCTTGAATATGAAGAGAGACTGGAAAGTTACAATTATGTACGTTAGAAAAAGGCGCTTGCGTGGGGATATGATTACTGTGTATAAAACATTAACGGGCCATATAATAAACTGGCCACAATAATCTGGGGCATTGTTCACCAATAGACATGTCAGAGGACACGAGGACATCCCTTAAGACTTGAAGAAAAAAGGCTTCAAGTTCGGAAAGGGTTTTTCACTGTGAGAACGGTAAAAGCTATGGAACGCCTTCCAGGACGTTGTATGGCAGGTTCATTGGTCAGTTTAAAAAAAAAGCTGGATGAGTTTCTGCAAACAAGGAATGAAAATTACTGGTATTGATACATAATGTAGAGTTGATACAGGGAAATTTCCGATTGCCACTTGGATCAGGAAGGAATTTTTTCCCCTTCATAAATTTGGTGAGGTTTTATGCCTTCCTCTGGACCACAGTTAGGCGAAATGAGATATTTCTAGATGGGGTTGGACAGAATGACGTATGTCTTATTCAACCTCAATACTCAATACTCAATACTATAAACTAATTTAAAAATGTTTAATATTTTATTCAGGGCCCCCAAAACCTTAAATTGTTAAATAATGTTCTGAGAGCGAGAAAATAGTAGCAGGGAGCACCGTGGCTCTGTGCTACTTTTTTGTAAGGCAGTGACTGGCAGACTGCCATTACTGGACAAGCCTACACTGCTGCTGCGTCGTGAACAGAAATGCCACATACAGCAGTATTGGAGAGGGAGCAAGTGGGGGTGGATTGTGGAGATTGTAAACATAATTTCTCTACAGCACATACAGTTTTCAATTGCCAGGTTTGTCCTGGACTAGTCCTGTAGTCCCAGAAGACTGCAGAATCAAATGTATTCCCTGGAAGACTGGCAGAAACAATTTTCTTTGGGCTGTTGCTCCTCATGATTAGTCCTATATCAATGTCCCAAGTACTTTTTATTTTAACTGTTTTTAAAAAACTTTTATACGCACCGTAGTTCTCCTTTAAGCTCCTTTTAGCACTTGCGCTAGGATATAATTGCTTTATACAAAATATTAATGGTGCATTGTTCACCATAGGTCAATACTTTTAATATTTGAGGGAAAGAAGTTTCATCTCATGAAGGTTTCATTTCCAACTGGGTTTTTTAGGGCTCATGAGTAGGCTAAAAAATATTGGACTGTGTGTACTTTATTCAACCGCCAATAATGTTACCTGAATTTACTGGGATCTGAGTCTGACGAAGCAGGACATTTGCAAGTAGCATTAAGCAAACTTTAGTAAACTGATGATTGGTTGGGGAAAAAAAAGAAGGAACAACAATATGGTGCTGTATATACAGAAAATAAAGAAAATGAGACTGCTCCTCACTAAGCTATTCTGTGAACAGTGTATTCAGTTAACCATGTGTCACAACATGTTTGTGGATTGCAAGCAAACATGTTATGTCACATGGTTTACTGAATAAATACCATTTACAGCAGTGCCTGTGTGAGCATTTCTTTTATAGTTGTTCTGAGCAGATTAAGGATGAACCTGGGTGCAAAGTTTGGTCTTTCTCCAAAACCCCTGATGGTACAGCTTACTGTAACCAGGTCCAGTCCCAAAGTAGTCTGCTGACTGAAGTTAAACAAGGGGAGTAGATATCCCAAATCAGAGGGAAGGAACAAGCTGAGGTTGGTTCAAGCAATGGTCACGGCTGGCAACGCAGGTACTGTATGAGGTCAAGGCACCGTGCCTCAGGTTTATAGTACAAAGCTGCACAAAGCAGTGGTTGACAGCAAGGATTTTAAGTGTAATCAGGAATAAAGACACAAAGAAATAACTCACAGACACTGATCAGATGAAATAGCAACAGAACTAGAGGAAGCGGAGTTCAATGCTTTAAATTTCCATCAATGAAAAATGACATTACACATGCACTGTGACTGTTGGCCTACAAAAAAAAACACTTGTACATGGAAATAGAATTGGTTATTGGATCACAAATGGAGAGTGGTGGTCAATGTAGCTACTGTACATCTATGTGGGCTAATTCTAAGTTGAGTGCCTCAGGGTTCTGTACTGGAACCACTTTTTTATCTGTTTATAATGACTTAGAAGGGGGCATTGAGAGCAAGATCTCAGTGTTTGCTGATGACACTAAACTATGCAGACGTTTGGAAACTTCAAATGATGTGCAAGTGTAGATAGATTATCAAAACGGCGCAGAATGGCAGATGAGATTCATGTTTGATAAATGTAAGTGATGCATTTGGGGTTTAATAATCTCTGTGTCACCTACACCATAAATTAACTCCGCGTTAAGTGAATCTGTAATGGAAAAAGATTTGGAGTTCTAGTAGATAACAGACTTACCTGTAGCAACATGCCAGGTAACAACTGCTAGAGCTGCAAGATATTGTCTTGTATAAAGAATATGCGGTTAGTTTTGGAATCCAATATAATTAGTGACCTCTTGGAAATGGAAGCATTCAGAGAAGGGAAACTAAACATAATAAAGGGAATGCTAAGACTGACTGTCACCCAGAAGCAGCAGAGGAGAGAGCAGAGCCGCATCAAGGTATTGGCCAGTGTATGCTATGAGTACATTTTTGTCTTTTAAAAACGGAAAAATATCAATCTAGTAATCTCATGTTCATTATCCAAAGACAGTCATGAACATTGTCTTTATGTATTTTTAAGTGGATATGATCTATTTCTATGTATGGTATATATAGTATGCTTCTATGCTTAACATTGTTAACCATTCAACCTTCTTCTGTGGAAAAAAAAGCTTTGCTTATCATATCCTAGTTTCTCTTACCCTTGCTTCTTGTATCTACTAACAAATCTGGTTATATTCAAAATGAATTAAAAAAAACTTGTTCAGTCAAATTAGTTTTATCATAAAAAGACTCCCTATGTAGATGTACAAGATCACCTGCAAAATTTTAGTATTGCACACGGTAAAATTGCTTCTAAAATCTGTCTTATTTGTTGAAGAAAAAAAAGTTTATCTGACATTTTAAAATATTTAATAAACATAATTGAACAGATGCACTTTGATAACCTTTTGGTATTTAAGTGTCAAAATGATCTTATAGGTGTATTACTCAAATTAGGCCTCGTCATATTTTGCAGTAACATAACAAGCAATTAGTACAGAATAATTAGTGCTACAGTTAAAAAAGATTTGTAGAGATGTGTACTGTAGGATAATTTTATAGACATGTAAAATCAATGTATATGGGGCTACAACCCAAAAAGAGGCGTCACTACCACAAATTAGATAAAACTTAGCATTTATTCATATATAAAAGATTAAATTCGGACACGTTACACATGCGGGAGTATCTTATTTGTGGTACCACTGTCTCTTTTCAGGTTACCTACATCGATATTCTGTTGCACTTACCTGTTTGGTGGAGCTGACATACTGGTGGTTTGGTGCTCACCAGGGGCCCCTTTTCCGTTCTTCACATCAATAGGTCAGAACAAAATTCAAGAAACTTACCTTTTGCGTGATACACCGTAGCTACAGTGACAGGTCCCTACTGCTTCCTGGTTCTGTACAGCTATAGCGCGCATGTGCGATGATGTGTGTTATAGTTACACGAACAAGGAATCTGTCAAGGATTTCACTGTGGCTGCAGTATAGCGCAAAAGGTAAGTTTCTTAAATCTTCATTCCCGGATCATGATTATTGATTGAAGAACGGGAGGTAATGCATAGCTCCATAACCTCCCGGGCTTCAATCAACTATTCCGTTAATAGAAATATTGAAATATATATTTTGCTGGAAGTCTATCAAATACATTGATTTTACAATCAACTGACATATCTTCTACCAAATTTTTGCCAATCCGATGCCCTCTGAAATTACACTATATAGGCTTGTGAAGGTTCTCATTCATCCAGGTCATGGTATATATGTTGTATTCAGTTAGATCATCTGGACTTAAAGTTTAGTTCTTGAAGACGTTTCGCTAGTCATCCGACTGGCTTTCTCATTCAGAATGACTTGTCAAGAATTTGTTGGAAATATAAGTACCCGTGAAAGTCCCAATTAGCATATGACAGCCAGGTCTTCTCCAGATCTCCATTTAACCCATTGTGGCAAACCCTCTACATGGGAAATGGAAACACAGGCGCTTAATACTTTTAAGGGCATAGCCCGCAGCCACTGTTCAGATACGTGGATGATACCTGGTTTAAAATCCCACCAGAAGGAAGTACAAGCCTTCACAGAACACATCAATTCACAAGGGAAGAGGTACAAAACAACACATTGGCCTTCTGGACTGCTTGGTAGAAGTCAGGAGAATGGTAAAACTGGAGGTAAAGGTTTACAGAAACCAACCCATACAGACCATTATTTGATGTTTGACTCCCCACCACCCTTTAGATCACAAGCTGGGTGTTATCAGAACCCTGCAACACAGAGCAGAGAACATTCCCACTAGTAGAGGCAAAGGCAAAGAAATTAAACATCTCAGAGGAGCCCTTATACATGTGGATATCCGGACTGGGCCTTTGTCAAAGAAGTAGAAGGAAGAAAATAACATGAATACCAACAGTGAAGGGGGAAAGCAACACAGAAGAAAGAACATGGTCATCCCATATGTAGCAGGGGTCTTTGAGAAATTAAGAAAATATAAAAAAAACACACTGAGGCAGCAATTTTTTACATCCAAAAGACCCAATACCGAAACCAAGAAAATGACATCATATACGCAGTGCAGGGCAGTGAAACTGCTCTGGTTTTGGGGGAGACCAAACAGCAACTGCACCAACCTATGGCCCAGCACAGAAGAGCAATTCCTCAGGTCGTGACCTGCATCTTAAGGAGCGTGGTTAGACACCAACTGTCTGCCATGTACAATGCTGTTTTTACACCTTACCCTGGGCAGTTTCGATAACACAATTAGTCGCAATGCATACACACCTTGCATTCAGAAGGTGGCTGTCATTTGCTAATTGGGACTTTGGTACTTAAATTGCCAACAGATTTTTGTACAAGTCATTCTGAATTCAGAAAGCCATTGGATGACTAGTGAAACTTCTTCAAGAACTTAACTTTATATCCAGTTGATGTAACTGAATACAACAGATATACCTATATATGGATACAGTATTTATAATTATGCCATAGTAGTGTTGCTTTCAAGGATGTCAGTAAGCCTAGTTGGTTATGGGAAATCTTCCTCTCCCAATTAAATGTAAGAGAGGTACCCACAAAAAGGATAGAAGACTGCATTTCTTATAAAGCACAAGTATCTATCAGATTTGGTAAACTAGGTATAGAATGAATATATGAATATATTTTAGTTGATTTGCTATTGTAGGTTTTTAAAACACCATAAACACCATTGAATGTTGCAACACATAATCTTGAGCAACAAAATTATTTTAATTCCTACACATAAGATTAAGAGGTAAGCTTGTGAAGGTTCTCATTCATCCAGGTCATGGTATATCTGTTGTATTCAATTAGATCAACTGGACTTGAAATGTATTCTTGAAGACGTTTCGCTAGTCATCTCGACTGGCTTTCTCAATTCAAATGACTTGTACAGAATCTGTGGCAATTATGTACCCTGGAAATCCCAATTAGACATATCACAGCCAGGTGTTAGGTGTGATTAGATAGTGGCTAAGAGGTGTTATAGGAACGCCCAGAGTAAGGTGTTAAAACAGCATTGTACATGGCAGACAGTAATCCACCAGAAGGAAGTACAAGCTTTCACAGAACACATTAATGCGGTGGACCAAAACATTAAATTCACAGGGAAGAGGTACAAAACAACAAACTGGCTTTCTTGGACTGCTTGGTAGAAGTTAAGGAAAATGGTAAACTGGAAGTAGAGGTTTACAGAAACCAACACACACAGATCAGTATTTGATGTTTGACTCCACCACCCTTTAGATCACAAGCTGGTGTCATCAGAACCCTGCAACACGAGCCGAGAACATCCCCACTAGCACAAGGCGAAGGCTAAAGAAATGAAACTCTCAGAGGAGCCCTTAAAACTTGTGGATATCCAGACGGGCCTTTGTCAAGAAGTAGAAGAAGAAAGAACACAAATACCAACAGTGAAGGGGAAAAGCAAGACAGAGGAAGAACATGGTCATCCCATATGTAGCAGGGGTCTCCGAGAAATTAAGAAGAATTTTCAAAAAACATCGTATCCCTGTCTGCTTTAAACCGAGCAACACGCTGAGGCAGCAATTGGTACATCCAAAAGACCCAATACCAAAACACAAGAAAAGCGACATCATATATGCGGGTGCAGTGCAGTGAAGAATGCTCTGATTTGTATGTGGGGGAGACCAAACAGCAACTGCATCAACGTATGGCCCAGCACAGAAGAGCCAATTCCTCGGTCAGGACTCAGCCGTGTATCTGCATCTAAAGGATAAAGGACATACCTTTGAAGATTGTAATGTTAACATACTGGCGAAGGAACGTGACTGGTTCAAGAGAGGTGTTAAGGAGGCCATTTATGTGAAAATAAAGAAACCAAGCCTAAATAGAGGTGGGGGTTGACCACAACTGTCTGCCATGTACAATGCTGTTTTAAACACCTTACTCTGGGCGTTCCTATAACACCTCTTAGCCACTATCTAATCACACACCACACACACCTTAACACCTGGCTGTGATTGCTAATTGGGATTCTCCAGGGTACATAATTGCCACAGATTCTTGTACAAGTCATTCTGAATTGAGAAAGCCAGTCGGATGACTAGCGAAACGTCTTCAAGAACTACATTTCAAGTCCAGTTGATCTAATTGAATACAACAGATATTAAGAGGTAAATGTTTCCAAGTTTGTATTTTAGTTTTTACTAATGTAGTGGTGTTAACATATATTTCTCCAATGATTTAGTCATAGTTATACTCAAATATTTAAGCTTCTTTCTCTAGGCATTGGAAGAGTTAATACCACTGTAAGAATAAAGTCCAACAAGGGTCGCACTCCAAATACAATAATTCTTTATTAGTGACCACAAATGACTCACAATGTTTTGGGAGATTATTTGCCCCCTTCTTCAGTTGATCACCGAAGATTTGGCAAATAACCCCCCCAAAATGTTGTGGTGATGTGTGGTCACTAATAAAGAATTATTTGTTATTTGAAGTGCGATGCTCATTGGGACTTTATCTTTGGAGTTTCTAGTTCCCAAGGGGGAACCTTGAGGTGTCTAACCCTTGTTGGATCAGAAGTGCACTCATCCCTTGTATCTACATTTGTAATACCACTGTATCTTATCCAGAAATAGAGTAACTTTTTACAATTTATAGTGAGTCCGAAATAAGGACCAAAAGATTCAGGTCCTAGTTGAAATGCTTTTAATAGTTGGAGTTTATCTAATTTTGATAGATAAGACTCTATTGCAATAGTGACAATTATAATCCAACAATTATATCCAAAGGACATTTTTTTTTATATAAACCAACTTTATTTGAGCATGCTCATGACGAATTCCATTCTATTGAAACATACTGTATGTGTTACATGCATCTAATGAAATTATAATATGTATACTATTAGGCCATATATTTTGGATTGTAAGCTCTTCAGGGCAGAATATATATATCCTTAACCTTTGAAACTTTAGTTATGTAAATTTAACTTATCTGTAAAACGGCACTTTTAAACTTATCCCCCCTTTTAATTTAGCAGAATTTACATACTACTTTTATCTCTCTTAGATAGCTGAAGCTATAAGGAGCTAAACCACAAGATGGCAGGATTGTCACAAGAAGTTAAAACTAATCCACATAATATTTCCACAGAGAAAGTCTATAAACACAGGTATGCTAGAATAGAATGAGTTATAAGTAGGATTTTTACTAGATGAATTTTGTCTAAACATTAAAATTCTGGAAATAAAAATTGGTTAGACCACTGAAAAGTGTTGAAATATACTCCTCTGGTGTAAGTCAACCAGTTAAAGGACAATTATACTCACTGCTCTTATACTCACCTCCAGCTTGTCTCTGCAGTCCTGTGATTTAGCTAATAGGAAGATATGTTCTGCAAAAATTGTGTCTTCCTATTCATCAAATCGTACCTAGGGGCAAAGGCGACTGGAGCAGAAGGGAAACATTATGTAAGTATAACAGCTGGTTATGTACCAAGGTTTAGTACCTTGCATTTTAGGTCCTCATCCTGGAAACTAGGTGTGGATGGGGGAAAATGAGTATATGCCCTTTAAAGGAATGAAGGACAAACCTAAAAATCCATTTTTTTAAAATTGTTTCCATACTTAAACTCTAAATCTATATATGAAATATTCTGCCGCGTACTTCTGGTGCTGGTCGCCTACATGGCGCGAATTGCATGTGGTATAAAAAGCTCAAGAAAGGAAATATTATATATTTTTGTTTCTGAGGAAACTGCAACCCCTATAACCCCTGCGAAAGGTGTTGAACATTTGGATTTATTCTCTATAACCCTAAACAGTGTTGGCATCACAGATACTGGCTGCCTAGAAGTATTTTTAGAGGATTTTAAAGAGACAACGCTATTTACCATTGTGGTATCCCATAAATGATGTTAGAAGTGTGAAATAAAGGTTTAAAACCTTCTTCATCTAAAGTAAGTGGGTACATTTTTTTTAATATATGGTTGATGAAGTGCTTTTAACTAGATAAGGACATTTAAAACAATTGGTCTTTATATTTTATTTTTGTTTTATTCTATATATCTAAGCGCAACCAAAACACAGATTTTACAAGACCTTTCTTAGTAGATTTGTTTGGAGTGCTGCTGTTTTTTCTGAAATACCACTGGCTCTAGGAGCTGCAAAACTTGAAATGAACAAATAATGTCTGCCATAAAGTAAATGTTTGTAACATATAAAGCTACTTTCCAAAAGGAAACTGGAGACCACAGCTGAGAGTGATTAGAGATGGACTAGAACTCGAACCCGAGTTTAAATCAGATTTTAACGAGTTCAAACTCAACTTTTCAAACCTTTTGAATTATGAACTTTCAAGAATTTTCGAATTTTAGAAAAACCTACTCTAACGCAATGGTTCTGCTACTGTAGGGAGAGAAGCTAATGCGGTGTGGGTATGTCCAGAGGGGCCATGCTTGCCTGCCTCCTCAACAATGTGGCCTCACAGTGGCCCACTGCAGTTAGCTTACTCTTCCTCAATGGTCCTGGTGTTATGAAGTGTAACCCTTTCACCCACTTTCTCTTGCATGATACATACTATGAGGCCCAAACTTCAGGGAGCCTATTCTATAACTCATTTAAAAAATAATAAGAGTACTTTTTCTATGGACTAACAGTTATTTAGTTTGACAAGCTTTTGAGGGCTATACACTCTTCATCAGGTCAAGGGGAAGAGAAGGCAGGGAGTACCAAAAAAAACACAGTAAGAGCAAGAGAGACAGGAAAATGTAGAGGTAATAAATATAGAGGAGATAACAGAATAGTGAAGTGGAAGAGTAGGATGGGGGAGGAAGAGTAAAGGGATAGGGGAAGAGAAAAACAAAAAAGGAGGCAAAACAGAAAAAAGAATATATAAATATACAAAAAAATGGATGTAAAAATTAAATTATTCATAATGTGAAATGAATCCCATGTCCTGGTTCAAACTATTGTTTTTAGAGTCAAATAATAAGATTCAATTTTTGCTTTAAAATGCTTTTCTTTCCTGAGTGTTGAAAAATGTCCCTTTAAGATATGGACCTGGAAGTTTTTTCATAGTGTGTCCAGGCTGTGAAAAATGGTGTCCTACAGGGAAACAGTCTCTATCCTCGTCATGGTGGGTGATGCTACTTCTGTGAGCATTCATTTCGTAGTTTTTGGCCAGTTTGACTCTAAAACAATGGTTTGAACCAGGACATGGGATTCCTTTCACATTATGAATAATTTAATAATTTAATTTATGTCTCTTCTTGCTTCTTACTGTGTTTTTTTTTTTGGTCCTCCCTGCCTTCTCTTCCCCTCTTGCATTTCTTGACCACTTCACTATTCTGTTATCTCTCCTCTCATTTTATTTCCCTCTACACTTTTCCTTGGCACCTTTTGCTCTTGACTTTTGTTTTTTTTTCTCTCTCCCCCTTGTTGTTTGCTTATCTTATTATCTTTTGGACTGGCTTTTTACTTTCTGTTAACCTTTGTTAAAAATCAGTACTGCTCTGCCCTGATGAAGAGGGTTTTAGCCCTTGAAAGCTTGTCAACTAATAAACTGTTAGTCCATAGAAAAAGTATCACAGTACTCTTTTCCACATCTATATATTGGACTAATAGGGCACTACAATAATTTTTCTATTCTAACTCAGTGGTTTTGCTGCTGTGAAGCATTACCCACTTTCTCCTACGTGATGCAAATTGATGTGCAAATTACAAAATATGGATTAAAGGGGAAGTTTATGGCAAATACATTACTTTTAAGAAAAAAGAGCAGAACCTAAATGTCAGCTCACTATGTCATAGCAGGAATAGCAGTGGATAAATCCAAAGATTTTTCAAAACGGAAGAGAAAATATGAATAACTAGGTATGCATAATATAAACTAACTGGGAGATTCAATAAAATTTCTTGAAAAGGTGCTAATTTTGGCCCAACCAATCAGATGTTACTTTCAAATGTTTATTATTACTGATTGGATTGAGGCAAAATTAGCACCATTTTTAACGATAATAACTTTTCAAATCTCCCTGTAAGATTTTAAAAATATTGATATTTTCCATAGAACTTTCCCTTTGTTTTTGTTTTTTAATTTTTAAAACCCCTTTTGCTGAGGTGGTGAATGCACAAGAACCATTACCACTGCATACTGGGCATGATTCCTGTTGTTTAATAATGAACTGCCATTTGTAAGAGATGCTAGGACAGATTCTAGAAATATCGAATCTTCGGAAATTTGCCATAATAATTATCGAATGTTGAATGCTGGTAGCTCGAAGTAGCGTGCAAGTGAAGGAAGTTACTTTTTCCAAGTTCTGGATATTTGTATGTGTTCCCCAGATTTTTGGAAGTTCGGCCATCTCTCTACAATGGAATTACAAATCCACCATACTATAATATTGTTATTGAAATCTGATGTAAATAAGTAATTATGGAATATAACAGTGTGAACACAACCATTTGCTCCCATTGGGTATTTTCATTTAGAATTAAAGTTACATTTAAAGACATTCATTTTGACACTTTAAGTTCCCATGTATATGTAATAGATTCATGCAAATAAGACCCAGTTATTCTGTTTGTCCCAGTTAACCTGAAGTCCTGGAAAACTACCAAAGGGTTCAGTATCCCTTAGGAGCTCATTTAGAGAAGCATCTGTATTTGCTATATGTATAATAATATGTGATATGAGATTTTTTTCATTATTTTATCTGCTTACCTGCTCACTGCTCTGGCTCTGGGTTGTTGCAAAATCAGTTGAGAGAAAGGGCAATTTGTCTTTTTTGCCAGTAGCAAAAAGATGTGTCTGGTAGCCACACGAAGAGACATTGGTTTAAAATTATTGTATCATTAGTTTTCTGTGCTAACTGTATTCTTAGCAACAAACCATTTGCTAGAAATACAAACTGGGTTGATAATAACATACTGTATATTTATATTCTAAATTAGTTTTTTTTTTTACCTATAGATCTATAGGTACTTTCCATTGCCCTTCTCTTATCATGTTTCTGCTCTTTTCCAGTTTGTTGTCTAGTTTTTTTATGTTTCTGTCATTATCTATTATTACTTTGGACCTGTTTGAGTGTCTTATTACGACCAATTTGCAGGAACTAGATAAAAAGTAAACCCCAAGTGGCTAGAGGCGCAGCTAATCCCCAAACTCACTAATACTATAACCAGAAATAAAGAATCTGCAAGGATTTAGTAAATTGTATCCTTTTTTATTGTTTTATTGTTAACTGTTTTCCATTGTAAATAAAAACAATGAGATTCTAATATATTGTGAAAATCATTTTTATAGCTACTGTCAAATTCTTGTAATCAGAAGACCTTGTCATTTTCATTCGTGGAATCTTCTACAGGTACCCTAGTGCTAGCAAATAGAGTAAAATATAAAATATCTGTAAAATATCCATGGGATACACAGGGGAAAGGGAGAGACCAACAGCAATTATTTACGTAATTAAACAACTGCGTTTGTTACACACACCTACAGCAGGCTTAACCTTTACATATTGTACATATGCACACATCAATGCCTCTTATTGCTAGTCCTCTTACCACATTCATCTCCCCCCC
Source organism: Hymenochirus boettgeri (assembly GCA_019447015.1). NCBI lineage: Eukaryota > Metazoa > Chordata > Amphibia > Anura > Pipidae > Hymenochirus > Hymenochirus boettgeri. The sequence continues at coordinate 194,027,089 of CM033474.1, read as the reverse complement.
AAATATGTTTTCTTACTATATATAACCTTTACTTTTATGGGATCTGATGAAAAGGGAGGCTATTTTGGCAGTACCTAATTGTTTGTTAATTAGTATTTAATTTAGTATTTAAACTAACTTTTCCCATAATATAGATTTGGTCCCCAGCCCCAACTGCATTACTATTAGAGCAGACGAATTTCCCCGATCTTTACTACCTTACCTACCTCTCTCCTTCGCTGCACAATCCCGGCCCTCTGCTTGCATAAAACTGCAAGCAGGGGGTGGGACTGGCGAAGGATTGACGTAAGGTAAATAAAGATTGGGGGACTTTCTTGCTCTAATAGAAATGCGGTTGGGGCTGGGGGACCAATATCTATACTATGGAAAGGGGTTTAATGCTAGGGGAGGAGACCAAATTGGGAGGGAGAGGGAGTGAGAGGATTGGGGGAGGGCTCTTCTGCGGCAGGGCAAAATTCTACTGAGGGGAGACAGGAGGCAGAGTCCTATAATCCTGGTGGCCATTTTTGTATTTGGAGAGGGATTACGGGCATCCATTTGGATCTGGGATGTAAGGTAAGGATTTTTATACACTACAGATTGGGGCCATTTAGGGGGGATTATAGTTTTTGGGGGTGGACATGCCCTTTAAAGGTATATGTAATTTATGGTATATACAGTAGACATGTTGCATATTTAATGAATCAAAATAACACCCAGAAAGAAACACTTGACAATACTGTGCCATAATCTGTCAAATACAGCAAGAAAGATAAGAGTCTATACTAATGTATCCAGGATCTACACATGTATGGTCCTGTTAAGTTACGCCTCAATGCTTGGTTCTTAGTCTTCAACAGAGTCCATTATATTTGGAGAGTTTGGCTGCAAACACAACAGGTTGTAAAATTTTAGTTGGAGGTGTAGTGGCAGAAGGGCAGCCACCCGTGCTAGGAATCAAGAGACAAAAGCTAGTCAGATGTTGCCAAGGGTAAAGCTAGAAAGATTTAAACAACCAGAGATCAAAAGACTAAAGTCACAGTATCCAGGAGAAGAAACCAGAATAAAGTTTCCCTCCAAAAACTGTCCGATAATAACCCTCATTTAATCATGCAGTAAAAACAGTGAACATATGCAATCTTGTATTTCCTAGATTGCACTAATTAAAATGGGAGGTGCTGTACTAATCGCAGCATAATACTGAAAAAAGAAAAATGTTTCTGCAACATTGTACAGTGTATAAACCAACAAACATCCCTTTATTTATGTTTAAAATGCATCTAAGGTGATAGCTTCAAATGGATAGTTAAAAACAATTAAAATACTAATACACAGCTACAGGCACCCTACAAAGCCAAATAGTTTCTATAGAGGAATCTTTCATGAAATAGAGTATATAGATTGCCAGCTCAAAATACATTTGTATAGGTGCAGCTTTCAATGATGCTGCAGACAAACAGCTAGAAACAGCATGGATCCAACAGCTAAGAAAATTCAAGGTATCGATATTGCAATATACAGTCCTTGGTTAATAAAGGAACTGCTCGCCATATAGACGTTAACTTTCTCTTTGAAACATATGGATACACCTTCAGGTTCTTTTCCAATTTTAGAGCTTGAAATTAAATAGAAAGAAATTAAATGGCTTTTTTTTTCCCAACCCAGCTGCTTTGTTACTACAATATTAGTCAACTGGCAATTTGGGATAAACCAGGAACATTTTCAAGATCAAATTTCAAAAACAAAGATATTTTTCCTGTATTTGTGTGGAGGAAAAAATTGTGCTTGTTTGTGTGTGTTCCCATAATACCTCCCACACTCCCTGCATTTTACCTTTGGACTTCTGCGTGCATCCACTAGAAAAAAATTTAAGCAGCACTTCACTACATTATTTCTGAGTTTCCCTCTTGAGAGCTTCAGTGCATGGCCTCTTGTTCTTATCCTGCTTTCTTTCAAATATGCTCCCAATCTGAACTTTGTTAAGCCCTTTGTTTATTCGCCAGATATGAAGCAGAAGAACACTCAGACTAAGAGACTTCATGATCATAAGAAAATAGATTAAGAGGCATATAAGTTGCTTCCTCCCATACAGGTGTTACAATAAACATTTGTCTCTGTAGCTACAGACATGGAAGAACTGGCGATAAGTGAGGCTGACATAAGTTAAATCCATTTTTTCTAAAGTACACTAGAATTGTCTTTTTTTAGGATAAGGTAGGAACAAATTCTTCAAATAGTCATCAGAATAAAAGTGGAACAGTGTCACTCGTTTTTGATTTAATCTAGGTCATGTCTAATGCAAAGATGTTGTTGATTAGCGAAATATAGATTATCAGAAGAAATGTTACTCTTTCAAACTCTTTGCTTCTAAGTTTTAAAGAACCCTTCTGCATGAGTAATTATGATTTAATTGATCATTTTTTAATGAGATTCCAATCTTCAGTGAGTTGTAATGCAGTATTACCCTATTTACATGTTGCTGAAACCGCACTATGCAATTTAGTTTCGTAAAGAACACTAATGAAATCTTACTCAGCAGTTTATGATAATCCTTGGCATATTTCAGCTTAATTCCCATTTTGAGAATACATCATTATGGCAACTTTTTTTAAGATAGGAACTGGACTTAAAAGTACTAATTACTTCTATTTATTTATTTTCAGGAATCTTGGTTTCTTTTTAACACAGCCATCAGCTTAGGTTTGCAATGTTTACAGAGAAGATACCCTTGATAACATAATGTACAAACAAAGTTTAATATTATTGCACATCCAATTAGTTTCAAATTGCTTGTATTCTGTATTCCAATTATATTGCTGTATTTTAGCCTGTCCTTCTCTGTGAACACATGTAAGAAATGCATTTATAATATTAAAATACCTGTTTATATATCCCAAGTCACTTAGCCAAGGTTGCATTTGTTGGCTTGGCCTTAACATAATAGCACTTGCCTTTTATGAGACGAAAGCCTATGCTATAAGCATTGTTTATGGAGACTGACTCTCTTGACTCAAATGAGCACTTGAACTATTTATAAAAGGCAAGTTCTTTTGGCCATAAGTTGCACTTCTCTAAGTGTAGAAGACCCTATTTATATAATGTTTCACTATAATATGTTTTAAAAAGTTATGATAGACATGATTGTAGCCATATTGTGGGATGAAGATGTAGAAAAGGATGTTTTTATGAATATGAAGTATAAAGGGTTAGTTACTTGCTTAAAGGGCATGTCCACCCTTAAAACAAGAACTGTTCACATGTCGTTACATTCCCCCAACCCCAATAAATATATTTAGCACATTATTAAATGTGTTATTAACCAGATATTTAAGTATTTCCTCCATTCTGGCAAAGTAAGCTGGCTCCTCACTCCATGCAGTAAATCAAGGCTGTGACTGCTGACGACAAACCAATAAATAATTGCTATTTCCCCTGCTGCCTGCACTGCACATGCCCGGGCTTATAAAAAGCTCATTGTGCAGAGGGAGGTGGTGGAGGAAGAACTTAATAAAGACATGCCCATTAGATGTAAAAAATGTTTAATTTGTTAGACTTGTGAAGGTTCTCATTCATCCAGGTCCATGGGTATATCTGTTGTATTCATTAGATCAACTGGACTTGAAAATAGTTCTTGAAGACGTTTCGCTAGTCATCCGACTGGCTTTCTCAATTCAGAATGACTTGTACAAGAATCTGTGGCAATTATGTACCCTGGAAAATCCCAATTGCATATCACAGCCAGGTGTTAAGGTGTGATTATATAGTGGCTAGAGTGGTTATAGAACGCCCAGAGTAGGTGTTAAAACAGCATTGTACATGGCAGACAGTTGGTGTCGAACCCCCCCACCCTCTATTTAGGCTTGGTTTAAGGTATCTGCAGCCTTAGCCAGTGCTAAAACTCCTTCATCTAACCTGATACACAGGAAAGAAGAGCCTTAACATCCCTCAAGAAAGATTCCAGTATCACCATTCTACCGGCAGATAAAGGAAGATGCACAGTGGTACTCAACACCGTCAGACGTCGGGCTACCATGAGAAGGTGACCATGCCTTCTGGCCGTAACACACATATGAGGCTTTAACAATGGATCCCACCCGCCTTACATGAAAAGAGTCCATAGACTTACTAAACAGCTTCAAAGGATAAAGCTATTGACCAGCAATGTATCATCGCCTCTACCCTGGTGAGGCACATCCATGGCATATATGGACTCCCCAAGATACATAAGGAAGGGGCCCCACTAAGACCTATAGTCAGCAGCATCAACTCTGTAACATACAAGGTGGCAAATATCTAGCTACATCTTGGACCTTTGTGGGAAGTTCTAAGCATCACATCCAGAACTCTCAGGATTTCACCAACAGATGAGATATAGTACTTGGTGCAGAAGAAACTATGGTGTCCTATGATGTGACATCTCTCTTCACTTGTATACCCACCCAAGGAGGCTGTTGACATGGGAGAAACGGCGGGCCAAGACAGCACACTTACCAGCAGAACTGATCTCAACCCAGAACAGGTGTGTTCCTTACTGGACTTGTGCCTGAATACCACCTATTTCAATACAGGGATAAGTTCTATAAGCAAAAACATGGATGGCTATGGGATCTCCAGTTTCACCCATTGTGGCCAACCTTTACATGAGGAGTAGAAACACAGGCGCTTAATACCTTTAAGGGCATAGCACAGCCACTGGTTCAGATATGTGGATGACACCTGGTTAAAATCCACCAGAAGGAAGTACAATTTTCACAGAACACATTAATGCGGTAGACCAAAACATCAAATTCACAAGGGAAGAGGTACAAAACACAAACTGGCTTTCTGGACTGCTTGAAGAAGTCAGGGAGAATGGTAAACTGGAAGTAGAGGTTTACGAAAACCAACACACACCGAGATCAGTATTTGATGTTTGAACTCCCACCACCCTTTAGATCACAAGCTTGGTGTCATCAGAACCCTGCAACACAGAGCCGAGAACTCCCCACTAGCACAGAGGCGAAGGCTAAAGAAATGAAACATCTCGAGGAGCCCTAAAACTTTGTGGATATCCAGACTGGGCCTTTGTCAAAAGAAAGTAGAAGGAAAGAAAAGAACACGAATACCAACAGTGAAGGGGAAAAGCAAGACGGAGGACAGAACATGGTCATCCCATATGTAGCAGGGGTCTCCGAGAAATTAAGAAGAATTTTCAAAAAACACCGTATCCCTGTCTGCTTTAACCCGAACAACACACTGAGCAGCAATTGGTACATCCGAAAGACCCAATACCTAAACACAAGAAAAGCGACATCATGTATGCATTGCAGTGCAGTGAAGAATGCTCTGATTTGTATGTGGGGAGACCAAACAGCAACTGCATCAATGTATGGCCAGCCGAAGAGCCATTCCTCGGGTCAGACTCAGCGTGTATCTGCATCTTAAGGATAAGGACATACCTTTGAATTGTAATGTTAACATACTGGCGAAGGAACTGACTGGTTCAAGAGAGGTGTTAAGGAGGCCATTTATGTGAAAATAAAGAACCAAGCCTAAATAGAGTGGGGGGGGTTCGACACCAACTGTCTGCCATGTACAATGCGTTTTGACACCTTACTCTGGGCGTTCCTATAACACCTCTTAGCCACTATCTAATCACACCCTTAACACCTGGCTGTGATATGCTAATTGGGATTTTCCAGGGTAATAATTGCCACAGTTCTTGTACAAGTCATTCTGAATTGAGAAAGCCAGTCGGATGACTAGCGAAACGTCTTCAAAGAACTACATTTCAAGTCCAGTTTGATCTATTGAATACAACAGATATATTTTGTTAGACATTCTAGAATGTAGAAAGAAGGATTTGATGATATATGCTCTCTGCTAAATCCAATAAATAAAAGAAAATGTACAGGACAAGGGGAAAATAAATAGTTATAATGCATAAAGAAGAGAAAATGAAATAATTCATTTATTTTGGACGGCACTTTGGGGAACTTATTAGAATTGCAGCAATTAAAAAGAAAGCAAGTTGTAATTATGCTAGTTCTGTTCTCCTATAGGATAACTTTATAAAATAACAAGCACAGCTACAATAAATCTTTAATTCTATCTTATATTGTTACCACTCTCCTTACTTTTCTTTGCAGTCCTTGAATTTATAAATTCTCTCCCAAATTTCTCTCCCCTGGTAGTCTGCCCCTAAGCCATTTGCCTTGAGCATGTGCAACAATGCTCAGAAGAGGGCGGTGCACATGTGCATTACATATGGACTCTGAGAAGAGTAGAATTAAGGTGAACTCCAGTGTACTGGATGAGGATTTTAAATGAGGGGACTGTGAAGAAAGAAAAATATTATCAACATGTTAGAAATCTAGATTTATTCTAGCTGGGATTATTCACTCTAGTTATTCTTTCAAATATTTGTACAAACATTGGGCCCTATTTAAAAAATGCACGGTATTGCAATTTAGCTATACTGCGTCTTATCGATAATGTACGACCGTGAGACAGAGATCTCTCAGTGTACTGCTAAAATACATCTCTCTCTTTGTGACCCACCATCAATCAGTGAAATCTATCAAGAAGGGGGTCAAGTGCAGCCTTATCTCTGCAGTCAATGCTACCTCTCTCCCCCTGCTAATGCTCTTATCTCTATGTTATTACAGAGCATGGAGGGGGATTGACTTGAGCAGGGAAGAGGATCACGTCACAGGGATTTGATTGACAGTACAAGTAGGAGTAGAGGAATGCAATCACATCTTCTTCTAACTTGTGTATTTCAGGACAAAGAGGGAAGCTTAAGAAAATACAGACACTCTGGGGGTTGGGGAATTAAAAAAAAAAGTTCATTTTCCCACTATAGAAGGCGAGGATTTTGCTAAAAAGTTATACCACCCCTTTATGAATATGGCCCCAAGAAACGAAGGAATTGGAAACTAAAGCCAGAATTTTTGCTTACACTTCCAAGGGAGGAGCAGCAGGCAAGGGCACTGTAATTTCTTCAAATAACTTCTATGACTGACGGCACTTAGTAAAGTAATTTGTTGTAAATGTAAGAGAAAAGTCTTTTATTTAATCCCAAACTATCATTCTTTCATGAATTGCTAAGTAATCGACTATACTATATTGTGACTATATTACTGAAAACCTAAATAACAGTTTTCACTGAATTTGCACAGGAGTATCACATACATTTATTTAACTAAAGAATATTAAAATAAACAAAAATACTGACTACTTCCTCTATTTGACTTATTTCAAAATGTTGTACTTTCAATTAGGATTTGGTTTTGTAAGAATCCTTTTCAAAAGATAGGTCTGTTTCATAAATAAGTGTATATTTTTCTTCTTATCTCAAATCTTTAATTCCCAAGGAGAAGTCACTACTTCGTTAACTCGTTTGCATCACTACTATCGTTAATTGTTTGCGGCCGAGTTTCCCGCCAGTTCTGCAAAAATCGATATTAACGCGATTTAATAATGCGCGAAACCCGCCACGCAAAGTTAACGCCTTGCTAACTTTGCACCAGTTACCGCTCGCTTCTATTTATAAAAGTGGCGGTAACTGATATGCCACGTTAATCTTGCCCGTTTCACTTTGCCACCTTGAAGGTGCGCCCACCATGCCCTCACCCCCCGTGACAAGGGCGGGGGCATAAGCAACAACCCGTTGTGACCCCTTCCCAGCAAGGGCCCTGATAGGGCCAGGAAGGGGTCCCTGTTTCGAGCTGCAGGACCCCTAAGTCCCAAAGGGCTCTTGTCAGAGCCACAAGGGCTCTTCTCAGTGCCGCAACGGCCCTGATAGGGCTGGGGACCGGGGGGTCCCGGTTCGAGCTGCGGGACCCAAAAAAAACTTTTCAGTGCCCCCGCCTGGAGGGTCCCTCCACCCCTCTCAGCGGGTCCCTCCCTTCCCCTCCCCATGAGAGTACGAGGCGGGGGTCTGGGAGGGGCTGCTGCAGGGGGTCGCATCCACCGGGGGGGGGCAAGGTACACCCACCCTACCCTCACCACGGGCAGAGTGGGCGTACACCCCACTGTGGGCGTACACATCCCCCTGTAGCGGCGGATGTGACCACCTGCCGTGACCCCTTCCCAGCAGCCCCTCCCAGACCCCCTGCTCCATGTCGGGATTCGCGGCGGTATCGTACTTAGCGCAATGCGCTAAATGCAGTATCGCCGTGAAGATAGATGAAATTACCGCCGCCGATAGCGGTATTTTTTCCATGGTGCTTTAATTTTACTGCGATACTATAGGCCGTTTATAAATATGGCCCTTAGTCTAAGTAGTCCTGCAACTCATAAGCAATAAGCAATTGCAGCAGCAGACAGCTCCTCCCACCAATACTGCTCACCCTCCTGACATTCCTACCAATCTCCGATGCTTACATGCATAAGGTACAGAAGGAATTTTTGGACAGGGGACCTGGCAGTAGTTACTCCTACCTTTCTGGAAATTATATATTTTATTAAGCATATATTTTTAAAAAGACAACTAACGCCTCAGAACAAGATTGATTTAGAAGGTAGATCTCCTTGTTATAAAAGCAGTAATTTGTGTCTCACCTCTCATTTTAATATGGTTGCTTAGAAATTTAACTTTCTATCATGAGGTTTGTGTCTTATTCTTATTATTCCGGTATCGCACAGTGTTGTCACTGACCATTATGTTCTTTATACATGCTCAATCCTAAGATACTGCGGGAACTTGTTACAGTTGGTACAGTTGGTTACACCCACTAGTAGCCTCTAGCCAATCCTTTTACAGTACAGAATAGGCAAGGGAGATCAGGGGTGTGGTCAGTCACTGTACATACACAGAGTTATTTCATCCAGTTCTTCAAGTGGTAATATTTACTTTAATGCTATTTACTGTAATTGCTATTTTACAGTTTATTGGTGTTTTAGAGGGGATATGTTCCGATTCTGTCGTGTAAAAAATTGGGTTTAGTTCTACTTTAAATACTCTTTATTATTAATAACTACACTTGCCCTTTTTGCAGGATGGCATCAAACTTAATTTAGATCTCAGAGCTCAATAATTTGCAATGCCACCCCCTTTAATGTAAATTTGTTACTTTTAAAAGTATACACTAGTAATGAGTCCCAGTTTTGTAACAAACTGGTTTTCAAACCAAATCCAGCTGAACTTTCAGAATTTCAAAGGATAGCAGACCAAAGTTCTGTGGACCTTCAAAACTGACAATTTTGAATTGAAACCAGGTTCAAAAAACCCCGAAGCCCGCACCTAGTCCTAAATGATAATTATGCATCAGTCAGCAAGTATATCACAACCATTCATGGTTATTTTAATTTTTTTTGACTGTCCCCTTTAACACACTATAAAAACCACTGTTCCAGCAGCTATTTGCCATTTGTTAGATTATGTTTAGAGATAGAACCAGAACCTGAGTTCGATCTGAAACTTTCATAGTTGAGACAAACTCGAACTATTCAAACTTTCCAAACTCTGAACTAGTTTGGTTTTTGAACTCGCGGACGAAATTGAGGGTTAGCGAAGGTACGTAAAAGGGATAATTATAAATTTTTTGATAATTATCGAATTTATGTACCATTCACTAACCCTCGATTTTGGCCATAACCCTCAAATGCGGCGTTATACCTCGAATGCTCCTTTTCGGAGATAACCCTCAAATGTATTTTTCCCATTCGGTAACCCTCAAATGTACTGTTCGATTTTCTATAACCCTCAAATGTAACGTTTGATTTTCAGTAACCCTTGAATGTAGTGTTCAAAGTCGGTAACCCTCAAATGTATTGTTCAATTTTTCGGTAACCTTCGAATTGGCCATAACCTCCGAAGGTAGTGTGAGGAAACCTGACATTTGCTCCATCGTGGGGAAAATAAGTGTTTAAACATGTTTTGGTAATATGTACGTGTTCCCCAGACCATTTTCCACATGCTAAAGCCATTTACAGTAAGTTACCATTGCTATTTTCTTTGCCACTTGAAATCAGGAAGGAATTTTTTCCCTTGATAAGTCTGGTGTTTTTTTTTGTCTCTCTCTGGATCAGCAGTTAGGCAGGAAATGTAGGAATTGCTGAGTAGGTTGGGCTGGAGGGATGTACTGTATATGTCTTTATTCAGCCTCAAATACTATACTATACTCAGGGTTATAATATGTGTACATGAACAGATCTCTCTGTACACAACTTCGCTAAAAGCTGGGGTGCAAAGGAGCAGCCAGAAAGCATTTTATTTAATGGGGCAATTACTGTGGCCATGTGGAGTGAGATAACACCAACAGTTGTGGCCTTATAGGTGTAGGAAAGTGTGGCATGGGGGTAATTTGCCTCTCTTTTACTGTCCCATTCCTCCCCTGCAGTGTCATCTGAAATATCAGTTTCTTGACAATATGAAGCAGAGCCTTCTTATAACAGAAGGTATCTTGATGCTATTAATATAGCATGATTCCTTCTGTTATAAGAAGGCTCTGCTCCACTTTTATGCTCTGTGGAGAGCTTTTGGCTCACCTCTCCTTAAGCTATATAGCTGCCTTGTCTATCTTGACAATATGTAACTACCAATACTGTAGGTTTAGCAAACCACTGTGGGTTGCTGATTCTATATAGAATCATGTGTTTATCATCAAGGGTGTTTACTTTCCAAAACAATATGACACGATAAGATTGTATCAATGACAAGGGCATCAGTAAACAATAATTGTACACAGTTAGGGGAATTTACAGAAGTGGTCTTGGGAGCATTACTTTATCCCCCAGTTTGCGGTGGCTGCGTGAATATCGGAAGAGACACTTGCACAGTAGCCACAAGCCTTTTCACCAGTTTACCATTTTGGTAGCTTAGTAGAAGTCAGGGAAGACGGTAAACTGGAAGTAGAGGTTTACAGACAACCAACACACACAGATTAGTATTTGATATTTGACTTGCACCACAAGCTGGGTATCATCAGAACCCTGCAACACGTAGCAGAGAACACCCCCACTAGCACAGAGGTGAAGGCTAAAGAAATAAAACATCTCAGAGGAGCCCTTAAAACTTGTGGATATCCAGACTGGGCCATTATCAAAAGAAGTAGAAGGAAAGAAAAGAACACGTATACCATCAGTGAAGGGGAAAAGTAAGCCAGAAGAAAGAACATGGTCATCCCATATGTAGCAAGGGTCCCCGAGAAATTAAGAAGAATTTTCAAAAAACATTGTATCACTGTCTGCTTTAAACCAAACAACACACCAAGGCAGCAATTGGTACATCTGAAAGACCCAATACCCAAACACAAGAAAAGCAACATCATATACACAGTGCAGTGTAGCGTGCTCTGATTTGTATGTGGGGGAGACCAAGCAGCAACTGCATCAACGTATGGCCCAGCACAGAAGAGTCGATTCCTGCAGTGTACCTGCATCTTAAGGATAAAGGGCATACCTTTGAAGATTGTAATGTTAACATATTGGCAAATGAACTGTACTGGTTTAAGAGAGGTGTCAAGGAGGCCATTTATGTGAAAATAAAGAAACCAAGCCTGAATAGAGGTGGGGGGTTCAACACCAACTGTCTGCCATTTAGAATGGTGTTTTGACACCTTACCCTTGGCGTTCCTATTACACCTTGGTGTTCCACAATGCAATCACGCCTTGCATTCAGAAGGCCCTTAACACCTGGCTGTGATATGCTGATTGGGATTTTCCAGGGCACATAATTGTCAACAGATTCTTGTACAATTCATTCTGAATTGAGAAAGCCAGTTGGATGTCTAGCAAAACGTCTTCAAGAACTAAACTTTAAGTCCAGTAGATCTAACTGAATACAACAGATATACCATGACCTGGATGAATGAGAACCTTCACAAGCATCTCCCTAAGTGTATTCTGACAAATGTGAAAATGATAATGTATTGTTTTGAAGCTGCATATTTTGGGGAATAAATATTGTAGCTACTTTATATACCAAATGAAGAATCTGTACCCTAAACAAAGTGCTTCCCTGTAACTATAACAGGAATGTAATGGATATAGTGCCTTCAGGAGCTAAGGGGTACAAGTTGTTATCCATAAATGTTAGAATGGTAAATTCCATCTACAGTAAACCACCCAGTCTCAGTCGAAGTTATTTATGACCTTAGAACAACCCATACATCTTTAGTTAATTTGTACAAGAACCCAAGGGCTGCAAATCTGCTGATTTTACTTTTGCCCCCTCTATTTTTTAAGGACATAGTTTGACATCTATCCGATGTAAACATTCCATTACACAAACAGTGTACACATTAACTTAACTATAATCTAAAACTAAAAGTTTTAATTAAAAAAAGACTAACTTTAATGGGAAATTAATTTTTAATTTGAACAGCAGCTACTTTTAGTTAAAATAATATAATCAGCTGCACAAAGACAGTGTTCTTGGCAATGGAAGCAAAGTGGAAAATAAAGAAATCTATCAATAAAAAGAAAACACACGAGTGTAAATAATATATCTCTTAGTAAGGATTGCAAGAAAAGGATGTCTTCATCTCAAGCTTAGATGTACAATATAGTATATAAAGCAATATTAAAGCAATCTTGTTCTTTTGTGTGTATGTACAGTATGTAAAGTGGTAGATCTTGCACTTTAACGAACATTGGAGAACATTCTTGGGACCTGCATCTTTACCATTAAAATACACTGGGGCCGATCTACCCAGAGGCGCTGAACAAATTTATGGAGTTAAAGTCTCTCTAAGTGGTTCATGATTAGGGGCTCTGGGTAATTGTCCCACATTATTTATTATTCATTTTCTTTTGCTTTTTATTATTTTTATTTATATTTTTATTAGAAATGTTTACATTTCTAATTGCATTTCAGAAAGCCTACCAAAGCAAGAAACTGCAACAATATGATGTATTTTAGAAACTTCAAACTAAAAGGTAATTACTTAAAGGGCATCTATAGTGGGAAAATTTACTTTCCATGTGTTCTACAATTCCCCCCAACCCCCAAAATGTCTTTATTGTCTTCAGTTTCCCTCTCTGTCCTGAGATACACAAATTAGAAGAATATGTGATGGCATTCCTCTACTCCTACTTGTACTGTCAATCAAAACCCTGTGACTTGGCCCTCTTCCCTGTTCAAGTCCCTCCCTCCTCCCTGCTCTGTTACAAACATAGAGATAAGAGCATTAGCAGTGGGGGAGAGGTAGCTTTGACTGCAGAGATAAGGCTGCACTTGCCCCCCCTTCTTTATAGCTTTCACTGCTAGAGAGATCATGTTGCAGCAGGACACAGAAAGATCAGTGTCTCCAGGACAGCTTGCTTTCTATTGGCCACTGTGCGTGGATGTGTTGAACTTTTAACTCCTGCTGCACATAAGAAGCTTGTCGGGCAGCCGGAGTTTAGACATGGATGAGGTAACAGAGGGGAAGGGGAAGGAGGGGAGTGCTGCAGACACCATGGAGTCACTGACAGAGATAGGATAAAGGCAGCACAGAGTATATGAATTTAACTTTTGCAATGTGTTTTTTTCACCATAGATGCCCTTTAAAAAAAAAGTATGAAAACAGGTGCGGGTAGAGTCAATGTTAAGCTCCTTTGTGTTAAACATAAAAATTATTCAAGGAGAATAATTAATCACAATTTTTAAAAATGTTTCTAAACTCTCCTTCCAGGTCCAACACTGTGTCTGTATCCAAACAACTGCTCTCCATATGGTTTCCAAATGGTGTATAAAAGGGACATTTCTTATTTGGCAGGTTTTTTTGTTTTTTTCCCCATAGGTTTTATATTGTGCCTGTAAATATCTATTAATCATCAAACGAAGAAGAAAGAAGCTCTGACTTAAAATGCAGGAAGCTTTGGTTTCCATGCAGTAAAGTATTGTACATCTGAATCAATTTCTATTCATCATTTCAGAATGAGGATTTTATTTCTTTTATTTTAGAGAATATCATTTACATGTAATTCCTCTACAGCTACACGAGTTGCATGACTTATTGGTTAATTGTTTAACATCTTAGAAAATGATTAAATAGAAGCCAAAGTGTTTTATAATATGTATTTAAAAGATTTTAAAGGATGTGTGTACCCTTTTTTCACCCATTTTTCACCATCTTATGTCTGTCTCTTAACTTCAAAGTGTTTATTTCCCTTGCTCTTTTTATTCCTGTCACTTGTGAATAGCAGATTTCAGCACTTTTTCCAGTCTTCCTTCCTTTTATAATAAGGAGTCTCACCACACCGGATTTCAGTAAGTTCAGTCTCTCATTCTAGGTCTTATTCTAGCTGGGTCAGTGTCTGAGGTTCTTGGAATATAACAAAAAGGTGGAGCTGGATTGATCTGTTATAAAGGTTTTATTCACAGTTAGATAATGAAGGTTTCATTTACTTTAGTGGCGTAATTAGTAATTACTGGGCCCCCAGCAAAACCATGATGGAGCCCCACTCCCTGCTTCATATATAGTGGTTTTCTGGGGGAAGGCTGTGTCTCTTAATGGGAAAGTCAGAATGTGGGGTCCCTCTGTCTGCTGTGACCTCCTGCAATAGCAGGGGCTGCTACATAGGTACAGCACACTATTGAGAAATGCATTGCCCATTAAGCTGTGCTAAATGTTCACCTCATTATCCTCCAGTGCAGCTGTGTACTGTGCTGTACCTATTGAAGGGGCAATTTTAAATGGTATGGAGATGGAATGCACTGACATAGTGACTTAGCTAGAATGAGAAATGGAAACTCACCGAAATCCAGTGCATGAGACTCCTTCCTACATAAATGGTTAGGTGGTTAAATCTACTGTTTATAAATGAACTAAAAAACAAACAAACAAGGAAAATTATACCTTTTAAGTTAAGATAAACATGAGTGAGTGAGTGAAAAAAGGGTGTATATCTCCTATACTGTCTATATGTAAATATAATCTAATCTATAGTCTAATTGTCATTTAAAGATTCCCATTTTTATCCTTATATGATTCACATCTTTATACCTTTTTAAATATCAATATTTGATACATTTTGTATAGGGTGTGTTGAAAAATATTCAGTTCATATTATATATTCACATTAAACATATTTAAATGAGAACAACCCAGTTTTTTATACTCCAGAATCTGAAAACAACCCCCCTAAAAACATCAATAAGCTATAAAATCCCACTTCAAGTAATTGTATTAAAGTAAATGTAAGGTTGTTAAGAACTGGATGAAGTATCTGTGTATCTGTGTGTATGTGCAGTGTCAGACCACACCTCCTGACCTCAGTCACATGCTTCTTTGCTTTATCTGTCCTGTAAAAGGATTGGCTAGAGATTATTATTGGGTGTGACCAACTGTAACAGGTTTCTGCCATAGCTAAGGACTAAACATGTGCAAGATATAATGTTCATTGACCAAACCGTGTGATACTAGAAGTAAAAGCACATCCATATGTTATAATGTCCCAGCTCCCGTATCAAAATGAGAGGTAAGAAACAGATAACTGGTTTTATATCAGGTGTTCTACCTTCTGGTTCAGTGTTTTTCTGTGGCTTTAGTTGACCTTTAATTATAAACATGTAGGGGCAAAGTGCAGTACTTCACTGATGTGAATCACCCTCCCTTAAAATAATGTAAACCATTCATTTATGCAGTCCAAAAACAAAGGCTGAAATATGATCTAATTATTTTGCTTAGTAACATTGTAACATAGTAATTGAGGTTGAATAAAGGTCCATCAAGTCCAACCTTTTCACCCTCCTTTTTAACCCTACCTAACAGTTGATCAAATTGCCAATCTGAAAGTATCCCTGGATTAACCAGAACTATAGTATATGTATTAATACTAGATATGGGTGAACTTCTGAAAATCCATTTCGCTCGAGGATTCGCAGATATCTGACAAAATCCGGAAATTCGAAAATCTGCAAATTTTGCATTAAAGTCAATGGTCCACCTAAAATAAGGGTTTAAATAGCAGTGGTAACTTACTGTTAATGGCTCTGGGAAATGGTCCAAGGAACACGTCCCCACTAGAAGAACAGCAAAGAAAAAGTAGTGCAGACGCGTGCTACTTCCAGTTTCCACAGGCCATTTTTGGTAATCCTCGAACAACCTAGCAAAGCAGAACAGCCAGAAAGAACGCTGGCAACATGACACCGATGTTGCCAGCGCTGGTGGTGTCACTGGCGGCCGCATTAACATCACCCGGTGTCAGAGACATCAGCGGTGATGGTGTTGCCGGTTGGAAGAAAGAAGACACGCCCCAAAGGGCTCTTCTAAGAGGGGGGGTTGTTGGAGGTTTTGATTTCAAGCAGCAGGAGCCCCAACAAAGGCACTTGTCAGTGCCGTAAGTGCACTTGTAAGTGCCAGTGACAGGGGTCTCGGCTCAAGTTGCAGGACCCCTTAACCCCAAAGTGCACTTGTCAGTGCCAAAAGGGCCCTTCCAAGGGCCACAAGGGCACTTATAATTGCCTGGGAGGGGGTCCCGATTCGACCAGCTGGACCCTTTAAGCCCCAAAAGGCACTTGTCAGTGCCACAAGGGCCATTCCAAGGGCCACAAGGGCACTTATAATTGCCAGGGAGGGGGGTCCCGGTTGGAGCTGCGGGAGTTATTAAGCCCCAAAGGGTCCTTTTAAGGGCCACAAAGGTCCTTCTAAGCTACGGGACCACCGAACATCCGGCCGCAGGACTTTTGGGCATTCGGTAATCCTCGTTATCCGAGGATCACTGTATGTTCGAAATGCAAGGATTTTCTAAAATGTCCGAACAGAATTCGGACAAAGTTCGGAAAGCGGATTTCGGGAAAACCCACCATTTGCGGGCCTCCTAAATCTGCTGCGGATCCATGTGCGAACCGGCCATCCCTAATTAATACCAGTAATTTTCAATATTTTTTTCATTTGAAAACTTATCTAGCCCACTTAAAATTGTAAATGTCACTTCTCCAATGTAAAAAGCCCTAACTTCTCTAATCTACCTGCATAGTCAAGCCCCTCCATACCCTTTATTATTTTAGTTGCCTTTCTTTGAACTGCTTCCATTTCCAAGATGTCCCTTTTGTATATGGGATTCCAAAACTGCACCGCATATTCCAAATGAGGCCTCTCTTGAATCGCATTCCCTTTTATACAAGACTATATCTTGCTAGCTTTAGCCATTGCAGTCTGGCATTGTTTGCTACAGCTAAGTTTGATCTACACATGGGCAGATTATCGGCCGAAACGAACGGTCGTACACATAGTGCGTCGCAGGTCGGGACCCACGATCGCACGTGTGTACGAACCTTAAGTCATTTATAAACAGATTAAAAAGGGGCCCCAGTACAGAATCCTAAGGTACTCTACTTAGAACTTAAGCCCACATAGTTGGGATTTTTTTATACTTCCCCTTTATTTAAGGAGCAGTATGAATTTTTGCATTGAGATCGTGGAATATGTAACTTGTTTTTAATTACTGTTTCTGCAAGCTTGGCTGTAATTCTTGTGCTGGCAGTGCTCCAGGCAACCCTAGAAGAGTTGTCGACCTGAAAGATGAAAAGATCTGTGAGATTATGACTGATGTGCAGCCAAATGTAATACACATGCTAGGAAGTGTTGCAAGACATTAGAAACATCAAACCAACAAGTCAGAAAAGCGAATCATCTTCTTATACTAAAAAAGTGTGAGTTGTGGACAAAACAGAATAGATTTTTATTAAATAGGGGCCCTACTGTAAATATGTCTAAACAAATTGCAAAATCCTGGATTCCACTCTTGGACAATTTTGCAAGGAGTTTGTATGTTCTCCCCGTGCTTGCGTGGTTTTCCTCCGGGCACTCTGGTTTCCCCAACAGTCATAAAGACATTCTGAAAGGTTGTATGTGTCAAATGTGTTTAGATTATAAGCTCTTCAGGGGAGGGTCAGATGTGAATGTGACCAGATCCAGTAGCAGGACAGCAGGACCGGACACTTACTAGTATATTCACACCGACCCCTGTGCAGGACAGGCTGTACGGACGGGTGAAGACTATCGGGTGGTAGCGAGTGGGCGTGAACAAGGAACGCCGGAGGCAAGAGAGGCACACCGGGAGCTCGGTATAAAAGGGAAGTCCTGACCTGTACGGCCGTAAACCCGGGGGACGTGAGTATAGGAGTACTTACAATCATTACTTTGTGGTTTGGTTCAAGCAAGCATGTACTTTCATTTATATGGATCCGGGACACTCTGACTCTGCGAAGAGGGGAGATGGTAAGAAGGGGGATTCAGTACTATTGATCCTTTTATCTGTTGGTTCGGGGGATGCCCCGAATGATGTATTGGGTTTTTAGGAATATATTTTATGAGTAAATTATGTATTGCACATGGTGTATTGTGTATGGTGTTCGAATAAACGTTTCAATTTTTGCAGTTTAACAGTGCGTGTGCCCCATATAGTGTACTAGGGGGGGCCCATACATATTTGTAGAGTCCTCTGTATTTGGATGTGTACTTAGCTATATAAATCTGCAATAATAATAATAAACTGACTGCAGGTTTCATATTAAAAGGAAAACAAATGTAAGATTGTTCATGTTGTTAACATTATAACATATAGCATAAAGTGATACCTTTATATTGGGTTTATATTGGCCCATATAGCTTACAATGTAAAACAAAGTGATGCATGTTCACCATCCTCTTCTTTTATATTCTGTAAATGCCTAAATAATACACAAGAAACATACCAACATTACTTTTCAGTGCTGACATTAGAGGGAGCTTTAAGCTTTCAAAATACCACTGAAGCTTTAGATGCAGGATGTTCTGATTTCTACTCCGAGTTATAAAATCACGTAATTGAGTCAGTAGGCTGAAGCAATATTGTGTTTGTGTAGGTACTGTACGTCGATTACCTATCATTTTAATTTAAAATAGGTCAGTTATGAAATAAGTGACCTATTAATTCACACTGAGAGCAGGTGCTCTTTTTCCAAAACATTGGCTCAGCTTGTAATTCTTTTTCAGTGTGCATTTAGAAAACAGGGAAAAATCTTATTGTAAGTAAACATGTACATGGGGTAACCCAATGTATACATATTTTTGTATGTAGATAGATGATAGATAGTTATATATATGCGAATGGTGTAGTTGGTTATCTCCAACCCAAACCAAAAAAATGTATATGGGGTAAGACAACCTCCCCCCCACCCTAAATGCTCTGTTTAAAAAACCTAAATCAGACCTTAAATGTACTTACCAGCCTTTGTTCCCTTGATGCACAGAACAGCAGAAGGGGCTGGACCAGCAGCTGTGCTGCAATTGGCCAAGACTCAGCTAATCACAGATGCAGCTGCCAGTCAGCAGAGAGCCGAGGGAACAGCATTGGGTAAGTACTTTTAGGGGCTAATTTAGATTTTTTAAACTAAGCGATTATGGTTGGGGGGAGGGTTTGCCTTACCTAATGTTTTTTTCTAGAAAGACCTATCTTGCCCCCTGAGGGATCCAGAGGGAGGGGTGGGGGTGGGGGGATTTAGTCCTCTCATAAATCTACATACAAGGTGGAATTGCACCAAAATGAGCTCACCGTGAGAAAACATTTTTTCAGATTAAAACGTTGCTTGCTAAAGTTCAGATTCCCCCTAATCCTGGGAGAAAAATTGCTTTAACCCAATATGGGACATGAAGGTGTTGCAACATGAGTAGGAGGGGGTTAAAATGTATTTTAAGCGCTGCAAGGCAAGTGTATGGAGGGGGAGGTACTTACCTTTGAAGCATGGCAATTGGTCCATTTTGGCTGAAGGTTTTGGTGGGATCATCCAGGTCCTCAAGAGCTAACCTGCAAAGACAGACTTTTAGTTCGGTGGAGCGACTCTGGAGAAAATGTTTTATTTAAAGAATGTGGTATAAACTTATTTACTGTCGCAGTTGGTGGTTTGTTTGACTTTATATATAGGTCAAGTCGCCCTGGGTAGGTTCAAATACTTAACAGGCTGCTCCTTTAGAAGCTGGCTAGGTGTGAAGTTAGAAAACTTAATTGGTTTTCGTATTATGGATAATTTAAATTACTTACACAGAAATGGCCACTGCTTTATTGACTTTATTATTTGTGTTATGTCATTTATTATTGCACAGTGTTGTATACCCCTTTCATGAAGAAGACAAGGGCTTCAGCATTCCACAATGTGTTAGTCTCACAATTGGAAAAGGATGCTAACCATTTTATTTACACATATATACAAGCAATAATCCTGCAAGCTTTGGGAAACCCCTTAAGTAGACATGACAGAGGTCAAAAAAAGCAGTCTGACATGTTTTGGGTGAACCTTTAAAAGACTATTTATATAGAGCATTCCTGGCACATAGAAGTGCCCTAGTGGCACTGACAAGTGCCTTTGTTGGAGTCCTGCAGCTCGAAACCAGGACCCCCATTGGCTCTTAGGAGAGCCCTTGGGGCGTGTGTTCTTTCTACCCAGCAGGCGACACCAAGTCCTCTGATGTCGCAAACACCGGAAGATCATTGCAGCCGTGAGTGACACCACCAGCGCTGGAGACATCAACTTCATCAGTGTTGCCGACGTCTTAATCCAAAGTCTTCTTTCTTCTCAGCCAGCAACATGAACTCCGCTGATGTCCCAACACCGGGCGATGTCACTGTGGCTGCCAGTGGCACCACAGTCGCTGGCGACATCAAAGTCGCTGGTGTTGCCGAAGTCTTCTTTCTTCTCCCATCACTGCGATGACTTCCCCATGGGGTTTGCAACTCTTTATATAGGTTTGCTGAAGGACCAAATCCAATTGTGATTGGTTAATATTCCAATGCTTGCAATCATATGATCACACATTATTAAACAAACATATTTAAATAACAAATATTATTTTTGTTCCCCGGATTATTTCCCAGGTCCCAAAGCCATTTAAATTTTCCCATTGACTTTAATAGAAGATTTGCAGATTTTCGAATCTGTGAATCCTCGAAGGAAACGGATTTTCGGAAGTTCGGCTTTCTCTACTAATGAAGCAGGGTGCAGTGTACATCACTGTGCACGCTGGTGTGATGATGTTATCACGCAGCTGCGTTGTACTACTGGGAACTGCCACCCTGTGCTGCCTCTACAATGACTCTGCAATGAATTCTGGCCTCCAGCTGCTTCACTGCACATGGGTAAGTGTTAGCCGCATACCCCTATTAGGCTATTACCTACCACATGTGCAGGGTAATGCACTCATATTATTGGAGCAAGGCAATGTTGCCACTCCCTGCACTGATATAATGAGTGGATTGTCCTGCACATGGGGTAGGTAATAGCCTACCCCAGTATATGATGAAATTGCCAGTTTGCTACCATTATGTGATGAAATGCCCATGGCTACCAGTATGTGATTAAATTCCCATGGCTACCATGTTGTGATGAAATTCCCATGGCTATCAGTCTGTAATGATATGGCTACTAGTGTGCTGTAAAATCCCCATGACTACCAGTATGTAATTAAATTCCCATGGCTACCAGTATGTAATGTAATGGCCCTGGCGCAGACTGTGAGAACCCATATGTTGTGTAACAAAGGAAACCTTGTTGTCATATTTGTTTTGTATCTTTTTTCTTTGTCTCCCCATGTAGTAACTAATTTCTTTTTTGCAATCTCTTGTGCTTTTTATTTTTATATACCTCCACCTCCCTTTGAAAAAGGACTCCCGCACAGCACTGCACAGCTTTACTTTACTCATGCAAGGAACTACACTTCACTTTATTTAGTCATGTGGAGAAGTATAATTCACTTTATTTACTCTTGGTAGGGAACTATTCTTTTCTAATGTTGGGTACTATACTGTACTTTATTTAGTCTCATACTATAGTTAACTTTATTTACTCTACATAGGGAACTATACTTTACTCATGTAGGGTACTATACTTCACTTTAGTCTCATGGAGTACTATACTTCACTTTATTTACTCCAGATAGGGAGCAGTACTTTATTCATGTAGGGTACTATACTTCACTTAATTTGTGTGGAGTACTATACATCACTGTATTTACTCTAGATAGGGAACTCTACTCATGTAGGGTACTATACTTCACTTTTAGTCTCGTGGAGTACTATGCTTAACTGTATTTACTCTAGGTAGGGAATTATACTTCACTTTATTTACAGTTTGTAGGGTAATATACTTGTTTCGAGCACAAGCAGCAGCAGTGTGGTGCATCCTGGTCTCAACTGTCAGGTAATTGGGCATGACATCATCGTTGTGCCTTTGACTAACAGCCACTACCAGGAAGCAGAGGGGGAAGTGAGGGGGAAGTGCAGTAGAGCAGCGAGGAACTGGGTATTGTAAGCAAGGTTAGCTGCATCTTTGGGAAAGGTGAGTCCTGCACCTACATATCTAAAATTTGATAGGTGGCCTTTAACTTGCTTTTTCTGGCATAATTTGTCACATTCTACTTTTGTCAAATCTTCTACAGAGTTAATCTTATTTTGTACATGTGTACATATTGCACAAATGTTGGTTAAGTTTGTAGTTTTGCCAACTTAGAAATTAAAAATCCGTAAAACAAAGTACAACTTACACATCTATTACAGGCACATGGGAATTTATAATTTACAGATGGTAATCTATTGATTGTATTATTGGTGTTTAGTCTTTATATGCATTGAAAGTATAACATTTAAAATATAAAAACGTGCAAAATGTAAAGCATAGTATGCTACATTGGCTTTATTATATCCCCCCAAAGCTGTAGAAAACGGTTATTTTTTCTAGTGATGTTATAGGTTGTGGTTTTTATGTTATTACATTTAACACCTTTAAAAATATATGTCACAGAAATTATGGATGATGGTTGATTAGTTTTTTGTGGTTCTTAAAATGAACTTCCTGAGCATGAAAATATGCAGCTTGAGCTGTTAATCTTCATATTCATTTATAAAACATTTTATTACAGCGATATCCTCACCGTACTACGCATTTCAACTGCTTAGATTATGCTAGTTTTAATTATTTTACAGTACAAATGTATCAATCACTCTACTAAGCAGTTTGTGATAACTGTAACTATGCATTACATTTTATTAGGTAATTCACCTTTAAGTATTGGAAACAATTCTTTATGGTACAGTATGTCCCATAGGCTTTAAACCAATTTTTTACATCAATAAAGACGCGTAAAGAAATAAAGGATATAAAGTTATACATCATATTTTTTAAACCACTCTACAAAGCAAAAGTATACACTCAATGAAGCTTTAGCTAAGACAACCCGTTCAGTCTTCTATTTATCTTGGTACCTTTCTGTCCCCCACCCCCCGGTTTCTGAGAAGAACAGTGAATTACTGTAAACCTTGGGGTGGACAGTCAGCATGATCCTACTAAAACTGGATGCTGTCTGTCTTCCCCTATAGGGTTCAGCCCTATGTAGTTTGCGTTGGTCTCCATAGTAAAAAGAGCACAATCAAAAAACCTGTGTACATTTTTAGCTGACATCTGCTGAAGATGAGAAAGTAGGTAAATTAATTTCTTCCAACATCTAGTGTTTGACCTAGAAGTTTTGATCGGTATTACCATTGGCAAGATGGTTAATCCATATATGGCCAGCTATAGTCTAAACCTTTTTTTTTTTAAACCTTAAATCTTTTTAAGGTTTAACTGGCCATGGAAAACATGTTTAAACTTAGCCGCCATCAAGAGCCTTTTCCTCTTTCATTTGTTATCCCTCTTACAGGAGACTTTTATATTCCTTGCAGTCAAAACACTAACCTAACAAATGTTGCTCCGCAATGAAGTAATATTGAGAGGTAGGAATAATCATTCCTACTTCCATGCCCCAGGTACATTTTATTGCTAAAAATATTTTTTTACATCATGCAGTAGTTTGCCTTTAAGTAAACACCTTTCTAGCAATTTTTCCAGTAAACATGTGCAGAACAGTTAATATTATGACAATGTCCAGTAGACAATAGAACCTAATTCCATACTAGAAAAATCTACAAATATGCATAATCACTGCTTAAAACATGGGGGAGAGGGGGGGGGAGATGTAGTTGCCAAAAAAAACAAGTTTTTCAGTGTTTTATAAATACCACAGTAATTTTCCTCCATGGTACCAAAGGTGGCATAACAGTGATCAGCTAAAAGCCAAAAGTTAAAAATTCTGGTGGCAAGATAAGACTTTGCTGGTTTAAAAATAGCTATAAATAAGTTATAGCAACATTTTAAATACAGTATATCTCTGTTGATCTTGCTGCTCGCTCAACTAGTCCGATATAATACCGATGGTGGATTCAAGGAACCCCTTATTTACTGCATTCTCATGTGAGTAAACTGAAGCAGTTTAACATTTGTTGTACTTATGTTACTCTCCATCAGTTTGCAAGACTCCAATACCAATTGACCCACATACTCTTGCTTTATTTTTTATTATATTATTTTATATTTAGCCTGCTGTGGGGACCTGGGCAATAGCAGTGACTGATACTGAATTTAGAACTCTGTTTACTCATAGCATATTTATTTTAAAGGGTATAATCAAAATTTTGGTATTCAGTTTTATTGAAGAACGGGGGGTAAAGGAGCTGTGTCTTACCTCCCATTCTTCAATAAATCCTGCAGGAGCCAGGAGAAAAGAAAAGGAACTTACCCAATCGATCACTCCTCTGCTGTGTCCTCTGACAGGTTCCGACGGTCTGTCTTTTATACGCATGCGCATTGCACTTACCAAATGCCAAAATTATACCAGCGGAGATATATTAAATAATATGTATTATTTAATATTTGGGCTACTACACAGTATTTCCTATAGATTGGAGGATGTCTATGTTGGTTGTACTGCCCTCAGATAAGTGGTTGCAGAAAAAGTGTATATATCTACATATCTACCAAATTAAGAAAATTATACAAAAATATTAGAACATCATCAGTAAGGACGAACAATACGGTGAACTTTTCAAACAAAACCTCTGTACTCGTACAAAAGGAGTAAAAATACAGGGGACAAAATTGTACATTCAGATGTATTGGTATAAACTGAAAAAAAAGCTACTTAGGTACCAAAAAGAGAGGGACTTACCCTTGTCTTAACTGCCAAGCCTGCACTGCAATTATAAAAGGTGATACATTCGCACATCCTTTAAAAGGTATAGCCATACCATTGCGATATTTCTCTAGTTGTGCCACTTCAAGGGTAATTTACATGTTAAAGTGCCCATGCGAACTGGCATATGTAGGAAAAACTAAAAGACCAGTAAAATTCTGCATAGGAGAGCACAAAAGAGATATCTCGAAATGTGACTTAGATACAAATAAACATGTAACGTCAGTGTCTAGACATTTTAAGAGCAATAGACACAATGCTGCACATGTGTGATGGCTAGTGTTAGAGGTGGTAAGGAAATCCCCCAGAGGGGGTAACTATGACAAAAGTTTACTCCAGAGGGAAGTTCACTGTATACATTGCCTCAACATTATCCACCCCATTAGGTTTAAATGAAGAGTTGAATCTTTAATGCTTTCTGTAATAATGTTTGTATACCTTACAAATTGTTCACTACAAGGTCATAAAGGCTAATATCTAGTTAGAACCACTTTCTGAAGCCTTCCATTATATTTACCCTTAGGTAAAACGTTAAAGAAGATGTATCAGTAAGGAAAATTAACATATTTAAGTGACCAAAAGAAAATCTTTAGCAATGTATAATAATAAAATAATAAAAACAAAATTAACAATTAAGAAATGTTAAAATAATAATAATAGCGAATAAGCACTTCATGAATTGAATGAATTGAGCACTTTAGCAATTTTGCACTTTTCTAGCACTTGCACTTGATATTTCTACCATACTCCATCCATTTGAAGAAGGAGTTATGGGTATTCAAACCAGCCACGGGTATGATGTTTTATGAAGAAGGGGTATGCCCCCGAAACGTTGTGAGCATATCTTGTCACAATATACACTTGAAGACAACGTGAGTGCGTCCCTCATCATTTATCTAGGAATATTATACTGTATCCACCCATGTTATGAGACAAAAGACGGCAACTTTTTGGAACTTTTTCTGCGACCACTCTTACATTTTTTCTACGGTTTTAAAAAAAAAGCAAAGAAAGTCTGTTCAATAATTGAACATAAAGTAATTAAAAAAAACAAACACCTTTCCTGCTTTGCACATATCAAAGTCTGCAAGAGGAGTTAGCAAAGAAGTGCACATGCTGGTAAGTTTCAAGGCTTTGTTCCCGGTATCTGTTACATTGCTTATGAAGGTTCTCATTCATCCAGGTCATGGTATATCTGTTGTATTCAATTAGATCAACTGGACTTGAAGTTTAGTTCTTGAAGACGTTTCGCTAGTCATCCGACTGGCTTTCTCAATTCAGAATGAATTGACTAGCGAAACGTCTTCAAGAACTAAACTTCAAGTCCAGTTGATCTAATTGAATACAACAGATATATCTGTTACATTAATTGAATAAAGAGAGGTAAAAGGTAGCTTGTTTACCTCCTGTTCTTCATTAATAAGCAAAAGGATAGGTTTACTTTATGAGTGAGCCTATTCTTTAGTACCTTTAATCTTACATTTTTTAAAAGTAAAGTTTTATCTTCTAATCTTAAAGGATGTCCATATGTCATCTGAAATGGCCTATTGGTACCACCTAGTACCGGAAACTTTATGTGCTTCCTGTTTTGGCATTCTGCTTAGTATTTTCGAGATTTCTCGAAAATTATAAAAAATTTGATTTTGCATATATATGAAATTTCTTAAAACTTTCTAAATTTCAAAAATAGTTCCACTAATCGAAAAATTCTGAGAAAGTCGGAGTTCTGGAGGATGCGTGAAATCCCCTTCAGAACCAAGTTTGGGTTTGGATCCATCTCACAGTCTGTTATCTACTAGAACATCCAAATCCTAGTACATATCCATTTATGATATAGGTGGCAGAAGGATTGTTAAACCCCAAAAAGCATCAACTTACATTTATCAACACTAAATCTCATCTACCAATTATAATATGGCTGAAGATAATACAGCAAATAGAAAAGGTAAGACTGTGGTCCATTAGTAGCAGATCATAATAAGGGACCAAAGTATTGTAAGTATTAGTAACATGCTGTACCTTCTATTCATTTACCTTACCTTGCTGCATATTTCTGTCTTTTTAGACTGTGCACAGTGCAAGCTTGCCTGTGTTAAATCTGCTCAGCAATCATAGCAGCTATTTTTGCATTTTATTCACAGCAAACTAAGCTCAAAACATAATAAAGCAATGAGGACAGGTGCAAATGGCGCAAATGGACCATATTAGAATGAAGGTAATAATAATCTTCTGCAAGCATTATATATAAACATCAAATCTATAAGCAAATGGGTCAAATGGAGTAAACATATAAGCAATCTATAAGCAAATGGAGTAAACCTAGTTCCTATAACCTAACATTAAAATAAATAATATTCTTGACAACTAACAAATAGAGAGGAGTCCTGGTTTCAGAACAAACTTGACTTTGATTCAGATGCGGTGTTTTCATTCTACTAACAATATTGGGAGAATTAACATGTTCTAGGATTTGCCACATGGGAAAGAAACCCTAGTGTCTACCCTTTGAGAGCAATAGAATTATTATTAGATTATAGTTGTAGATTTAGAACTTTCTTTTTATTTGTTGATGTGTTTTGCTCTATAATCTTTTGGATACATATGGTCAATCATATTGACATTACCCTGTTTTTGCAGCAGACTTGTCATACATAGTTTTTTTTATCCAAAGCAAGTTTGAGCATGTTTTCTATTAAGGTCAGTTGAGCCTTTAGCTGCCATCCAGAGCATTTTCCCCTTTCATTTGTCACCCTTTTTGCTGAAGACTTTTGTATTCCTAGCAGGTCACTGATTTTCCTTGTTTTGCAAATATACAGGCTAATAGTATTACCTTTCTAGCTCTTTCATTTCATTCCTAGCTAGGGCTTTATTACTCATTGTCACAAATCATATGATGGGAAACTGCTGTTTAAACTGCTATGGGATTAGTAAATATTGTTAGAATGGAAATGTATGAGATGTTTAAGAGTAAAAGTTTTATTCTAACTGTACCATTTCATTTAAACTTAACTATTGCAGGTCTTTGCAAATCATATACTTGGTTCCGCTCTCAGTAAGCTGCTCTTATTTTACTAGTATTCTTTATTTAGCTCTGTTGGAATTCCTACATTTAATCAACAAAACTATTTCAAAATGTTCTCATTTTTATCATTATGACTGCAGTGTATGTGTTTTCTTTTTCATTCATTTCCCAAAAGAAATTGGTATCCGTGCTTCTTAAAAAATGTGAAATTAGCATTTTTTGATATTTGACTCTAACAGGTTTTGCTTTTTATACAACAGGATGAGAGGCAATATCAATTATTTTACATCAATGGGTGCACTGCTCCTGTTCTGGAGTTTAAGTCACGCTAACTGATGTTATATAACACAAAAGTTAACCGCGCAGCTGCAGCAATCGCTGCCTTATGCCGAAAGTGGCATTCTATTGCGGCACTTTAAACATTGAACGCCAGCTAATAGCTGTTTTTAAAAGTTTCAACATAGAAAAACAGCAGATATAGCGATGCACCAAGAGCCACTATCAGCATATAGCATCGCCATCTGTTTGCATCGGGTACATTGCCCTGAAAAACAAGCATTTAGAAAAACAATGCTTAAAATTAGTATAGTATAGTATTTGAGGTTTAATAAAGACATATGTCCATCCAGTCCAACCTACTCAGAAATACCCACATTTCCTGCTTAACAGTTGATTCAGAAAGCAAAGAAAAACAGGATGAAGGGGGAAAGAATTACTTCCCGACTCCAAGTAGCCATTGGAAATATCCTTGGATCAAATCCAGTAACATGCAACATTTTTAGAACTCATTTAGCCTTTAAAAAAAAAAAAAAAAAAACTATTCAAAGGACCTGCCATCACCAAGCCCACTGGAAGACAGTTCCATAGTTTTACCATTCTCACAGTGAAAAACCCTTTCCGAACTTTAAGACTAAACTTCTTTTCTTCCAGTCATAAGAAATGTCCACGTGTCATCTGACATGTTCTATTGGTAAACAATGCCCTCTGTTGTATGGCCCATTTATTTATACACATATCCTCATGCAAGTGCCTTTTCTCTAGTGTGCATAATTGTAACTTGTCCAATCTGTCCTCATATTCAAGCCCCCCTGTCCCCTTATTAATTTAGTAGCCTGTCTCTGAACGCTCTCCATTTCCAAGATGTTCTTTTTGTACACAGGATTCCAAAACTGCATATGCTAAATGAGGCCGTACCAGTGCTTTGTAAAGTGGGTGAATAATATTTTTCTCCCTTGAATCCATACCTCTCTTTATACAAGACAATATCTTGCTGTCTCTAGCTGTTGCCGCCTGGCACTGCTTGTTACATTTAAGTTTGTTATCCATCAAAACACAGAGATCCTTTTCTAACCAAAGTTGACTTAACACAGAGCAATTTATAGCATAAGCCGCACAAATATTTTCACCTTATATTTATCAACATTGAGTCTCATCAGCCCATTGTGACAATCCCTCATGATCCGCATACAGCATTGCACATCCTCTTTAACTTTTAAGGGTCGACAAAGTTTGTATCATTCGCAAACACAGAGACCTTGCTGACAATACCTAATTCCAAATCATTAATAAACAAATTAAATAGAAGTGGCCCCAACACAAAGCCCTGTGGCAGACCACTTAAGAGTTTTCTATCCATGTACAAAAGTGCCACCCACGGCCAAAAGACCTTATAGTAGCTTATATATATTGGGGAGTGTATCAAAAGCCTTAGCAAAATCCAAATATACCACATCTACTGTCAGAGTCCAAATTCCTACTCACTTCCTCATAAAAGCCAAACAAGCTTGTTTGCCAAGATCTCTTATTCATAAAGCCATGCTGATTACTACTTATAAGGTCAATCCTTGAAATATACTCTAGAATATCTTCCCGTATCAAAATTTCCTGTATCTTCTCCACCACTGAAGTTACTCAGTGGTCAGGAAGATAACAGGCTGTGAAAAAACTACCTTTTTTGAATATTGGAATGCCATCAGATTTTTTTCAATCAAGATGCAATAAGAAACAATGACCTGGATAAAATTGAACTTGGTTCCCTAGGGAGTTGAGGATGTATTTTATCCGGTCCAGATGCTTTATTATTATTAAACTTATTTAGTTTTTTCTGAACCATATCCTCAGTTAACCAAAGTGCAATTACATCCATTATCCCACTATTGCTACTATACTCTATGCTATCTGTACTGAGATGTTATATAGTGAATACAGAGGAAAAACATGTTCAAGACTTTTGCTTTATCGTCATCCCCTGTAACTATCTTATCCCTACTATTTTAAAGGGCATGTCCACCCCCAAAACTATAATTTAACCCACTACGGGGCCCCACTGTGTAGTGTAGTAAAATCCTTACCTTACATCCCTGCTCCAAATGGTTCTCCTGTAATGTCCCTCCAAAGTTGAAAAAAGTTACCACCAGGAACCTGGCCGAGTCCATATAGGATAAGGATTACGCCGGTACTCACAATCTCTCCCACTCTTCTACTGCCGTGCACGTCCGAGGGCTTCACAGTAACTCCTCCTCAACGACAAATATAGGTAGGACGGCACTTGCTTTTTATAAAAGAAATTCCATTTTATTTTCAAAAACTTTAAAACAGAGGCTCTTATCGGCTCACATGCTCATCATGGCAGATTGTATACACTGGCAGGTGTGAAGTTTCGGGTCACATGACCCTTTCTCAAACACCCTTTTGAGGTGTTAAGTCTAACCTGAAATCCTGCACAATGTCCTGTTTCCCTGTTTCTGCTTCCTGGTTCTTCCAGTTAGTAACTGTCAGTTATGGATTTGACAGTTGACATCACAGTCAATGACTGAATGTTAATCCCCTGTCTGCCTTTTCTGAGCATGCCCAGGCTCAGTAAAGGCTCAGTACAGGTTTCTAAATGGCTCAGTTTCCATGAGGCATCCAGAAGCCTAGCAGGCATACAGAAATGAATTCTTAGGACAAAGTAGGATATATCAACATAGTTTAAAGAGGCCATTCTTTCTAAAAGATGTTCTTATGAGGTTGGAGTTGCTCACATGTGTGTGGACTTGTTTTTTTTTTACATTTATTTTCCTAGGGTATAACAGTCCACTTATGTTCATTATCTTTACCAGTGGTGTAACATCAGGGCCCGCAACTCCGGGCATATGAAGTAAGCATACATGCAATCAGCTGTTTAAAAGACTGGAACTGAACTGGATATCTTTACCTGCCTTACGCCCCTGATTTTTACCTAAGAATATATATCCTAGTTGAAATGCTGAAAAGCATTTTTTATCCAGTGCACTTTTCTTAACATACATTAAATGACAATATTTCATGGTCACTTTTCCCTAAACTTCCAGTTACCTTCATATCTGTTATACACTCCATGTCACTAGATATTACTATGTTCAACAGAGCGCCTTTAATAGTAGAAACTTCAGCCACCTGTGAGAGAAAAATTTAGGAACCCATCACCCTTTATTGTACTTGCAGTTCCACTACTTCATTTGGTGGCTTGTAACAGACACCAACAATAACATTACCCCCATTCCTGTTGCCCAATTCCACCCCTTTAGCCTCTGCTTTAACAAAGGGAAAGCAGTAATCAGGAACCAAAAAAAAAAAAGTAACATTAGCGCCACTAGCAAGGGAAACCATAAGGGCAACAGTCAACTGAGGAACAGGAACTTAAAAAAGGTACAGGGAACCAA
This sequence comes from Hymenochirus boettgeri, assembly GCA_019447015.1. Lineage (NCBI taxonomy): Eukaryota > Metazoa > Chordata > Amphibia > Anura > Pipidae > Hymenochirus > Hymenochirus boettgeri. The sequence continues at coordinate 193,995,455 of CM033474.1, read as the reverse complement.
TCAAAAAATAGCAGAGAGCCAAGCATGATCCAAACATAGAAATTTGAATTTGCTGCCTAAAACTACTAGGAACCAATAGAAGAAGAAGAAAAGATCTGTGTTGGATATAGCTTCTGAGGCTACACAAAGGACAGGCAGACAAGTCTCTGTAGTTTAACTAAACTGTGCTTGGAACAGAAGAGCACAGAACCTCTTTATTTCTATCTCAATGACACAGCATAAAACAAGAACTCACATAATAAGTAACACTGCCACCTAGAGGACATGCAATATACTAGTCATACAGTGGGTGTTGCATATGCAATATATTCCTAATATGCTAACAATCTGATTGTTTCCTGAAACAGACGTCTCCAAACGTTTCTAGGAAAGGGGCCGAAATGCCCAATGAAGACCCGCAAGAAGATGAAGAGGTGGACAGAACAGCACAGGATAGTCTTGGATTCTTTAACATATTTTGTATTACTGAGAAAATTAACTAGCCACAAAAATGAATCAAATGCATTTAATAAATAAGGCAGATGCATTTATTAAGTGAATCTGTAATTAAACCCAGAATCTATGATTACCTAGTACCTAAATTATATCTGGTTTTAACTTTACTAAAATAGAAAGCATGAACATTGTTTTTCTTGGTTTTCATCCGAAAGTAAAATTTCTCCCTACACAATATGCTTTTGATTTGTAATTACTGATCTAACATAAAATATTTACAGGGTTATTCAATAAAAGTTCTTATTGTTTAAAATGGTGCAAATTTTGCCCCAACCAATCAGATCTTATTTAACATTTGAAAGCTAACATCTGATTGGTTGGGGCAAAATTAGCACCATTTTAAACGATAGCAACTTTTATTGAATCTCCCTGAAAATATCCTTGTTTTGAACATGGTCCTTCCATTGGAAATGTTGTTGGCAGTGTGTGTTCTTTACTGAATAAACAAATCAATGAGCAGGACATGTGTATAATAATATTTTTTTTAAAAGGCCATTAATGATAAATTAATGAAACAAACTGCAGGTCAGATTCTCAAGGGATAAATATAAATGCCCATGTTTCTGGTAAGTTGGCATTATCCAGCCACATTGTGATGTCCACATTAAATGAACTGGCTACTGGCACATGTGCTAGATTTCCTGGTGAGTCAATTGCAGGGGTCATGCATAAGCCTGTGGGCTTAGTATGATCAGTCCCCAGCGCTGTTGTAATTTAAGGAGGGCTAGAATGTTGCTAAGAAGCAAAATAAAAAGGATTTTTTTCTATCTTAAGGTTCTAATACACAGTCTTATCTTCTGCTAAGTTCTGCACATTTTGTGTAAGAAAAGTGTTTTTTGGTTTTTTTTCATCACACTGGATGAAAAATTCCTGTAATTAACAAGTTAATTGTAAATGAAATGTGTCTGAGTGAGACAAGAAAATTATATAAATGACATCAAAATAAAAAATGAGACATATCTTTGGAAAAAGGGCACATTGATTCCTTCTGTTTCATATCAACCTCGCAGCAGTAAGTTGGTGGCCATTCAGTAAACTCAGTAATCACACAATTCATAAGAGTCATGTGTAATATGATTAGAAGAGCCTTGTTCATTTTGTTTAAAGACTCATCCTGTTAAATTACATTTTATATGTGCAGACTAACTTTGTCAATTGAGTTGTCTAAATTAATATTCAATTAAAAGCGCCGTTATAAATAACACCAAGTATTACACCTTTAATTCATAGATAAAATGCTATAACTTTATAAATATGTAACTTGAAGCATGGAACAGCAGTTGTCTATTATTAACCCCCGAGTTACAGTTAAATTGCGGAAAGTTGTTTGAAAATCATTATTCAGGTAAGTCTGAACAACATTGCTGCCTGCGGATCTGCTACTTTGAAGAATACAAAATAAAGTTGAAAGGTTAAATTGTTTTTGAGTATGGATCAGCAACAGCTGGGGAACCACATGCTAGTTATCTCTGGGGTAGAAACGTCAGGACAGATTTGCTTACTTCTGTACTCATAAAAGTTACATTTATTTTTAAGGTTCAAACAGTAACAATGGCATTTGTTCAAATAGAGAAAAACATCCAGCCTTTAGGCATTATAAAACAATGTGATAAAGCAAAACAACAAGAACAAACAAAACAATTTTATACAAAACCGGGAGGGGGGGGGGTGGATTTAGAAGAGTGTTCCTGCTGTTGAAATTAGTAAGCTGCCATTTCAGGTTCTAACGGTCCTTCTTCTTCCCAGAATGCACACTTCCTTGGAATGTTCCTAACAGTAATTTCTACTGATTAGCTGAGGAATTGGATCAAAGATGCTCATATCTCTACTGAGTAACTGAATCAACCCAGTCGCAAGGGCAAGACCATAACGGTCTCTAGTAGGGGGTCCTGCAAACAGGAAGTCAGTATTTTGGTAGCATTTATTTATACACAGACAAAATGCTGAATGGGCAGGTTAAGCTCATTGTGATAAAAAATATACTGCTCTTTTTTCTGAAAAGTATATGTATTTGCACAATGACCAGAAAAACTGGTCATAAAACACCCATAGTGTCCACCCCAAAATTAACATTTTAAATTTGGGTAGAAAACCTTCCCAAACTGTATTATATTTCCTCCCCAAACCATTATACTTTTCATCTCAAAGAGCCCAGAAGGCAGATGAAGCAAATTATTTAGCCCTATTATTACCGCAACATGTCTTCCATCTCTTCCAGGTAGACACGTCAATCATAGTGTTACGGATGACATCACGACCAATTACTAGATAGTCTATTGGTGGATCCATTGCCTGAAGTGGAAGCTTAGATGAGCTGGCATGAAAGCTCTTTTCAGTCAAGCCAGGAAATCACTGCAGGTATCTAGCAGAATAACTTTAAATGCGCTTCTGGGCTCTGAGTTTTTTAGGGTTTGGGAGGTTTTCTACCTAAATATAAAATATCTTTCTTTATTCATATCTACATGTCTTTATATATATTTTAAAATATCAAACTGCTTCAAATGCTTTAAATAAAAGGAGCCACACAAGTGTGACCTGTTTACTGCGGAATTTTAAATTGGTAATAAATTGTACTGATTAAATTATTGTTACCGTATTATGTTATATTTTAAGGAATAGTTGATGAAAAAATAAATAATAGATGATAATTTCATGGGCACACTGTATATCTGGCTGATAGAAAATTGCAATTTACGTGGGAAGCTGTTCAGTTTAAAAAAAAAAAAAAAAAAGAGTTACCCACACTCCAACCATTGTGTGTACCTGGACACATCCCATGACATGCAATAGAATAATCAAGCAGAACAGCACATGTAAAAGTCTGAATCTTGGATTTAGGGGAAATAGATACCACAGCAACATAACTTTTTTGGGGGGGGGGTCACCCTCCCTTTATCGGGTTTCTGTTGAAGGGAGCGTGACGCCCACAGAAATGTTGTTTTGTTGCTGTAATATTTCGCAAAGTATATAGGTTAAGCAACCTTAAATCCAATATTTGGAATTTTACATGTGCTATACTGCTTGATTATTCTATTGCGAGAAGTTCAGTGAACCTGCTAAAAAAATAGAGCTCAGATTTTGCAAACCACACTAAGGCAAAAATGAGGGTTTTCAGCGCTTTATTTTAATATATGTGACGTGGTTTCCATGGTTTCATTAATTACTAGAGATGGACTAGAACACGAACTCGAACGAATTCGGACTTCTCGAACTATCCCGGACCCGGATTTTCGATATTTTCGGACTTTCGATGAATATCGAATGTTTGACCGTTCGAATGTGCAAGTAAAATGCTTTTATATATCCCTTTAATAGAATACTTCAAATATCCAACAACTTGGAAATGAAAATCATTTATACTTAACAATTTTTTTGTTCATTTGAACAGAAAAGGCACATTTCAATGCATAATATTAGTAAAATTAAGAAGACATTCAAGCTGGTAACAGCTGGTTCAGTAATTTAATGGAAATGTTGTTGTCTAGGAAACAGCTGATTTTAAAAGACTCTTTTTCAACACCTATAGAATAAAACTTTAAGTTTTACTCAGTCTCATTTAGAAGGTCACCAGCTGTATTTTTTTAATGCATGCAGTAGTGTCTTGAAAACATGGACTTCAATATACTGTTGTAACATAAAGGGCATATCCACCCCCAAAACTATAATCCCCCCACTACTGGCCCCATCATGTAGTGTAGTTTAATCCTTACCTCACATCCCAACTCCATAAGGTTCTCCTGTAGTCCCCCTCCAAAGTCCCAAAAACTGCCCACCAGGAGGATAGCAGAGTCCATATAGGACTCTGCCTCCTACCTGGCCTCCGGGAGAAGTTTGGCATGCGTACTGCAGCCCTTCTCCCCCTCCCTCCCCTTCCCTCTCCCTCCCGATTAGGATTCCCTCCCCCTAGTGTAAATCCCTTGTCACCAAAGATTCCCCCTGTCCCCCCAGCCCCAACCGCTATGTTAATATTATTATAAAATGCCCGAAACATTACTTACCTTCCCTCTGCCGCACTGAACTCCCGGCAGCCGCGTCCGTGAATGGCTGCCGCTCAGCCAATCACAGACGCGACTGCCAGTCCCGCCACTCTGCTTGCATTTACTCGCAAGCAGAGGGCCTGGCAGCGCGACGGAGGCAAGAGGGAAGGTAAGTAAAGTATGGGGCATTTTCTAATAATATTAACATAGCGGTTGGGGCTGGGGGGACAGGCGGAATCTTTGCTGGAAAATTTCTTTTAAGGGTGGACATACCCTTTAATGTATTGAGATTTTAACGTACGCTTATAAACATACATTTATAATAGAAAGTTTAACTGATGAATGAACTACAATGGGATCAGACATAGCATGATTAGGCTTTCTACAAATGAATACACTGGATATGAATAAAGTTTAAACAAAGAGTAAAAAGTACAATGGCCTTTCATTCATTCGCAGAAATCACAAGTGGCAGAGATGTTCATGCCACTTATTAATCAAGTGGATTCTAAAGAGGCAAACAAAGCCTTAACTTACTTAGAGGGTTAATTAATAGCAACAGAACATTTTTATTTTATATGTATGTTTGTCGTTACTACTACAAATCATATAGCATGAAGTCGATGGGATTTATATCTACTCAGCTCTTTAATGATTGTGTGGCCTCTCTACAAATATCTTGCTTCACCAATTAAATTCGAGGGTTACCAAAAATAGAACCATAAATTCGAGGGTTACCAAAAATGAACAATACTTTCAAGGGTTAGCAATTGATACATTTTAGGGTTAGCAAAAACGATCCATAAAAAACGAACGATACTTTCGAGGGTTAGCGAACGATACATACTAGGGTTAGCGAACAGCCTGTAAATTCGATAACTATCGAATTAACGATAATTATTGAAAATACAGCCACGAGTCTAGGAAAACCAACTAGTTCGAACTAGCATCTTGGCAGTTGTTCCCCCATTTTTCTCTTGGTGTGCAACGGTTACAGAGACCTTTGTACTCTATTGGATAGCGGATAGAAAAATCTAGAGAGAAATTTGGAGACTTACCTTGCAGTATTACGGTATCTTTTACACCTACTTACATTATATCTTTGTCTTTGTACTGTTGCCCTTGGTACATCTTATTGGGGTATCTGTTTGTATAGTGTTATGCATATATGATATACTTTTTGCATTTATTTTGCATGAGTACATATTCTGTACTGTATTTAAGTTCAACTACTACATGTTCAGCACTTTATATCTGTACAAACCTTTGATGCCTTTGGATACTGTCTTATATTGATAGATGACTGTATGTATTTTGGTTATTATTCTTCAATGTATTTTTTGCACCAGGGAATGGGGTTATGTTTTTCGATGTTTTTAAATAATTTCCCCACTATAATAAAGGAATTTTACTTATATTTATCAGTGTGCACTCTATCTTTGCTCTAGTTTGTATAATAGTCTATGCTTTCTATAGGGTAGCACCTGGCCCATTGGGGGTATTGTACTATAGCTAGTGCCTTGCTAATTGTTTTACGAACTAATTTGTTTGAGTTCGTCCAAACTCATAAAGTTTGGCTCGATCTCTGGTTCGAGTTTGGTTTTTGTGTCCATCTCTACATTTTACCAAGTAGGAATTAACTGTGCCCTTTTCCCTAACATTTCAGTCTCTAAGGTTTTTTTATGCATACAGTATTGTCTTGAAATTGTGGACTTTATTATACAGTTGAAACTTAATGTATTGGGTTTTCAACATAAGCTTATAAACATACATTTATAAGAGAAAGGTTGAGAAGGTTCTCATTCATTCAAACCATGGTATTTCTGTGGTATTCATTTAGATTAACTGGACTGGAAGTTAAGATGCAATAGTAGTGACACCTGCAGAGTTCAGAAATCTCTGGATTGGTTGATGGTGCATATTTTGTTGTTTACCATATCAAATAGGAATCCCAAAAATTTGATCTGTTGAGTCAGCATTAGAGACTTTTTCCAACTGAACAACCAACCCAAATCTGCCAAAACTAAAGTCTCTTTTTGGTTTTTACCAATAGAGCATGACTGGAAGAGGCTCTTAGAAGACCAGGTAATGAATTAAAGGGGAACTGTGGTCCAAAAATGACTTTAGTTAAATTGATAGGAATTGCTCTCTTGAAAATTTTTGCAATTTTCTTTCATTGTTTATTTTGTATTGTTTTGAAGATATTTACATTTTTGTGTGTGATATGGCAGCATTATCACCAGGTCCCCTGCACTTCCTGCTCTGAAACCATGTCAATCAATCTGTCCTGTGTCTACTCCTCCCCTTTGCAGCCCCCCTGGTCCCTCCCACTCATGGACCCCATGGCCCATTCTCCTAAAGCCCCATGTGACCCCACCCACTCGCAGGGGCCATGTCCTGCCCACTCGCGGTTGCCTAAGCCCCACCCACCCACAGGCACCTAGGCTCCACCCACTCACAGGTGCTGTAGGCCAATCAGACCCCCCTACAGAAAAGTCGGTGTAAACAGCCTTTCCAGGCAGAGTGAGAACTCTGCCTGAAAAGGCTGTTTTTACATAGTGGGAAAGAAGGACTGTAGATTCCCTTACCTACTCTGCCAGGACTTCACACAGCAGAGAGGAGGAGGGACTTCCTGTCCTTCTTAAACACTGAGGGAGTCTGAGGCTGTGCACGCCGGCGGCACTGTGCAGGAGAAGCCTTAGGAATGTCACATGTCAGCCTCTCACCCATTAACTTTCTGGTCAGTCATTTCTTTATACTTGTTTGGAGACCACAGTTCCCCTTTAATGATTTCCTGGGATGTGCTGCCACCACAAACAGAATGTTTGTAAGGTGTTGACGAAAACATGTAAAGAAAAAAAATCTCCTGGAAGAAATTAAGCAGTGACCAATACTATTGACTTACCATTCAGAGGCAAAATTTTCAACAGTAAAACATCAGAAAAATAATGTTCAGTTCTAAAGCTACTGTTTCTTTTCTTTGGTTATTAATATAAAAACAAAATGACATCTTCTTTGATAAGTCCAGAAAAAGTGAAGGAAAGAAAGCAAGCTAGAATTTGTTAGATAAGTTTTTTAATAATATATTTTTATGTTAATAGGATATTTGACTTTTGAATGCTTCTTCGACAACTGTAGGTTGCTATTTAAAGCACTGAAACGGTTGGCCTGATGCCAGGAAGTCTTAATTGGAATCAATTCCCAGTAGTTGACAAATATCACTTACATTAAACTTCATGTGTCTTGTAAAAAAAAAAAGTTTTACATACATATTTGCAAAGAGAGAAACGTGGTACCAAATTGACAAAGAAAATCTGCTTTACTGAGTTTATCCCATATATTTTAAATACTTTAATGATATTTTCATTTGTATGTGTGTTATGGAGACAGCATAACATGACCAGATGGACTGCACTTCCAGTAGGCCATGGGCCCCTGCTGTCTGTAACTGCTGGTTACATACAAGGGAAAACCCACTCAGTTGCTAATTAGCTTACCAGAATATCCAAACCTTATTTGTCATGATGCTGCCTAAATAAGACACACACAAATGAAATTATCTTGAAATCAGTTTAAAAAGTAATTAAACTTTATTAAAGTTGGCCATATATTAGGATGATTTTACTTACCCAACTGAGTGATCCTGCAATGTTAGACAGATCCAGTCAGAAATGCCTTTCCTGTTCTTCTTTGTGACCAACATCGTCTCAATGTATGGCCACCTTAAAGCACTTTCTACTGTGGTCATTTTGGGACCACAGTTGCCCTTTAAATTAAACACAAGAGTTTATGTTACAGTGGCTAAATGCTACATACAGTGAAGATGTCATGTAATTTTATCTCACACTTATATACATATCAATGCTACTTTATGAGTTAACCAACTATAAAAGAAAAACATTATTTTGCTTTACAGTTTCCTCACAGTTATTTGCTCTCAGTTATCCAGTTTTTCTAAAATGATGTTACACCTCTTTCTGGACATTGTATGTAATATTTTCTAACTTGGCACATGTTGCATCTGGTGGGTCTTAGCATATTATACACACAATAGAGTGCCACATAAGATTAAAATGCAAGCCAATAGCTAACTGAAAGAAAAACTTGCACAAGCATGCTGGGTTCTGTTATATTTGTAGGCTCATGAAAGAAAAGAAATTGTAACTTTAAAGGGTATGTCTACCCCCAAACAAACATTTTGTGTTTTGTAGGAAACCCCCCAAAACCTCAGCCTCGCTAGCTTTATACCAGTGAAAGCTGCACCTGTGATTGTCTAAGGCACTATCTCTTAGCCAATCACAGGAGTGTCTGCTTGTCTTCTGCTTGCTTAAATGCATGGAAAAGGCATGGAAGAAAAGCAGAAGGCAGTATGGTAATGAAGGCTGGTAAGTACATCTGGGGGAAGCTTTCACTGGTATAAACCTTGTTTGGGGGTTCCGTACAACATACTAAATTTTTGTTTGGGGGTGGACATACCCTTAAAACCAGGTTCGAGACAAAATGACTGCATATCCCTACTGGTTGGAACAGAAAAGAAGAAAAACTTATAAAACATGCAGGGTTATTCAATAAAAGTTCTTATTGTTTAAAACAGTGCTAATTTTGCCCCAACCAATCAGTGCCCCAATCAACCAATTATTTAACATTTGAAAGCTAACATCTGATTGGTTGGGGCTAAATTAGCACCATTTTAAACGATAAGAACTTTTATTGAATAACCCTGATGGAATTTTGCATTTTCTGGGCACAAACAAAATTACAAAATTTGAGGCAACATTTTTTATTTCAAACCTAGGGGTAGTGAGTATATTTTGTAACATCTAGCTCATAAGAGACAATGTATGCTGCTCCTCCAGAGGTGTGCCTCTAAATTTTGTTGTATATTTTTGGCAGTCTAATTTACATTTGTGAAAGTGTATAATAATCACACTGTATGAAAAGCACAGGTGTGCCACAATCGAAATTTGGTTTGCCAAGTGTGAAAAGGTTTGAGAAACATTGATATAGAGCACTAGAGGTTAGGTTTTATCTTCAATTCCCATTTTCATCATCCTTTCTTGGCAAAACCAAGGGGAGCAAATATAAAGCACATCTCAAACAATAAAGGCTAGTGCACATGGGATAAACTTGGCCCGACATTGCTGACAGTCAGACAACTGTTAGATAAACCATAGAGGTTTGCAGGTTTGAAATCAAGGAACTATAGCATGGTTAAACAATGATTGGGCCAAAATATCAACATGTGTGTATCTTGGACTACAATTATATAAGAACATTATGTTAAAGCCTAAAAAAGCTACCAGCTACAGAATAACAGGCTACCCCACAAATGAATTAATAAAATATGCAGTTGTGCAATACCAGAGTATATGACCCAAAGTTTGTGCTAAATTTTCTATGAAAAGACAATGTTTACCAAACAGAGATATGTTTGGAAATTTCTTTATATAATAAAATAGAATAATAAAACTTTATCAGCAAGTTATATATTGCTTATATTTTTTATATATATTTTCTAAAAAAAAAAAAAAAACATGCTGAAATTTGTTCCCCTGTGAATTAAACTCCAATGGCCATTTTTATCAACCACATAAACTCGAAGACTACATAAAATCATTTTATGCGAACCAGTAATACACTACATTATATGTTATGGATTTTGGTTTCATTTATTGTCTAATTACCATCCTCACAAAAAATGTATTAGATTTCTCATCGTGTTTTTTAGGCGATGGCACCTAGCATAGCTCAAAAAATAAACAGAGATAAAAAGTAATGAATGATATACCTCCTAATTGTACTGCAGATATGAAATCAATGTTTTTCAACATCACATTTTGTTTCAAGAGAGTGTAAAAAACAGAAAGCTACCCCATATGTAATGATAATATACGGGTGTTTACAAACAGTTTTAGATCCAAAATGTCATTAAAAAGATATTTTAAAAGCAAGCCAAACTATATATGTACATTGCAAAATATAGGCAATGAAACTATTATTTACAAGTGATATTTTTTAAAGGTTGAATTACCCTTTAAAACCAAATCTCTGCAATACATTTCCTTGCCTCTCCTAGCCTATGAGGACTGTATTTTATTGTGGGGGGGTTTTTTGCCAGTCATTGCTCCTCTAGAACTATACGGTTCTATAACTCCTTGTTTTATATATTAAAAGGGACATTCATTTAAAAATTATGCCTCGGGCCATTTTTTCCCGCACAAGCAAGTCCTATTAATTTCACTGGGCCCAGCTTTTATTTAATTAATTCCCTTATTTAAAATGTTACCTGTCTGTTGAGGTAGAGTGAGGTTAGAGGAGAACTACTGTAGCTGCAGTGCAGAAAATGAACAACTTAAAGGAGAACGAAACCCGCATTTTTACACCGAACATATACCCTCTAAAAATACACAAATAAACTGTATAATAGCAATACAGTGAATAGCATTAAAGTAAATGTTACCACTTGAAGAACTGGATGAAATAACTGTGTGTATATATACAATGACTGGCCACACCCCTGATCTCAGTCACATGCTTCCTTGCCTATTCTGTCCTGTAAATGGAATGGCTAGAGGCTACTAGTGGGTGTTACCTACTGTAACAAGTTCCTGCAGTTTCTTAGGACTGGGCATGTGTAAAGAACTTAATGGTCAGTAACCACACTGTGCGATACTGGAACACTGGGAAATAAGACACAAACCTCCTGTTAGAAAGTTAAATATCTCAACAACCATATTAAAATCAGATGTGAGACACTGATTACTGCTTTTATAATAAGAAGATCTGCCTTCTAATTCAATGTTGTTCTGAGGCTTTAGTTGTCCTTTAATATAAATAAAGTCTGGCAAACTTTCTATTTTGAAAGAAATACTTAGTATTAGGAGTATTAGGAGATAAAAGCAAAACTTAAAGGGAAACTATACAATAAATACAATTCTCCTCATCTAAATCTAGAATTCTATAGAGGCAGAAGCAAGTATTCTTATCTCTTGTTGTGCTTTCTTTTAAAATTAAATCTTTTAGTTAGTGAGCACTGGCTGTTTTTAGTTTCCCTGGTAGAGTTTAAAGAAATACTGTATACTGTTACAAATATAGAGAGCCATGTCCCTTCCTGACGCCTGACATAACAATAGTTGTAATCATTTTTTCTTTAAACTCAACAAGGGAGGCTGAAATGTGCAAAGCAGTGTAAAACTTCTAAATGCTAATTACTATTAAACTAAAGTAGTTGTTTTTAGGGTATAATTGCCCTCTAGTGGCTTGCCTTCTAAAAACAGACAAGCCTCTATTTATATTTAGATGGGCTATAAGATGGGGTAGCTGAAAAACTTGCAGGAATAAACATTAAAATGAATTCAGTTTCTCGTTATGAAGCCCCATAAAACCTTATTTTCCTAAACAACTCGAATAAGTGAGACAAGGAAAAATTCTTACCTTCAATTAAAAAGACACTATCAGGGTTGTTCAATAAAAGTTCTTATATTTAAAAATGGGGCTAATTTTTCCTCAACCAATCAGATGTTATTTACCATTTGAAAGCTAACATCTGATTGGTTGGGGAAAAATTAGCAATTTTGCAACAAGAGCTTTTATTACATCTCCCTGAATGTAATAAATCTGGAATTCTACATTGATCTTCATATAGTTCTTTTCTTTTAATGACAAACCTTTTAACATTTGAATACCCCAATAACCTTTGTACCTCATATAAAAGTATATTTGTAAAAGGTCTGAGCTGCACATTCTTACATTTGCATATAATAAGTTAGAAGCAGCTTACCTCTATTTATGCTTTCTGTGCGTATTGATTCTCTACCCCTTTAGGACAGTCTAGCTAGAAGGAAGGTTTAAAAACTCTGTAAGCTCACATGGTTCCCTGGGAGAAGTCATATCAAATAAAGAGACAAGCAGTTATGGCCTTTCCCTCCCCAGATATTGTATTTCTCTAACTAGATTAGGATGACTTGAAGGGGCACATCAGCTTAACCATGTTTGCACAAACAATTTGACTAAACATATTCATTTAACCTTAGTGTAGGTGATTACCCTTCATTGCTTGCATGTATGTTTGTTTAACACTTAAAGGGATACTAAACTGAAGGGAAAAAAATGGCTTGCCTTTTCAATGTTTTTTCTATTTCTATAATTTTAGAGCTGTCAGGAACTTGATCCCTTTTTGCTTTCAGTGCTCCCTGTCACTATATCTCCTCATGTCCTGTTCAGCTCACTCCTAGTTAGTATGCATGTCTCTTCTCTATTTATCCACCCACTCCCAAAAGAGAGGCACAGCTAGAGTGTGGAGCATGTGCAGTGGAGGTGATCTGTGCCTCACTACAGCCAATAGTGAAAGTGAAAGTAAAACTGCTTTGCAATAGGAAGGTAAGCAGCACTGGGAGCTGTAATCACAGCCTCCTGTCTCTCCTCTGGGAGAATTTGCACATGCTCAGTGCAGCCCTCCCCCCTCCATCTTCCTCCCTCTAGCTACAATCCCCTTTTCTGTAGTGTAGGGCTCCCTCCCCCAACCGATATAGTAATTTGTCTAAAAACTCTCCGGATCTCTACTTAATTTTCCTCAATTCCCCGGCGTTCTGTGCAGCCAGAAGCCGCGTCCATGATTGGCTGCCTCTCAGACAATCATGGACGCGGCTGCCAGTCTGGCCCCCTGCTTGCAGTTTCATGCAAGCAGAGGGTCGTGACAGAACGTCGGAGGAGAGAGGCAAAGTAAGTAATGATCGGGGGAGTTTTTAGACAAAATACTATAGGGGGAGGGTGCCTTACATAGTAACATAGTAATTAAGGTTGAATTAAGACATACGTCCACCAAGTCCAACCTATTGCCTATTGTACAGTGGTTGGCAAAAGTATTCGGCCCGCTTGAAGTTTTCCACATTTTGTCACATTACTGCCACAAACATGAATCAATTTTATTGGAATTCCACGTGAAAGACCAATACAGTGGAACAAAAATAATACATGATTCCAAACATTTTTAACAAATCAATAACTGCAAAGTGGGGTGTGCATAATTATTCAGCCCCCTGAGTCAATACTTTGTAGAATGACCTTTTGCTGCAATTACAGCTGCCAGTCTTTTAGGGTATGTCTCTACCAGCTTTGCACATCTAGAGATTGAAATCCTTCCCATTCTTCTTTACAAAACAGCTCCAGCTCAGGCAGATTAGATGGACAGCATTTGTGAACAGCAGTTTTCAGACCTTGCCACAGATTCTCGATTGGATTAAGATCTGGACTTTGACTGGGCCATTCTAACACATGGATATGTTTTGTTTTAAACCATTCCATTGCTTCCCTGGCTTTATGTTTAGGGTCGTTGTCCTGTTGGAGGTTTTCTTCCAAGATTGTCCTGTATTTGGCTCCATCCATCTTCCCATCAACTCTGACCAGCTTCCCTGTCCCTGCTGAAGAGAAGCACCCCCAGAGCATGATGCTGCCACCACCATATTTGACAGTGGGAATGGTGTGTTATGAATGATGTGAAGTGTTAGTTTTTCGCCACAAATAGCGTTTTGCATTTTGGCCAAAAGTTCCATTTTGGTCTCATCTGACCAGAGCACCTTCTTCCACATGTTTGCTGTGTCCCCCACATGGCTTGTGGCAAACTGCAAACAGGACTTCTTATGCTTTTCTGTTAACAATGGCTTTCTTCTTGCCACTCTTCCATAAAGGGAAACTTTGTGCAGTGCACAACTAATAGTTGTCCTATGGACAGATTCCCCCACCTGAGCTGTAGATCTCTGCAGCTCATCCAGAGTCACCATGGGCCTCTTGACTGCATTTCCTCGCTCTCCTTGTTCGGCCTGTGAGCTTAGGTGGACGGCCTTGTCTTGGTAGGTTTACAGTTGTGCCATACTCCTTCCATTTCTGAATGATCACTTGAACAGTGCTCCATGGGATGTTCAAGGCTTTGGAAATCTTTTTGTAGCCTAAGCCCGCTTTAAATTTCTCAATAACTTTATCCCTGACCTATATGGTGTGTTCTTTGGACTTCATGGTGTTGTTGCTCACAAGATTCTCTTAGACAACCTCTGAGGTCGTCACAGAGCAGCTGTATTTGTACTGACATTAGATTACACACAGGTGCACTCTATTTAGTCATTAGCACTCATCAGGCAATGTCTATGTGCAACTGACTGCACTCAGACCAAAGGGGGCTGAATAATTACGCACACCCCACTTTGCATTTATTGATTTGTTAAAAATGTTTGGAATCATGTATGATTTCCGTTCCACTTCTCACGAGTACACTACTTTGTATTGGTCTTTCATGTGGAACTCAAATAAAATTGATTCATGTTTGTGGCAGTAATGTGACAAAATGTAGAAAACTTCAAGGGGGCCGAATACTTTTGCTAACCACTGTAAATTGCAATAGCTCAAATGCTGGTTATCAGAGCTTAGGGATATATTTATAAAGGCGTGGTATCACTTTTTATCGATACCATGCCTTTAACAATCGATTTATCGATTCCTAAAACAATAATGATCGTAAACCTATGATCACTATTGTAGATTTGTGATCCCCAGTAGTTTACTACCGCATGGTTTTCTATGACTGAACATTTGGTAATTAATTAACGTTTCAGCGTAAATCTACAATGGCAGCCAATAATGACCGGTATCGCTAAAGTGCCATACCATGCATTTATAAATATGGCCCTTAGTCGGGCTGCAGTTCTCATACCTAGTGGTTACTGTGTAGCCTCTCTTTGCTATAAATAACCGACAGCTCAGTACTTATAAGTATGTAAAATAAACAATGACAATAACTGGCCAAGCATTAAGCTGCAGGTTTCACCAATATTTCTGCAGTTGGACTACAAATCCCAGCATTCTCTAATAGCAAAGTGTAATTTTGGAAAGGTGGTTGTTAGAAAAAGATTTGAAATGTAACAGGTTTTTCAGTGGAAACACATGCAACAAGGCTGAATGATAATTAATGCATTTTCAATGCAATCAGTTTGCAATCAATGCATCCTTGCTAATTACTCAAATTAAGAGATGTCCGAAACTCGGGTGTTTTGTTCCGTTTTTGGATTTACAGAACTCGAAAAACCTGAAAATCCGAAAGCGGAACATACTTTTGAGGATTCTGAATGTATTTTCGAAGGGTTACCGAATGTACAGGGTTATTTTTTGGTAACCCTCGAAAATAACGTTGTACATTCGATAACCCTCGAAAATACAACCAGGAACTAAAGATTAGTATCCAATCCTAATTTCAAGGATTATCGAACATACAAGGTTATTTTGAAAAGTTACTGAAAATAACCTCTTACATTCGGTAACCATCAAAAATTTGTTCCAAAGCTCCAAAATCCGAACCACCTGCTCTGTTCCGATGGAACCGAGCAGTTCCTTGTCGGATCCATGTCTGAGTGGGACCCAGATCCCATCTCTAATTAAGAGTATCCTACATTCCTACAAACATAATATTCCACTAACAATATAAACAGGTTACTGTGACGCTCCGGATCCCCTCGTATTCCTTCAGTCCGAATACCCCAATCTTCATCCACTATCTTCACCAATAGACAAGCCCCCATTTTCCGGGAGGCTAGATGTGCCTCACCGAACACAGTTGCCCCCTGGACTTAGAGTGCCGGGAATACGAGAGAAGTCCGGAACGAAACTGACAGGCAAGGCACATGGAGAGATACAAAGGTCAGAGACCAAAATACATGGTACAGACAAGGAGCAGACAAAAGCAGGGTCAGGAACAGAGCAATAGGTCAGAACCAGAAGTCAGGCCGCCAGGCACGGTACAGAGGGTTAGGCAAAAGCGTAGTCAGGAACAGAGCAGAGGTCAGGACAGGCAGATACGGATCAGAGTCAAAATAACAGGCAGAAGTCGGTAACTGGAAATCTCAGATAAAGCACACCACGAGCAAAGATAGTAAACTAAACTAATTGGCACCTGCGAATAGTTAGGTTAGGTCGCAAATGTACGATCGCCGCTGCACATTTTTGACTGCAATCGTACATTAACTAACCCTGCCGTATCACTAAAAAGCAATACCGCGGGATTATAAATATGCCCCTTGGTCCCTTATGTTC
Source organism: Hymenochirus boettgeri (assembly GCA_019447015.1). NCBI lineage: Eukaryota > Metazoa > Chordata > Amphibia > Anura > Pipidae > Hymenochirus > Hymenochirus boettgeri. The sequence continues at coordinate 193,978,908 of CM033474.1, read as the reverse complement.
CTTGGTCCCTTATGCCCTCTGTTCCTCACAAGGAAATCTACTCCACAAACCCGCTATGAACAATGCCTCCTCCTGCCTTACACCATTCTATCTTGCTGCTCCCTACCTTTGGAAAACTCTCCCTCTCTCGTTTTGCCAGGTGACATCCTTTAATACTTTCAAATCTCGATTATTATCCTACCTTTTTGAACACCAACACAACAAATGATTATTAGCCACCTCAAGCACTTGTATCTACCCATTTCGATTGTAAGCTCTTCGGAGGAGGGATCTCATTCCTAATGTGTCAAGGCATGCTACACTTATATCAATTTATCCATAATTTTTATATATATGTGTTCTTAACCTATGTACGAAATTGAATTTAATTTTTATTTATCTGTATAATTGCTTGCACTTATCCCCATGTTTGCATACTATATTTTGCCCAAGTAGCACTTTATAAATAAAATTACACATCCATACATATATATGCAGGGCTATTAATACCAAACATCTTTATTTATACACAACAGTGCCGCCCCCCCTTTTAGATTGTAGTGAAAGTGTCAGTCTTTCTCTATAAGTTTAGTAAAAAATATCCAACAGGGCACTGGTCTCATATCTTCAAAATAGGAGAAAGAGTTACTAATTAGAAGAGTGCTCCATTCACTTTATAGGAAATCAAATCACAACAAAAAGAAAATGAAAGCAGTGAATAAAAAATTCCAAAAAAGTATAGCAAAAAAACGGGAGTAACAATATAGTGTGAAATACATATAAGACTGGAAGAAGCAATCCCTCTACTCATTAAAAACACTCCTCTGATTACAGTCCATAATAGCAAATAATTATAGCAAGTATAGGATATACCGGTATATCTCAAGCACTACACAGAGACACAACACATCAGTGTGTATCTGTGTTATGCTGTATAAATGTACAACTAGTGAGCACACAGTGTTATTGAAGTAATGAGCTCTGAGGTTAAAGGTACACAGTGTTAATTAAGTAGTAAGCACTTAAAAGGTAGATATTCATAATGTGGGTATATCAAACATATATAACACTGGCAATATTACACATGTTAAATGCACACATTGCTTAACCTAAAAAATATATAATACAACAGATCAATAACCCAAAGCAGATAATAAAGTAAAACTTTATAGGGGTACCAGAAATGTAAGCACATTTCTAAACTTTATATATTTTGTCATGTACCTAATATACTATAAGTGAGTACTATACTTTATAAGCACATATTTATGGTAATTTAGATGGTAATAGTGAGAAATGCCACACGTACATGGTAAATGGTGTTGGGTGCACATAGGACCTCTCCCATATCTCAGTCCTATATATAAAGAAAAATACAAAAAGAAGACACAGCACAATATGTGCAATTTCTCTCTCACTCCTTTTACTTTGTACAGCCAAACAGAAAAGGTCTGTAGTGCCAGGCATATTCTGCAAAAGTTAATGGAAACTAAATATGCATATAAAGTTAAATGATTTATTGGAACATAATTCCATCTGTTTATTAATCAGTAGATCAGCTGCAAAGAATTTTTTTTATTTTTTCTAGTTATATACTAAAGAAAACTTGAAAACTGTTAGTGCCAGTTTATGGTATAAAGTAGATGTTTATATTGTTAAAACTAATGAGGACTGCATTGTTTACATATGGAAACAGATGTCTTAATGGTGCTATGCTACAAGACAACACTTGAGATGGTGCTTTACATTTGTGAAGAAACATTGAGGCAAAGGTGATACTGTTATTAGCTAAAGGCTTGAAAAAAAGAAATTGTAATGTTCTGAAAGCTTTTATAATGATTATGATCTGTAAGTCAACAAAGGTGTCACCTTCAAAGTTTCTCCCATTTTAAAAGAATTTAAGTGGAAGTTCAATGGAAAATGTAATTATAATTTAAATATCTGTTGTATTCAGTGTGATCAACTAGACTTAAAGTTTAGTTCTTGAAGACGTTTCGCTAGTCATCCGACTGGTTTTCTCAATTTAGAATGACTTGTACAAGAATCTGTAGCAATTATGTACCCTGGAAAATCCCAATTAGCATATCACAGCCAGGTGTTAGGGATCTTTTGATGCAAGATGTAATTGCACTGTGGCTAAGCTGTGTTATCGAAACTGCCCAAGGTAAGGTATCAAAACAGCATTGTACATGGCAGACAGTTGGTGTTGAAACGACATCGAGAAACTTAAGTCCAGTTGATCTAACTGAATACAGAAGATAGGCCATGACCTGGATGAATGAGAACCTTAACAAGCATTATAATTGAAAATTATTTGTTTGCATTATGCATACCTAGTTATTCTACATATTTTCTACAATTTTGAAAAAAAACTGCAAAGATGCACTCTAACCCAGACCTGACCAAACAAAAACACTACCAAACACAGTGACTAAGAAAACAAGGATACATCATAAAAAGATAGGAAATGTGCTGTAACAAGATAGAAAGCTTTTCTTTCCACAAACACTAAATTTACAAATTTGTTCCATGTGTCCATAAAATGTAGTTTTGCAAGGATATGCAGCTCAAACATAAAATTCAAAATGCTTTCTACAGCCTACCTCTATTACTTGTTCCGTTACGTTATCGCATAGCATTTTCCATTGATTTAAATGGCGTCACTGTGCACGCACTGCACCACAACTCATAGGTGTGAACAGTACTGATCACTAAGCAGTGTTTTGGTTCAATGTTAAAGCTTGACATCGCACAAAACGTCCCCTAGTGTGAAGCCTTTAGGTAGAAGAATGCACACTTCTGTGATATGTAAGGCACATCTGTTTGTATTTAGTGTCTCTAGATCAAAATAAAAAAAATACTGTAAAAAAATGGTAAGAATATAAGATTAAATTAAGAAGAAATAATAAGAACTGCAGTTGGCTTTTTCATGCCAAATGAATTGAGGCAATCTTCGTTCAATGTACATGATTTCTGAGCACTCAGCTTATCAATACAATTTTATTGTTAAAATATCTTACCCCCAAACCCAATGCCATAAATGTATACTGTAATTTTATTTTCTGGGTTAAGGGGATTATTTCAGCAATCTATATATTAAAACACCAAATTACTGTATATACTCGAATATAATTCGATCCGAGTATAAGTCGAGGTACCTATTTTTACCTAAAAAATGAGTAAAAACTCGAGGGTAGAAAATACGACCACTACTGCCTTTTGATTATGTCGTTTCGAGGGTTTAGTTGCCTTTTAAATGCACAGCAGCATTCTCATACAGTAGTCCCATACAGTAATAGCCAAATCCAGTATGGCTATTACTGTATGGGACTACTGTATGGGAATTCTGCTGACCATTTGAAGGGCAACTAAAGCCTCAAAACAATACAATCAGAATCAGAAGGCAGTCTATTTAATAATAGGTACCATCCTCCTGATTCAGTATTGTTTTCAGGCATTAGTTGCCCTTTAAATTAACAGTAATCCCTAATTCCTTTGCACTTCAGATGTTTGGAAACTACAACTCCCCGCATGCTTTACTTGCTGGGAGTTGTAGTTTACAAACATCTGCAGTGGAACTGCACACACTGAACCTTCTGTTTACAACCCCAAAACCAACTATCCTGTCCCTGACCCAAATCGGGACAAATACCAGGAATCAGAGACCGCCGCAGCTGCCCTTACTAACTTGAAAGGAGTAATCCGGCTGCCACATGCACTGATTGGCGCATCCACTGACATCACTACTCTGCGCCGGGATGTGATACAGGCGCCAAGTAGAGACGTCAGTGGATGCGGAAGCCGGATTCCTCCTTTCAAGTTAGTGACTAACCCGAGTATAAGTAGAGGTTCAGTTTTCAGGCTGCTTTTACATGAGTACTCATTTACCCATTAACATATGCAGGTTTGGGTTTCTTTCGTTAGTTTTTTTCTTTTACTATTTTAAATCACAGAGCTGTTATTAATGAGCCATGACGTAGACCTTAGTAAAGGCTTTTGTTAAGTTCATACTGAAACGTTAATTAGCCACTGTAGAATACACTGCATTTTGTATTACTGCAATGAATGGCGAAATGGCAGTGTCACCACGGTTTATTTCATCTTTCAGCTACATTTATTGGGTAACATACATCACCATTAACACTTCTAATTACAAATAAGAAATGATTTATGAACAAAGTGATTTAAAATATTTTTACGTGTGCGATTTAAGTAAAAAATGACTTTTAAATCTTCATAAAAGCAATTATAACAAACAATATGAAGTTGCTGAAAGTAAGTCTATCAAAGGAAATTTCTAACAATAACGGGGTGATGTTATATCGTCTGTTTACCCACGCTTTGCGCATGTTTATCGGCTTTGCGCAGTTTTTAAGCTAATTTTGTGTTGGCTGCGCTATTTCTAAAACTTTTTGGAAAAAGCACAGCGCAGCCTGTGTAATATAGGCAGAGTTACATTTTGCGTTAAATTGTTGTACAGAATTTAACACCTTTAAGGCACAGAGCGCCACTTCTTACCTGACCGGGATCCAGCAAAACAGTAAATCTTGCAATCTCGCAAAGGCAAGTATGTTTGGTTCTGCATCGGCCCCTACATGTCTATAACTGATAGGAACCCCAGTACACCAGTGTCATAATTAAATAAACGTTATCCCCTTGTGTCCTAAGATAGAGTTTATTTAGAATTCAGATGTAGAGTTTATATGGTTTACTCTTTCTATTTTTCAGGATTAAATCAGAGCTGTGAGCTAAAGTCTTCTATGGCAGATCAGTAACATTTGTTCAATGTTGCTGTTTTGTGTTTTATTACTGCTTTTGATATTTTTCTTGTAGTTGTAGTGATACATACAGTACACCAGTAAACACTAGGTGAATATTACTTAAATTCAGTAATAATAAGATGACAGATAAGGTAGACACTGGAAATAAGTCTAGGAAACAAACATTTCTAACAATAAATGTCCATACTGGTGGGTAACCCATCTGTATCATAATAAAACAGAGTTGAAATGTACTAGCATAGGATTAAGGATAACAAATTAAAAAAAAGTTAAGAAAGTATGTTTTTGTCTGGAAAATCGCAATAGGGAATGTTATAGCTCGCCTACGGGGCGATGACCAATTTGTCCGCCTGCATTGATAATTCATCGAGAGATCACTGTTCATTATTGAGAGTTTAGCTGTGGGCACTGACAGAAGGAAAAATCGTCTTAGAAATTTTGGTGATCACCAGCAAAATTTGCCTATCAAAAGCTCATTTGTTATTTCAAATACATAATGGCATAATTGTGTAGCACTTCTGATGACATGGCTGCTCCTGGTTTGCCTATTTAAACCCCCTAACAGTCTCCAAAGTTGGTATTTTGTCAGATCATCGTCTTGGTTGTTATAAGTGAGTCTTTAAAGTTTATTATGTTACTTGATTGGGTATAAAACACCTAAAAATGGATCCTGCTGGACAGTCATCTTCTGTAGAAGAAATAATAATAATAATAATTCATACAGTATGGTTCGAGAACTTCATTTTTCAGTTCAAATGGTTGAGAGAGGTTATTCACATCTTGAGAGTAAATTGCACACCCTGGCTGCACCTGTTACTTTTTACTGCAGTGTTCCCGAACCCAAGATCCCTCTGCCAGAGCCTGACTTTCAGGCTGATGAAAGCCTGATTTTCAGGTGATAGAAGGAATTTTAGACAATTCAGAAGCTCAGACCAGCTGTATTTCGAACCCTAATCAACTTTTTAAACAATGGAGTCCCCTACCACTACCACCTGTCTAGGTTCTGCCTCCCTTGTATTAGAGATGCAGGTCCTCTGGGTGCTCAAGAGAACAGCATGCTCCATAAATGCTATTTCTGAGGAAGGGGGCAGTAAGCACCCCAAAACATTGTAGTGGTTTTGCACTTAATAAACTGTGAAGTTCACAAGAAGTAGTGTGCTCCTCTTGCTGTTATATTTGTTGGATTACCTTTAAAACAAATGCCCAAGCAGGGTTTATATGGAGAGGTTCAAAACCAAACACCACCCAGTGTACTTGTAATTGAATGGAGAGGTTTAAAACCAAACACCACCCAGTGTACAGGTAATTTAAATGGAGAGGTTTAAAACCAAACACCACCCAGAGTACAGGTAATTTAAACCAATTAATAACACACCCTTCCAAGAAAAGAAGGGAAAAAAAGCTTTTTCTTTCTCTCTCCCAGCCCCAACCTTACAGGTAATAATACAGAACATTCAACCAACTATACATTTTAGAAACCCAGTGCCTAACGTTTTATTAAATAAACCCCACCCCAGTAATTGGAAGAAAAAAGTATTTTCGAAATATATATAGTGATTGTTTAATAAATTCACACTGCACACCACAGTCACAATATACTTTAGTTTTTCAGCACATCCAATGCCACCCTTAAAAACAGATTATGCCCTTTGAAACAGAACAGAATACAAGTAGGATTTATATGAAGCGGTTAAAAAGCTCTTTATCCCAGGTTACCATACCCAATCTAATAGGCTCACTGAAAAAAACAATATGACTCTTGAACAATATCTCAGGTTTTTTTTACTTTTTCTTCACAGGAAGAATGTTTAAGAATTTTACCGCAGGCTGAAATAACAATTCTGCCCACTTTGCTACTCAAAAATCAACTTTTGTTAATTAATTAGAGTTTTTATCCTTTTACCCTAGGACAGAAGCTTCAGCTCTTTAATGTAGATTGTCTGCCATTTAACAAAATACTGCCAAAATTAAAAGTTCTTTTTTACAGGCCCAATCATGTGCCCAGTATTCTAATGAACACAGAAGAAAGCTTCCTGAATTCAAAGTGGGAGATAAAGTTTGGTAAACAAATGCAAACCTGAGGCTTTGCTTGCCTTTTAAGGGCTTAAGTTTGTGGATCCTTTTCTTATCAAATGGATCATAAATCTGGAGGCATTTGAGTTGAATCTTCCTGTAACAATGAGCAAGGTTCACCCAGTATTCCTGGTTTCTTGTCTTAAGCATTTTGCTTCAGATTCTTTTTCCTGAGAGAAGTTCTTCTCCTCAGCCTCCTGTTTTTATTAATGCAGATGAAGAGTATAAGAGTGAGGCAATAACTCTAAAAGGTTGGGAACTCAACTCAAGTATTTGATTAAGTGGAAGGGTTTTGGTCCTGAAGAGAACTCCTGGGAACTAGAGAAGGACTAGAACCCAAACCCGAGTTCAAGCCGAACTTATCGAGTTTGAACAGACTCGGAATTCTCGAACTATCCCGGACCCAGTTTCTCGGACTTGCCAACTTTAGCCGTTCGCTAACCCTTGAATGTATCATTTGCTAACCCTCGAAAGTATTATTCGTTTTCGCTAACCCTCAAAAGTATCATTCATTTTCGGTAACCCTCTAATTTATGGTTCTATTTTTGGTAACCCTCAAAAGTATCGTTCAGTAACCCTCGAATGTAGCTTGCACAAAACACAAAAATTGCCCGCTCATGTTTAAGAAGTTTTTTAACAAGTTTTGGTGATAGCGACATGTTCCCCAGACCATTTCCAAGGTGTCACAGCCATTTACAGTAAGTTACCATTGTTAGTTTAGCTGTAAATTACCCGGACTTTTCGAACAATTACTCTCCCATTGACTTAAATGGGTCAGAATTTGAACTTTCAAACTTTTACTGAAGTTCGAAAGTTCGAAAACGGACCGAACTTTATGAAGTTCGGCCATCTCTACTGGGAACCAAGCTCCTAGACTCATTAAAGTCTTGGAAAGTCTTACCAAGAGTCATCTGAGTCGATGACTGAGTCGGACATTAAGAATTCATTTGCCGGCACCGAGAGGCCGCTGTTTATTTTCGAGAGCTTGGCACAAGTTGGCAGTCGGTGTCAAAAGATTGGAAATCCTCAATATGTCTACCACAATGTTGAAACACCTTCTTATAACAGAAGGCATCTTGCAGTCTCATGCTATATGAATAGCATTGCCCACAAAATCTAAGAAACAAGAAGGGGCCAAAAGGAGCAAAAAGCCCCTTACTCTGGGGAACCTGGGAGTAAGAAATTATTTTTTAGATTTTGTGGGCAATGCTTTTCATATAGCATGAGACTGCAAGAGACTGCAAGATGCCTTCTGTTTCTCCATTTTTATGCTCAGTGGAGGTTTTTTTTCTCCTTTTGGCCCCCCTCTCCCTAAGCTTTCTAGCTGCTTTGTTTACTGTAAGCCCAAGTCCTACACCATAGAGCCATAAATCTGTATCTTGCACTGACGAGATCTAACAAGATCGAAACATGTCATGTCTGCAGGTCAGATAATTGGCTCTATATATTAGGCTATATTGCATGTTATTAAGCCAGCGGTTCTGGACACATGCATAAGCTAAGGGACATAAAGGAGTATTTTGCATATCTCTGCCCCTTACTATGGGGAACCTGGGAGTAAGAAATGACTTATTGTTTCTTAGATTTTGTGGGCAATGCTATTCATATAGCATGAGACTGCAAGATGCCTTCTGTTATAAGAAGGTGTTTCTCCATTTTTATGCTCAGTGGGGGCTTTTTTTTGGCCCCCCCTCTCCCTAAGCTTTCTAGCTGCCTTGTCTACCACAGTGTTTAAACCCCCTAACAGTTTCTGTTTCATCAGATCAGTTTCTTGGTTGTTTATCATTTACCAAACTTTGCCACTTGCCCTTATCTTGTTACCATAACATGATTGTGACTTGTGATTCTAAGTACCTCTTCTCCTTGCTCTTCAGTGCCTTTCTTAACTGGAGCTGTTACATTTCCCTGGGACCACGAAATGGATATTAATTACACGTAGAATCACTTGTTAGTCTAATTATTAGACTCTAGTCTAGAGTCTAGTCTAATTGCTATTAGACTTTCATAGTAAGTCTGTAAGTCTGTAAGTCTGTAATGTATTAAATCAATCTCTCTCTACACATTGCAATGGCTATCTTTTTTATGACAAATTATTTCTGGTAGAGACTAAGACCCTTTTTAGCCCCTGTTAGCATCATACAGCATCTGACATTTTGGTGGAAAGCAATATATTTTTTCTCCTTACACAATTATGACTCTAAATTATTCAATAAATACACAGTCTACTTTGAATCCATAACAGTTCTCAAAGGCATTCGAGATAAGGATATATTGACATAACATACAAACTACTGACATTTCTAATTATTCTTCTAGTTTAGGGTATAATATAATGTCTAATACTTAAATGTAAGCATGAATGAGCAGTATATAAGCTAGCCTTTTAAAAGAAACAAGCTATTTTCTTGCCCTTTTAAGGCACTGTTTAATAAAGATCAGAAATGATCTTCAGCTTGGAGTCATCAGAATTTCCTGAGGGAGAAAACAGGCATGTTATAGACAAAGCTTAGAATTTCAAGTATTATTTAAGGCCTGAGGGGCCAACCATTCTAAATATATATCTACAGTATAACCCTCTTTGAACTTTATGTGGCATAACATTGTATTTAAATGGCAACATACAACTTGTTAGAAAACTTTGTGTTGCAGGTTCTTAAGAGCATTTAAGGTAAATACTAACCATGCCAACAACAATCAACCTTTGAGCAACATTAAGATATACTGTATCTATAGGCAGTCAAGCAAGGGTTCACAGTGCGGTTGTGCAGAGGAATACCGTGAGTCCAGGTTGCAGGGTGTTTTATTCACAGCAGGTACATGCAATAGGCTGATACCTGTTCAGTCAGTCCAGTGGTACAAAATATAACAAAACAAATAGACTCCTGCTCATCTGAGCTCTAACCTCTAATACAGTACACACACTGCCTATACAAGCGCCCTACTGTAGGACACAGGAATAAATACACAGATAGTCTGTTTACTCGCTGAACCATGTTTGGCTGGCTGCTCCCAGGCCTCCTCTAGCCACAGAGACAGAGAGAGAGACTGAGGGCTAGGCCACACTAACGCGTTTTTTGCGCGTTTGCGCGCGTGTTTCGTGTTCGCGTTTGTGCCCGCGATTTTTGCTAAAATGGAGATCGTGGGAACACGAAAATTCCCATGATTTCCATAACGCAAAAAGGCGAAAACGCATGTGCAATACGCGAATGCGAACCTCACAAGAATCGCGCACACAATCTCATTTTGGTGCGCGATTCCTGTGCGTTGCAGTGTGGCCTCACCCTGACTGGGGAAAAAACTCCCTCTTCTAGAGAGCTGAATCTAATCCAGCTATACTACTCACTAGAAAACCCGGAGTGGTCTTGGGAATCCACCCCACCCTTCACTTGTGGATTCCCAGTAAAACCAGCCCAAGTACACATCTTACATGTGTCAGACAGGTAAAGAAACCATTCCTTACCCAAAACAGACTTGCCGGTTTTACTCTACCATCTGTAGGTAAGAAACCTTAGAGGAATGTACCTACCCTCTACAACTTTCCCAGTAGGCATGTTATAATATATATCTATCTTGACCATGATAAATTACTTCTCCAGAAGGAGGCACGTTGGATTTACCAACTGAATACCTTAACGCCAGGTGGTCTCAACAAGCAATTGTCTTTACATTGTTTCTTATAAATATTGTGCAACATATGTATTATTCAGCAGGGATCTCTGTTATTTGTTCACCATTCATATGATCTGTTTCCCTTTTCTTACAGGCTGTTACAGCTAGATACATCCCTTTCAGCTTTTGATTTCTTAGCTTGTTATGACCAGACTATGTTTGTACATTGTATGTGTCATTTAATCGATTATTTACTTGTACATAGGATTCATATTTTTAAATGTTTTTATTGTTTTTATTTCCTCTATATGCGGCACTAGGGAGCAGGGTATATAAGCTTGTCTCACTCTTATTACGTAATATCCTGAGGACGGCTTATGTGTTAGCCGAAACGCGTGGATACAACGTTTTTATTTGTATTGGAATAAAAGTTACATTTTAAGAAGACCTGTGAGTGCCTTTGCAACATTTCTCTCTCTCTCTCTCTCTCTCTCTCTCTCTCTCTCTCTCTCTCTCTCTCTCTCTCTCTCTCTCTCTCTCTCTCTCTCTCTCTCTCTCTCTCTCTCTCTCTCTCTCTCTCTCTCTCTCTCTCTCTCTATATATATATATATATTTTTTTTTAATCTGTAATAATTCAAAGGGTGTTTCTACCTTAGTTACTCTTGTTTCCCCAAGCCAAGGGTTAACAGTAAACATTTCTGTATATGTCTGGATAGATGCCAACTAGACAGCGAGTGGGATACAATGGAACAAAGCAGATCAGGAGACCAATACACTGAAACACTAGTAAAGGTTTCCATTTGTTCAAGTCATCTGTGGAATTCAATTAGATCAACTGGACTTGAAGTTTAGTTCTTGAAGACATTTCACTAGTCATCTGACTGGCTTTCTCAATTCAAAATGACATGTACAAGAATATTTTGGCAATAAATACTCTGCAAAATATTCCAATCAGCATATATCAACAGGTGTTGATTGCATTGTGTTTAAGAGATGCTATTAAAACTGCCCAGGGAAAGGTGTCAAAACAGCATTGCACATGGCAGACAATTGGTGTTTAATGCCCCACCTCTATACAGGCTAGGCTTCTTTATTCTGTCATAAATGGCCTCCTTTGAACCTCTTTTTAACCAATCCTGTTCCTTTTTTTTAAGATGCAGCTGCTGTTAAGTCTCACCCACATACAAATCACTCTTCATTGCACTGTAGTATATGTAGTATATGATGTAACTCTTTTTGTGTTTCGGTGTTCGGTGAGCAATAGTTGTTGCCTTTGAGTATTGCTGGGTTTAAAGCTAACAGAGAATGCAGTGTCTCTTTCTCTGACACCCCTGCTACATACGGGATGACCAGGTTCTTTCTCCTGTCTTGCTTTTCCCTTTCACTGGCAGTAATTGTGTGTGGGTTTTCTGTAAACCTCTACTTGCCATTTACCATTTTCTCTACCAAGCAGTCCAGTGTGTTGTTTTGTACCTCTACCCATGTAAATCTGATGTTTTGGTTAAAACATCAGATTTGCGTGGGAAGTGGAGATCCCATTTGTTATGTCCATGACTGACAGCTGCTAACTAGAAGAACCAGTAGTTGGTATGATATTTATGTCTTCAAAACCATTTTTCATATCACATATATATACTGGGCAAATATATGGAGTTAAAGTCGCGCTAACCAGTTCGCTACCGTTTATTGTGACTTTAAATCCATATTAGTGTCGGATCCACAGGTTACGCAAAAATCACCCACGCATCCAACGCTCGTGATTCAATATCTCGTTTGCGTTAGTTTTAGCGCCGGATTTTAAAGCCAGCAAATAGCTGCCATTAAAATCCCGCAGTGGGTAAATCCCATCCCTTAACGGAATTTACCCAGATCCGCAAACGCGATATTGAATTGCAAAAGGAGCATTTACGCAGATCGATAGCAGCTCTAGGTACAGTAAATGAGCCTGAATGTGTAGTAACAAAAGGGAAAAACAGATAAAATAGTTGGAAACAACAAAAAAAAAAAAAAAACAGATTTAGGAAGGTAAGAAAATTAAGGTTAAAAAAACAGAAATAAAACTTTTAAAACCAAGAAAAATAAAATATACAGTAAAAGGCAGAATCAGAAGGGAATAATGTACTGCAGATAACAAATGAAATGAAATAGAAGATATATTTGGTACTGCTTGATAGAGTATCGAGGGTTTCACACATACACTTCATGATTGTTATTAAAGAGCAACTATAGTGCTCTTTAATAACAGTGTTCCCCATTACATATTAAAGGGCATGTCCACCCTCAAGTTCATCTTTACATATATTGTAGTGCTCCCTATCCCACTTCCAAACGCTCTAAAACTTACTTTGCTTCATTTCCGTGGTGCTGAAATCTCAGCCCTCTGCTTGCTGGAACTGCAAGCAGGGGGCAGGACCTGCAGCCACGAATGGGGGTGGCATAGGAAGCACTACACTACAGAAAAGGGTCTTGGAGTTGGGGGAAGGGAGAGAAAAATGAGAGGGAGAGGGAGGGGGAGGGTTTCACTGAGCATGTCAAAAACAACTGAGAGGACGTATCAGAGGCAGAAACCTTTCCCACATGAAGACATCTTCTACTCTTTGGTTTCCTGGATTTGGATGGAGATTGCAGAAGAACCCTAAGGAACTGGGATGTAAGGTAAGGAACATTTTAAAGTACACAGTGGGGCCAGTATTAGGTTTAATCTTAGTTTAAAGGATGGGCATGCCCTTTAAACTTTATTGACATTTAGCAGGGAGGAGTCTATTGTGTATTTTTGCATTTTCTGGACTGGCAATGAATTCATTTTAGACTACAGTTCTCTTTTATAGGATGAGTTCTTCTTTTGAGTATAAGTTTTGAGATATCTGTTTATTATTACACAGTTTCTATTATTATACATACACATCAGGCCCTGACTCGAAGAGCTTACAATCTAAGCACATTTATTTGTCTCATACAACCTATCAGTATGTCTTTATGATTATGGGGGAAACTGGAGTGCCTGGAAGAATCCCACGCAAGCACGGAGAGAAGCAAGCACTTGCAGATATTTGGATTCGAACCCAGGACAGCAGCACTGCAAGGCATCAGTGCTAGTCTCTGAGCCACCGTGCAAAACATTAGACAAGTGTCAAATAAATGTTTAACATCTAAAGCAAACCTGCTGTATTTATGAAATACACTTTGTTTTCTCCTACCATTAGTCATATATAGCATCATTTTTCCTTTTGTGTGCCTCCTTATGAATTTCTAGTGCCCCCAATGTTTGCTCATTTTTTTTAAACAAAATGTCATGAAATTCAATGTGTTTTTATCTGAGGAATGTAAATTTGAGGAAATACAATTATTGTTTAAAACTACTATTCAGTGAGGAACAAAATCAATAAACTTCAACAATGTGAAAATATCAGCATCCCCTCTGCCAGCCCCCTATTGTTTCTGTTTTCCATGGTCAGTTGCAGTTTCTTGCTTGTAATCTTCAAATTCAAAGATTAATAAACCTGTTTACTTTTTTATGTGAAAGCGTAAGCTTTACACATAATTGGCCACATTTTTAATGTACAATTTTAAGAAAACTTAGTTGTAGTGTTAGTCATAGTTAAGATTGCAAGTACCTTAAAGGGCATCTATAGTGAAAAACACACATTGCCCCATTGCAAAGTTTAATTCATGTTTTCCATAGTGTCGGATCTCTCTGCAGCACTCCCCCCTCCCCTCTGCTACCTCCCCCATGTCTTAACTCTGGCTACCTGACAAGCATCTCATGTGCAGTAGGAGTTAAAGGGTAACTGTGGTCACAAAAATGACTTCAGGTAAATTGACAGGAATTGCTTTCCTGAGGATATTTGCAATTTACTTTCATTACCAGATCCCCTGCACTTCTTGCTTCTTGCTCTGAAACCATGTGACAGTCCCTCTTCCCTGTGTCTCCTCCTCCTCGTGAGCCCCCATGGCCCGCCCTTGCAGACCCACCCTGGCGCCTTCCCTTGCAGCCTCCTGTGGCCCCTCCTACTCATGGGTCCTGTGGCCCCTCCCACTTGCAGGCACCATGGCACCTCCCCTTGCAGACCCATTCTGGCTCCTTTCCTTGCAGCCTCATGTGTCCCCTCCCACTCACAGGCCCCAATGACCCCTCCTCCTTGTGGGCTCCCCATTGTCCCTCCCCCTTACAGAAAACTGTAAAAACAGCCTTTTTAGCAGAGAAAGAATCAGCAGTTTTAAACTTTGTCTGATTCTTTCTCTGCTGAAAAGGCTGCTTTTACACAGTCTTCTGTAGGGGTTGGAGGGTATTGGTCTGAGGTGCAAGTGGGTGAGGGGGCCACATGGGGCGTGGTCACAGAGTCCGTGAGTGAGAGGGGTCACAGGGGGATCCAAGGGAAGGGGCCAGGTTGGGTCTATAATGGGAGGTGACACAGGGCCCGTGAGTGGGAAGGGCCAGCAAGTGGGAGGAATTTAAAAAAAGCAGTTCTGTGGGCTGTGCTGTTCTCCTTACCTTCAGTCATGCACTGAGCATGTGTCAACCACAGATTAGAGGAGGAAGTAGTATTTCTGACCATAGATTCAGAACCTCCCACCCCCTAACTTTCTGATCAGTGATTTCTTCATATTTTGGGCTGTGCAGCACACTCATTTTAAAGGAAGGAACCTGGCCTTTCATTTAAAATAAACTTGTTTGGAGCCCACAGTTCTTTAAAATAAACTTGTTTGGAGCCCACAGTTCCCCTTTAAAGTTCAACATCCTGAAAAACACACCTACGCACAGTGGCCAATGGAAAGCAAGCTGTCCTGGAGACACTGATCTCTCCGTGTTCTGCTGCAATAAGATCTCTCTCTTTGTGACCCATTATCAATTAGTGAAAGCTATCAAGAAGAGGGGTCAAGTACAGCCTTATCTCTGCAGTTCTCTCCCCCTGCTAATGTGCTGTTTGTAATAGAGCAGGGAGGAGGGAGGGACTTGGTCAGGGAAAAGGATCACCTTACAGGAATTTGATTGAAAGTACAAGTAGGAGTAGAGGAATGCAATTACGTCTTGTTCTAATTTGTGTATCTCAGGACAGAGAGGGAAACTGAAGAAAATAAAGACACTCTGGGGGGTTAGGGGGAATAATAGAACACATGGAAAGAAAGGGGGAAAAAGTTCATTTTCACACTATAGATGCCCTTTAATATGGTTATTATTACTGACGATAATCAAGTCTGTTTTATTTTTTAGAAGTAACATGGTCTGTTGAAACAAAAACAACAAAATCTTTAAAGGAACTGTATGTTATATGAAAAAAGGTTTTGAAGACATAAACATCATACCAACTGCTAAACCCCAGAACTGTAATAGTTCGAAAACTGAGAGATGTAAGTCTAACCTGAATGTTCATATTTAGATGGGTAGAGGTACAAAACAACACACTGGACTACTTGGTAGAGAAATTGGCAAACAGCAAGTAGAGGTTTAAAGAAAACAAACACACAAATACTGCCAGTGAAAGGGGAAAGCAAGACAGGAGAAAGAACATGGTCATTCCATATGTAGCAGGGGTGTCAGAGAAAGAGACACTGCATTCTCTGTTAGCTTTAAACCCAGCAATACTGAAAGGCAACAACTATTGCTCAAAGAAACCCAATGATTTTGTTGTTTTTGTTTCAACAGACCATGTTCAAAAAAACAGACTCGATTATCGACAGTAATAATAACCATATTAAAGGGCATATGTACTGAGCCTGTTTGTATTTAAAAATTAACATCCAGTTACATTAAAACAGCGAACATTTGAACAGCAAATTAAATCTGTTCTCATTACAAAAAATACAGTACCAAGGCAACATTGTAGTTTGTCTTTTAGTCGACTTGTTTCTTCATCCCTATCTAAATATGCCAGTTCTTGGAGTATTTGACAAGGATTTTGTCGTTTTCATTTGCAGTTTTCAAAGTGTCACAAAACTAGGTTGCTCAAGATAACGATTTCTCTTCTGCTATTGACAAAATAATTTATAGTAATAAAGAATATAGGTCAAACCTGACTGAATAAATACTTCAGTGTCAGAAAAAAATGGGGTTTTGTGCTTGTAATGAAGAAAAACTTATGTAATTTAGAACATGCATTTTTTATGATTAAAGAGGAATTTTTTGGTGTTTGGTTCTTTTTATTACCTTTTTTTATAGCAATGTACCTATTATGCCTCTCACGTAACAATTATGTTACCCAGAAGATCAGTCTAAGTGCCCTATTAAAGCATGAACCAAAGTCTATTATTCAGGATGCCAATCAATGTATTACAAGCTCATTGGAAAGGTTAACAAAGGTTGGACTGACTACATCTCAGGGCTGCAAGGCCTAGAGATCTCAGTATATATCTCAAAGTAAGATGTTTTAATATGCCTGTAGATATCAGAATAATATCAATAGACTTTTTAGCTGCCTATGCACCTGTCATCTTTGGAGTCTTGAGCACCAATGATGTTTTCTAATCATTTTCACAATTAGGCAGCATTAGCTTACTCACTTCCAGTAATAGATTAAGGATACATTGTTTTGATGGGTTTCAATTTATTTCCTAATGTTTGCCTAATGTTGTGCTAGTAGATTGTAAAACATAAAAAGGAAAATACAGTACATGTGATGATCAAAATCCTACATTAACTAGGCACAAATAGAATAGACCTATAAAGAAGAATACCTGACCCCAGCCCAAAAGGATTAATTCTGGCAGCTCGTGGGGGGTACAGTTGAATAATAAGTTTTGTATCAACTTTACATATACAGGTAGTCCCTGGTTACAAAAATCTGACTTACATACAACTCCTACTTACAAACGGAGCAAATGGAGGGGCATAAGGGCAAATACTATACAGCATGGGGTTCTGCAGGAGCATACAGCCAGTTGGTCCACCTGGTGTTTGGCTACCCACCACTGTTTAATGGTCCCCCAACCTTCCCCTTTATCCTCCTTGTGCTGTACCAGAAGAAGCTGTTAAAAACAGCCAATCACAAAGCTGCCAGCACAGCAATACCTTTTTAAAAATGCATCTGTCTAAGTTGTATTTAATGGTATATGTACCTGTTCCAATTTACATACAAATTTAACTTAAAGGAGAACTAAACCCAATTTTTTATACTCCAGAATCTGAAAACAACCCCCCTAAAAACACCAATAAACTATAAAATGCCACTTTAGTAAACTTTGTTAAAGTAAATCAAAGCCTGTTAAAATTGGATATAGTATCTGTGTGTTTGTGCAGTGTCAGACCACACCTCCTGACCTCAGTCACATGCTTCCTTGCTTTATCTGTCCTGTAAAAGGATTGGCTAGAGATTATTAATGGGTGTGACCAACTGTAACTAGTTTGTGCCGTAGCTAAGGACTGAGCATGTGCAGAACATAATGGTCTTTGACCAAACTGTGTGATACTAGAATGCTGTGAAGTAAAGCACAAACCATATGTTATTTAGGTAAATTTCCCAGCACCTGTATCCAAATGAGAGGTAAGACACAGATTACTGGTTATATATCAAGGTGTTCTGCCTTCTGGTTCAGTGTTGTTCTGTGGCTTTATTTGCCCTTTAAGAACAAACCTACAGAAATCTGGTTTGTAACCCAGAGGCTACCTGTATTTAATTGCCTGTAAAGAGATCCACGGAAATGTATTTCCAAATGCTGAAGATTACACCAGATCTATAAAGAAATGGTGCAGTGAACAATAAACATGTAATTTCCCTGGACAGGAAACAGGTTAATGAGCTCCGTAATTCAAGTAACCAAGCAAGTTACAGCTTTGCAGCATTTGCAAACTCGATACAATTGAAAATAAAATGTGCCTCTTAGTGTATTTCTACTTAGCTTGTCATGAATGGCTGCACAATGGTTATGGATACAGTATA
Organism: Hymenochirus boettgeri; assembly: GCA_019447015.1. NCBI lineage: Eukaryota > Metazoa > Chordata > Amphibia > Anura > Pipidae > Hymenochirus > Hymenochirus boettgeri. The sequence goes on along the minus strand of CM033474.1, from coordinate 193,960,592 downwards.
AAGCATTAGAAACAAAATGACATGTCTTATATTAACAATTGCATATGGAATTTCTTATTTTACCAACCAACATAAATAAATAGTCAATTTTGGGTCAACCTTTCACTTTTATTATTTTAAGATAAAAAAATAGGACAACTGGACAACTGAAAATAGATTGATGGCAACCCTGTAATGTAAAGGATTTAGTCTGTCTGTGCTTAATATTTTGCTGTTTCTTTCAAACTGCAGCATTCTAGGCATTTAGCATTTATATTCACTGTATCTTATTGCAATCCTGATGTACCCTCCAGTTTAACAGCATTTCTTCTTGCCCTTGTTCCTTTTTCAGAACCTGAATCCCTGAATGTATTTGATAGCTTTGCTTACATTTCTCTTACAGCTATACAAACAAAACAAAAAAAATCTACTTTTTTTCTTAAGGATTGAAGGTACAAACCTTGAACCATCTTGTGGGCCCTATAATTGTTCCAACACTTGTATACAATATTTTGCTGCAGATGTGACTTCAAGGAATGAAAGGAATATTTTAAACAGGATTAAGAAGCGAGATATAAGTGAAAATGTCTCTGTTATTAAACTCTGTATCCTGATTGCCTTCTGTTCTTGTTATAGAGTTTGCCCTCAATATGAAGGTATCAATTCAAGGCCATTTTGCTTCTCTGTGACAATACACCATAATAGCAAGAGCATGTGGAATTTTTCATTTCACCAAACATAATCTACCATTAATAAATATTATATCCTGGATCAACCTTTCACCTTTTTTATTTCAACATATTACCTTTGCCTCTCCTGTGGTACCATTTCTACAAATCACAAATGTGTCATCATCAAAGAAACATGCAGTGCATTTCTTTTGATGACACTTGACATATTGCTTAGAATTTAGAAACATATCAAAGGGACAATATACATTTTAAAACTTGAAGATCTTACAAAAAGATGGTTTTGACAGATCAGCTTATAGGGACAGAACTATTAATAAGATATTTTAGTTGTTTATTTTTTTTAATTAAATGAAAAACAATATGGAAGTCCGTTTTTGTTTTTTTAAGATACGATTACATACCAATGTTAAAAAAGACTTCTCTGAGTTGTCTTGGTTATCAATTACTAGAGAACCAGCACCCTCACTAAAAAAACGTTTAGTAAATATTGTACCCACGTTGCTGTCTTGTCGATTCTGTCAGATAATAGTACTAATTATATATAGTGTCATAAATCAATTTCTTTTTATAATATATAGAAGAAATATATATAGGGGAATTTATGAAGAATACAATCCACAAAAACCCATTTAGTATTTGTAGCAACTGTGTGTATATAATTTGCAGAACTGTAACTCCCACCATCTACTACAATAGCAATAACTTTTAAGTGTCAAACCTAATTTGAAATATTTTTTTTTGTAAATTCGAAAACATTCGAAAATTTTTCAAAAACATAGAAATACAGAACATTTGTAAAATATAGTTCTACTCAAGGAGAGAAGGAGAGGAAAGAAGAGAGTTGAGAGGAGAGAGAAAGTATAGAGATGGAATAATCGAGGTGGAAGGAAGAGGAGAGAGAGAGATATGTAGTACGTATTGAAGATATAGTGTACTTGACACAGTTTGTTTGTCACATTCTATATATATTGCTTAAAAGGTATGTCCACCATTTAAAAAAAAAAAAATTATATGTGGTAGGGCACCTTCACCCAGCCCCAACCGCATTATTAGATTTTCCAGAAAGTCCCCCGATAGTTACTTACCTTCCCTCTTTCCCCCGCTGCACAGTCTCGGTCCTCTGCTTGCATGGAACTGCAAGCAGGGGGCGGGACCGGCAGCCACGTCCCTGATTGGCTGAGAGGCAGCCAATCAAGGACGCTGCTGCCGGCAGTTCAGAACTCCGGGGGACAGAGGTAAGGTAAGTAACTATCTTGGGGAGTCTTTGGAAAATCTAATAATGCGTTTGGGGCTGGGGGAAGGAGCCCTATCATGTAGCAATAGGGTTTGAAGCTAGGAGGAGGGAGAGCAAAATGAGAGGGAGAGGGAGGGGGGGAAGGATGGGATGGGCTGCTCTGAGCAAGTCAAAAACTGGTGGTCAGTTTTCTGGACTTTGGAGGGACATTACAGGAGAACCATTTGGATCTGGAATGTAAGGTAAGGATTTTTATACAAAAATAGTGGGTTAAATTTTAGTTTTGGGGGTGTACATGCCCTTTAATTATATAATAGTATATATAATACAATCCGATATTGATCTTCATGTTGTACATAAAGATTTATAAGTGTCTGATTCGCTATAGAGTATCCAAGGGGACCAAATCCCTTTGAATTGGTCATATTTGTTTAATAAAGAAAAGGTGAGTTCTTCCATATGCATGATATGATTTAATTCCAATATCCAGGTAGTGTTTGTTGGGCATATTTGAGATTTCCACCATTCTGCCTGCAGTGTGAAAGTAACCTAGTTATACTGTTCTACGGTTCCTGGAATTATGTATAGAAGAACAATTGATGGATCCGGATGGATATTGTGAACTGTTATGGTGGAATATGTTTTTAATATTGAGTCCCAGAATGGGAATATATGGAACAGTTCAACCATATGCCATATGTGCGACAAGGACCTTGTTTCAGTTTGGCATCTTGGCATCTCCAGCAGATGTTTAAAGCTGTGGGGAAGAATTTATGTAGTAAGGTGGGGGACCTGTACCACCTGGTGATGAATTTGAAATTTTTTTCCTGCACCCTTCACGGAATAGATAATTTGTGGGTAAGATTGAAACTCATTTTCCATTGGTCCTCTGTGAATGAAATCTGTAATTCTTTTTCCCTTATAGTGGTGTAAGATGGTAGGTCTTTTGAGGAGGTCTCTCTGGAGTGAATAAAGTTTAGAAATTAAATGAGTTGGTGGGTTAGCAAAATACATTTTCTAAAAAACTGAGTAGTCTTTACACCATGATTTGAGCCTTGAAGTCTTCATCCGATATTAAATCGGTAGTTAGTTGAATTTTGATTTTGTCCAGTGCGTGGCCCACAGGTAGATATTCAGTATTTGAGTATTTCCACTTTAGGTAAAATGAATGAGGGGTTTATAAAAATTGGTGATAGTAGACCCGGTCTGTGTGAGAGCTTATAGTAGGAGATTTTTTTGTCCCATAGTTTCAAGACCAGAGGGGCAAAGACAGATTATGAAACACTTGGGAGTTTCTGTTGCAAGGGTAGCCAGGGTAAGCTTTGTAATGAGTTTTGTGATAAATTGTTTATTAAAGATACCCAGAGCTTTTTGTCATTATTGTGTTTCCATTCCATGACATGTGCAAGTATTGTAGTTGTATGGTACAAATTGATATCTGGAAGTCCCAGGACTTATGGAATACCTCAGCCTATGTGAGAAGCCTGCCCATATGAATTTTAGAAAGAGCTTCTTTGTGTGGTCGAAGAATAGTTTTGGGGGTAGCATTGGGACTGTTTGAAAAACATAGAGGAATTTGGGTAAAACATCCATTCTTATGATATTGACTCTTGCAAACCATGAATATTTTTTTTTTCCAGGTGCCCAGGTCGGAGGTCACTCTCTTTAGTAATGGGTCATAATTGAGTGCATATAGCTTGGATAAGTCGTTTGGGACCTGAAGCCCAAATATTTGATTGCCTTAGGTTGCCATCGAATGGAAAGTTGGTTTTGAGGGTTTGTATCAGACTGGGTGGTAGAGAGACATTCAAGCATTCGGATTTTGAATAGTTTATTTTAAAATTGCCAGTTGGCCAAATATTTCTAGTTCTAAGAGTATGGAAGGGATGGAGATATGAGGAGAAGTAATGTAAAGTAGTAGGTCATCTGCATATGCAGCTAGCTTATGTGGTCTTGTATAGCTGTAGTCCTCCTATGTCTGGGTTATTTCTTAGAGCTATAAGTAAGTGCTCCATAGTAAGTATATATAACAGAGTGGAAAGGAGGCATCCCTGCCTTGTACCATTCAGGATAGGACAAAGGTTGGAAAGTACCCAATTTATTTTGATTCTTGCTGAGTTATTATGGTACAGTGACATTATTCTGTTTACACATATTGGGCCTAGTCCCATTTGTTGAAGTGTCAGTCTTAGGAAGTTCCAGCTAACTCTGTCAAAGGCCTTCTCCGCATCAAGCGAGAGAAGGCACATTGGCGTGTGTGTACATTGGGCAATCGATATTAATTCAATGGTTTTGATGGTATTATCCTCACGTCCAGGGACAAAGCCCACTTGTTCTGGGGAGATCTATTTTGTAAGAAACACTCTTAGCCTGTTAGCAATCATTTTGCTGTATATTTTTATATCTAGATTTTTCAGGCATATTGGGCAGTAACTAGAACAAGCTGAAGGATCCTTTCCATTCTTTAATATTACAGTTATTTGGGTTTCCATAGCTTGGTTTGGGAAAGGTTGATCAGGAGAAATTGCGTTTAAGGTGCCTAGTAGAATAGGGAACAGTTCTTTTAGGAATATCTTATAGAATTTAGCAGAGAATCCATTGTGACCTGGACTTTTGCCTGATTTGAATGATTTGGCCACTGATATTAATTCACTGGGGGTGAAGGGAGTGTCTAGGTTTTATGAATCCTCCGAGTCTAAGGGGGGTAAGGCAGTGAAGTTGATATATTCATTTAATGAGTCATGAGTATCTAAAGAGTTGGGGGTTATTGAATAAAGTTTGGTATAATATTCTTGAAAAGCTTTTGCTATGTCCGCAGACCTGTGCACCATTACATTATGCATATTTTTTATTTTAGTATTAGCATATTTACATCTTAAGGAAGAAGCTAAGGATCTACCACACTTGTCGCCAAATTCGTAGGTAGTTCTGTTTCTGTAATCTTTCCTAGTATTTGACATTCTATCCAGTGTTGTTAATAATTCCTGTTTGGCTATGGTAAGTTTTCCATAAATCGATGGGGTGGGGTTAATGTTTGTGTTGGAGTTCTAACGAGGATATTTTGTTTCTTAGCTTCTGTATTTGAAATAGATTTTGTTTTTTGACCTAAGCACCTTGGTGGATAAGGAGACCTCTTATAATGCATTTTAATGCTTCCCATTTCTTTAGGGGAGAAGTGTTGTCTGAGATGTGTAGGGCTTTAAAGTCTATAATAGCTTGATTTAGTTGTTTAGTAAAGTCTATATCATTCAGCAGCTATTCGTTTAAGCGCCATTGCCAAGGTTTTATAGTGTGGTCAGGAAAGGTAATGTATAGGTATAAGGGTTCATGATCTGAGCAGACTATGGAGCCATAATGGCTTTTAAATTTCCATGATAGCAGGGCATGAGAAGCAAAAAGCTTGTCGATTCAGCTATAAGAGTTGTGTACTGCTGAGTAGAAAGAGAACTCCTTCTCTATGGGGTTGAGAGTTCTCCACACATCTACTAAACACATGTTGTTTAATTCTTTTTTTACTTTGTTTAGCTGTTTATAGGATATATGGCTATGCCCTGATGTTTTATCTAGATTGGCATATCTAGATTGTGATCAAGTGCCATATTGAGGTCTCCACCCAAAATTACTTTTCCTTCCCTGAAAGATTGTAATTTTGTTAAAGGGTATGTCCACCCCTAAAACACACTTTTAATATTCTGCTCCCCCATGTCCCCCAGCCCCAACCGCATGTTTGTTTTTTTCAAAAAGCTCCCCAAACTCTTACTTACCTCCCCTCGATCCTCCGCCGCACTGCCGCCCCTCTGCTTGCGATAATGCAAGCAGAGGGGCGGGACCGGCAGTCGCGTCTGTGATTGGCTGAGCGGCAGCCAATCACGGACGCGGCTGCCGGTCATTCAGTGCAGCGGAGGCAGCGATAGGTAGTAAGAGTTTTGGGAGCTTTTTGAAAAAAAAACATGCGGTTGGGGCTGGGGGACATGGGGAGGCAGCATATTAAGGGGTTAACGCTAGGGGGAGGATAGTAGAACGGGAGGGGAGGGAGGGAGAGGGAGGGGGGGAGGGGAGGGGGAGAAGGGCTGCAGTGCGCATGGCAAATATCTACTGGAGGCTAGATAGCAGGCAGAGACCTGCATCCTCCTGGTGGTTAGTTTTGAGACTTTGGGGGGGGGTTCAGGAGAACCCTATGGAGCTGGGATGTGAGGTAAGGATTAAACTACACTACATGGTGGGGCCAGTAGTTGGGGGGATTATAGTTTTGGGGGTGGACATGCCCTTTAAGTAGGGAAGGCAGGTTGATATTTGATTCAAGTTACGGATATACAAATTTGCTAAAGTGAAGGTCTGGGAGTCAATTTGGATCTTGAGAAAAATATATCTGTCTTCTGAATCGTGTGTGCATTCTATATATTGGAACGGGAGATTTTTGTGTAAGGCTATTGCTACGCCTTTAGATTTCCAGTCTAGGTTGTGACTGTAATACCAGTGGGAATAATTTTTGTTTTGGAATTTGGGTACTGCTCCTAATTTAAAGTGGGTTTCTTGAATAAATAAGATATCAATTTAGACTGGAAAAGTATAAAGCACTGGATTCATCGCTTTGTGTACCTGGATACCCCTACCTGCTTAGGAATTAAAAAGAAATGCCTTATTGTCATTAATGCTTCAATGAGATTCCAGGTCTTTCTGCAGAACCTTGCAACCAATGATACCAACTAATGCAAGAAGGGCAGTAAAAGTGAACTGCAAGATTTAATTGCTGGTTTTCTCAGGAATGTTACAAGGATAACTTAATAGCACCACCAATTAGGGTTTAGTCTTTGCAACCAATGAAACAAAATTGAAAAGTATTGGACTAATATTTAACTCTTATTGTGCATTTTGGACAAATGTACTATGATGCGCTGGAGGCATGAGGTACATTTACCTGTATTACGATTCAATGTTAAGTTCTTTTTTATTCCATGTACATTGATATATGTAATTCTGTGAAAAAAGTATTTTCTTGTTCTGTTTCACCCCAAGTTACTTTTTTATTATTTTGATTCTTGGCAAATGCAAATTAATTTGAATAGAAATTCATTCGTATTCCTCAGCTCTATAAATAGGGACCTGTGTTTTTATGCTACACCTGAGGTTCTGAAAATGGAAGGAGGATTTCATGACCAGGCTGATGAACATTTAGTCTCATTTCTAAAAAATTTAAATAGCTTTCAATGAAGATTATTGAAAATATTCATACAAATAAAAAGGCAAAGAACCCTCTCATGGTACATTTTTGAGTAATTTCTTTTGTAAAAAAACAAAAAACTAAAACTGTAATTTAGCAAAAAGCTTTTTTAAATGTTATACCTCTTTTGCTTTACCTATGAAGCTAATTGGCTTGTACAAAATGCAGTTTTGCAAATTAAACAGCTGTTTCGTTGGTGCGGTATATGTTATATCGGTTGATGTTTATGTTTCATCAGTCCTGGATTCTTACCTGCTCTTCAGAATCCTTAAACTTTTCAAGCAGTGTTTCTTATATCTTGGAAAGGCACTGCACATTAACTAGGAAGATATAATGAGCAATTAAATCCCATTAGTTATTTTGAATTCCAAGCTGTTTCAATTAAAAGACTGTAAAATAGATTAGAAGGTAAATAGGAATAAAATAAAACATTTTTATTTTAATTTTGATAAGGCTGAGATATGGGGCTTGGCTAATATGAGGAATAGAACATAATTAGCTTTCTTGGATGAGATTCAATGAATCAAAAAATATCAATCTATAATTTTGTACATGCAGTTGTCAATTTGCTCATCGCTACATAAACATATTGGTCACAATGACATATTCTTGTATTTAGGGGTTTGAGTAGTCAGTGATTAGAATAGTTTAGCTTTAAAATCAACATTTTTTGTAGTTTCCTAGCAATGGACCTAACACTCCCTGTAAAGGAATGGACCTAGCACTCCCAAGGAAAGTAATGGACCTAGCACTCCCACCCCAGTAAAGTAATGGACCTAGCACACCCTAGGAAAGGAATGGACCTAGAATTCCCCAGGAAAGGAATGGACTTAGCACTCCCCTGGAAAGTAATGGACCTAGCACTCCCCAGAAAGGAATAGGCCTAGCACTCCCCAGAAAGGAATGGGCCTAGCACTCCCCAGGAAAGGAATGGACCTAGCACTCACAGGAAAGCAATGGACCTAGCACTCCCCAGGAAAGGAATGGACCTAGCACTCCCCAGGAAAGTAATGGACCTAGCACTCACAGGAAAGCAATGGACCTAGCACTCCTCAGGAAAGGAATGGACCTAGCACTCCCCTGGAAAGTAATGGACCTAGCACTACCCAGGAAAGGAATGGACTTTGCACTCCCCTGGAAAGTAATGGACCTAGCACTCACAGAAGCATGGACCTAGCACTCCCCAGGAAAGGAATGGACCTACACTTCCCCAGGAAAAGTAATGGACCTAGCACTCACAGGAAAGCAATGGACCTAGCACTCCCTCAGGAAAGGATGGACCTAGCACTCCCTGGAAAGTAAGGACCTGCACTACCCAGGAAAGAATGGACCTTTGCACTCCCCTGGAAAGTAATGGACCTAGCACTCTCCAGGAAAGGAATGTGACCTAGCATCTCCAGAAAGAATGGGACCAGCACTCCCCCAGCAAAGGAATGGACCTAGCACTACCAGGAAAGTAATGGACCTAGCACTCCCCAGGAAAGGAATGGACCTAGCACTCCCCTGGAAAGGAATGGACCTAGCACTCCACAGGAAGGAATGGACCTAGCACTCCCCAGGAAGAAGGACTTTGCACTCCCCTGGAAATTAAGGGACCTAGCACTCCCAGAAAGGAATAGGCCTAGCACTCCCCAGAAAGGGATAGGCCTAGCACTCCCCAGAAAGGAATGGACCTGCACTTCCCAGGAAAGAATGGACCTAGCACTCCCCAGGAAAGGAATGGACTTTGCACTCCCCTGGAAAGGAATGGACCTAGCACTTCCCAGAAAGAATGGACCTAGCACTCCCCAGGAAAGGAATGGACTTTGCACTCCCCTGGAAAGTAAGGGACCTAGCACTCCCAAAGAAATAGGCCTACCCTCCCAGAAAGGATGGGCCTAGCACTCCCCTGGAAAGGAATGGACCTAGCACTCACGAAAGCAATGGACCTAGCACTCCTCAGGAAGGAATGGACCTAGCACTCCCCAGGAAAGGAATGGACCTAGCACTCCCCAGGAAAGTAATGGACCTAGCACTCCCCAGGAAAGGAATGGACCTAGTACTCCCCGGGAAAGGATGGACTTAAGCACTCCCCTGGAAAGTAATGGACCTAGCACTATCCAGGAAAGGAATGGACCAAGCACTCCCCAGGAAAGAATGGACCTAGCACTCCCCTAGTCCGAAAGGAATGGACCTAGCACTCCACAGGAAAGGAATCCCTAGCACTCCCCAGGAAAGTAATGGACCTAACACTCCCCAGAAAGTAATGGACCTAGCCCTCCCCTGGAAAGGAAAGGACCTAGAACTCCCCAGGAAAGGAATGGACCTAGCACTCCCTGGAAAGGAATGACCTAGCACTCCCCTGGAAAGGAATGGACCTAGCACCTCCAGGAAGTAAGGACCTAGCACTCCCCAGGAAAGAATGGACCTAGCACTCCCCAGAAAAGAATGGACCTTTGCACTCCCCTGGAAGTAATGGACCTAGCACTCCCCAAAAGGAATAGCGCACTCCCCCAGAAAGAGATGGCCTCAGAACTCCCCGAAGGAATGGACCCTACACCTCCCTGGAAAAGAATGGGCCTAGCACACTAGGAAAGGAATGGACCTAGCACTCCCCGGAAAGGAATGGACCTAGCACTCCCCAGGAAAGAATGGACCTAGCACTCCCCAGAAAGGAATGACTTTGCACTCCCCTGGAAAGTAATGGACCTAGCACTCCCTAGAAAGGAATAGGTCTAGCACTCCCCAGAAAGGGATGGGCCTAGCACTCCCCAGAAAGGAATGGACCTAGCACTCCCCAGAAAGGAATGGGCCTAGCTCTCCCCAGAAAGGAATGGCTTGTCTCAGTTCAATTGTAGAAATTAGTATGTACAGCCCATAATATAAATATAAGGATATAATGGGGACCTGGGTACGCCTCGTAACATAGCACTCTCCAGGAAAGTAATGGACCTAGCACTCCCAGAAAGAATGGACCTAGCACTCCAGGAAAGGAATGGCTATTTGCACTCCCCTGGAAAGTAATGGACCTCACACTCCCAGAAAGAAATAGGCCTAGCCCTCCCCAGAAAGGGATGGCCTACACTCCCCTGGAAAGGAATGACCTAGCACTCCCAAAGCAATGGACCTAGCACTCCTCAGGAAAGGAATGGACCTAGCACATCCCCAGGAAAGTAATGACCTAGCACTCCCCAGGAAAGGAATGGACCTAGCACTCCCCGGGAAAGAATGGACTTAGCACTCCCCTGGAAAGTAATGGCCTAGCACTATCCAGGAAAGGAATGGACCTAGCACTCCCCAGGAAAGGAATGGACCTACACTACCCAGGAAAGTAATGGACCTAGCACTCCCCGAAAGGAATGGACTAGCACTCCCCAAAAGTAATGGACCTAGCACTCCCCAGAGGAATGACCTAGCACTCCCGGGAAAGGAATGGATCTTAGCATCCCCTGGAAGTAATGGACCTAGCACTACCCAGGAAAGGAAGACCAAGCACTCCCCAGGAAAGGAATGGTATTTGCACTCCCCTGAAAGTAATGGACCTAGCACTCTCCAGGAAAGGATGGACCTAGTACTCTCCAGAAGGAATGGGACCAGCACTCTCCCAGGAAAGGAATGGACCTAGCCACTACCAGGAAAGTAATGGACCTAGCACTCCCCAGGAAAGGAATGGACCTAGCACTCCCCTGAAGGAATGACCAGCACTCCACAGGAAAGGAATGGACCTAGCACCCCCAGGAAGTAATGGACCTAACACTCCCCAGGAAAGTAATTGACCTAGCACTCCCCTGGAAAGGAATGGACCTAGCACTCCCCTGGAAAGGAATGGACCTAGCACTCCCCTGGAAAGAATGGACCTAGCACTCCCCTGGAAAGGAATGGACCTAGCACTCTCCAGAAAGTAATGGACCTAGCACTCCCCAGGAAAGGAATGGACTTTGCACTCCCCTGAAAGTATGGACCTAGCACTCCCCTAGAAAGGAATAGGTCTAGCATTCCCCGAAAGGATGGGCCTAGCACTCCCCAGGAAAGGAATGGACCTAGCACCCCCAGAAAGGAATGGGCCTAGCTCTCCCCAGAAAGGAATGGGCTGTCCAGTTCAATGTAGAAATTAGTAGGTACAGCCCATAATATAATATAAGGATATAATGGGGACCTGGGGTACGCCTCGTAACATAGCACTCTCCAGGAAAGTAATGGACCTAGCACTCCCCAGGAAAGAATGGACCTAGCACTCCCAGGAAGGAATGGACTTTGCACTCCCCTGGAAAGTAATGGACCTAGCACTCCCCAGAAAGAAATATGCCTAGCACTCCCCAGAAAGGGATGGGCCTAGCACTCCCCTGGAAAGGAATGGACCTAGCACTCACAGGAAAGCAATGGACCTACACTCCTCAGAAAGGAATGGACCTAGCACTCCCCAGGAAGTAATGGCCTAGCCTACCCCCAGGAAAGGAATGGACCTGCACTCCCCGGGAAGAAATGGACACACCCCCTGGAAAGTAATGGACCTAGCACTATCCAGGAAAGGAATGGACCTAGCACTCTCCCCAGGAAAGGAATGGACCTAGCCTACCCAGAAAGTAATGACCTACACCCCAGGAAAGGATGACCTAGCACCCCCAGAAAGTAATGGACCTAGCACTCCCCAGAAATGAATGGACCTAGCACTCCCCGGAAAGGATGACTTAGCACTCCCCTGAAGTATGGACCTAGCACTACCCGAAGGAATAGACCGCACTCCCCAGGAAAGGAATGGACTTTGCACTCCCCGGAAAGTAATGGACCTAGCACTCCTCCAGGAAAGAATGGACCTATACTCTCCGAAGGAATGGACAGCACTACCCCAGAAAGGAATGGACCTAGCACTACCAGGAAAGTAATGGACCTAGCACTACCCCCAGGAAAGAATGGACCTAGCACTACCCAGAAAGTAATGGACCTAGCACTCCCCAGGAAAGGAATGGACCTAGCACTCCCCTGGAAAGGAATGGACCTAGCACTCCACAGAAGGACCATAGCACTCCCAGGAAAGTAATGGACCTAACACTCCCCAGGAAAGTAATTGACCTAGCACTCCCCGGAAAGGAATGGACCTAGCACTCCCTGGAAAGGAATGGACCTAGCACTCCCCTGGAAAGGAATGGACCTAGCACTCCCCTGGAAAGGAATGGACCTAGCACTCTCCAGGAAAGTAATGGACCTAGCACTCCCCAGGAAAGAATGGACCTAGCACTCCCCAGGAAAGGAATGGACTTTGCACTCCCCTGGAAAGTAATGGACCTAGCACTCCCAGAAGGAATAGGCCTACCACTCCCCAGAAGGGATGGGCCTAGCACTCCCCAGGAAAGGAATGGACCTAGCACTCCCCTGGAAAAGAAGGGCCTAGCACTACTAGGAAAGAATGGACCTAGCACTCCCCAGGAAAGAATGGACCTGCACTTCCCAGGAAGAATGACCTAGCCTCCCCGGAGGAATGGACTTTGCACTCCCCTGGAAAGTAATGGACCTAGCACTCCCCAGAAAGGAATGGTCTGCCTCCCCAAAAGGGATGGGCCAGCACTCACCCAGAAAGGAATGGACCTAGCACTCCCCAGAAAGGAATGGGCCTAGCTCTCCCAGAAAGGAATGGGCTGTCTCAGTTCAATGTAAAAATTAGTAGTGTACAGCCCATATCTAATAAATAAAGGATATAATGGGGACCTGGGGTACTCCTCGTAACATAATATAAATTATTATGTACACTGTATATTTTTTTATATATATAAAATAAGTATGTAAAATTTTGTTTTTATTATTATTATTTTATTATAATTTTATAAAAAAATTCTTAAAAGGATCACAGGTGTTGTAGGATCCCTTTGGTTAAATGGAAGTAATGGATATATATGAATGTGTTTTTTAAACAAACTATACTACAGGTAATTGTATGCCAAGAAATTTACAGTAATATTATTCAACAATAATTAGTCTGTAACTACATATAAAGTCAACATATTCAAAGCTGTATTGAACAAGCAGAAGACAAGGATTTAAAACATCGATAATTTAAATAAACTGTAAAGTAATTAGACAGACACATCTGCGTAAGCTAAATTAATCTAATTCTCCTTTGCTTTGTTAGTTTAATTAGGAGGCTTCACCCTAGTGAGGGTTTGAGTCCATATCATGGGAAAAGACCATAGGGGCAAGAACTTCTAGAGATTCACAAGCTCATATTAAAGGGGTTTATTATGTGTTGAAACTATAGTGACAAGTGTGTTGTGTTATTATTAGTAATAATATAATAACAACCTTAAAGATGGAGGGAATGGAACGGGCCCTTAAGGAACTATAAAAACTGTAACAAATTTGTAAGAAAAAGCAATTAAGCTACCTAAGTAATATGAAGTTAGGATTGCGAACAAAGCAAGGCTAAGCTAACACATTTTTTTAAGTAGATTAATAATAAGAAGATGAGGACTGAAATGTGGGCCCTTAATTAATGGAGATAAGTTATTTAAAAGAGGTAAAGTAGTAGTGCAATAATGGTCTAAAGGATTCAAGTGCACCTTTGGTTTACTGGGAGTGGGATATGGTTCAGACAGCTACTGTAAAATAGGTTGATATCATATAAGCTTTACAAAACAGAGGCCAAAGACAACCCCTCAAAAAAGGCCCCACTCCAAAAGGCACTTACACTATGGGTCAAAATATCAAAAAACGTTATTGGCATCCATTGTAGCAACAAATCCCCCCCCAACATGTATACATGTAATATACAATACTATCTCATAAATAACCCCTATACCTAAGTTTGTACATATACATATAAACCTAAAAACAGGTTACTGGGCATCCCCAGAACCCAATGACAAAATCCGGCTCCATGCAGTAGCAAACATCCAGTTACTATAGGGCCAAATTCATACTGTGGTAGTGGAAAAGTACCAATGGTCGAGGTATTCCCTTCCTAATCAAAATGGCAAGCCATACAATGTTTAACTCGGGACTCACTTGAGAAGCCAGACCCCTAACGGGACGGACCACACTCTTCACCCATACTCCGATGATCAATCGCTGCTTTGCCTTGCTCCTTACAGCACTCGTGTCTACTTTCCTCCGGTCACTGTATGAGCTCCTTTCTGGATGCCGGTAGCCCATCACCAATTCCTAACCTACGAGCGTTTCACAACTGCGCTGTAGGTGAACGCGACCTAATAAGTAGTAAACAGCAGGGATTTAGGATCTTTTCAAACTACTTTATTGGTTTTTATGAGGAAGTGATTGGAAATTGAAATTGTAGTTTATTTTAGTGTAATTGATGGATGGTATGTTTTAACCTGGGACACAGAAATATATATATTATATATGTGATAATAAACATATCACAAGTCAAAAACTTAAAACCGCATTTTAATAAGATAAAGACACTGACATTATATTCTCATCCTTTTTGTGTCCTTTTTTTTATTTTATAACTTTATTTTTATTAAAAAAAATGCATTTTCATATACATAAACATAATGATTTTCATGAACATAATCATCTTGACAATAATCTAGTACAACAAAGAACAAAGGCAGTTTTGATAGCATTGTTTATAAATTTAAAGTAGTTAATATTCTTGGTTGGTTTGCTACCGCTGGCATATATTTTTGACTCTTTATTCGTTATATTCATTATCATATCATTATCAAATGTAATGTTTCATAGTCTGTTTTTTTTAAAACATTCAGTTAAAAACGCGCTTTTTAACTGAACTGAACTGAACTAAACCTTTTTCATGGTTATATGAAGGCATAATGATGTCATGTATTTCCACTGGCTAGTATGCATTCTAGCGGCCACTTTTAAAAATAGTTTTTATACCTATTTTAATCATTCTTGTCTTCTAAAATTCACAGAGACAAGCGTTTTTTTTTTTGCTATATGTACCTGTACTGTATATATATAATATAATAAATATATATATATATATATTATAACTGTACATCACAGTTTAAAATGTAAAAACATACGTATATTATCTATCATTAATGAATAGCTTATTAATAAACAACTAAACCTAAATCTATATCAAGAGTGGCAGTCCATAATAAAAGTGCAATGAAGATTTAAAATGCTTGTGAGGTTCTCATTCATCCAGGTCATGGTATATCTGTTGTATTCAATTTGATCAACCGGACTTAAAGTTTAGTTCTTGAAGATGTTTCACTAGACATCCCCTGGCTTCACAATTCAGAATGACTTGTACAAGAATCTGTGGCAATTATGTATCCTAAAAAATCCCAATACCATATGACAGCCAAGTGTAAGGGCGTGATTGGATAGTGGCTAATAAGTGTTATAGGAACGCCCAGAGTAAGGTGAAAACGCATTGTACATGGCAGACAGTTGGTGTTGAACCCCCCACCTCTATTTAGGCTTGGTTTCTTTATTTTCACATAAATAGCCTCCTTAACACCTCTCTGAACCAGTCACGTTCCTTTGCCAATATGTTACCATTACAATCTTTAAGGTACCGTATATACTCGAGTATAAATCGAGTTTTTACAGGTTAAAAAATACCTTAAAAACTAGGCTCGTTTATACTCGATCATCGGAGATCGGTAAATCGGCCAGAAAAAACATTTGTAGAATACCGGTAGTAGCTGGTACCTTAATATTTGATCCCTTGCAGTCCGGAGTTTGCAGGACAAGTTTGCAGGAGTGAGACCGGGAGACAGTGACCACGCGACCGGAGCTGTAAGAGGCAGAGCGCGTGGGATGTGCGTAAACTTACGTGCCCGCCGCACTCCGCTGACATCATCAGCCGGACCCTACCTACCGGTATAATGGAGGAGCATGCAAAGCCGCACAGGAGAAACCGGTCCCTTCTACCCCACTCAGCCCAATATATAAGGTCATGTAAGGGTAATGTAATTATGCTTGGGTTGGTTTGGTGTGGGGTGGGTGGGGTGGGTTTGGGTGTGGGTGGGTGGGTGTGCTAGGTCTCCTTGCAGTGGGAATGGTGCTGGGTGGTCTCTGGGGCAAAATGGAGCCTACATGTGGAAGGAAAGCATATTTTGCCATAGAGATTCCTTAAGAGTGTACTACAGACTTTTAGCAACGGATCTTTCATTCTTAGCTGGTACACATCAGCACCAATATTTCAGGCCAACCAACAGATTTATGTGTATTGGTCGATCTGCCCGAAATTGCCTGATCGTGCAACCCTCTATGGACCATATACAATCAGTTGCAGTGTTCATATTTTCTACCCTCGGTTTATATAGAATAATAAATCAATAATTTTACTAGTTTTTTGTAGGGGAGAATTGGTACCCTCGGTTTATACTATCTTCGGTTCTCCTGTTGATGCAGTTGCTGTTTGGTCTCCCCCAAATACAAATCAGAGCATTCTTCACTGCACTGCACTGCGTATATGATGTCGATTTTCTTGTGTTCGGTATTGGGTCTTTCGGATGTACCAATTGCTGCCTCAGTGTGTTGGTCGGTTTAAAGCAGACAGGGATACAGTTGTTTTTGAAAATTCTTCTTATTCTCAGAGACCCCTGCTACATATGGGATGACCATGTTCTTTCTCCTGTCTTGCTTGCCCCTTCACTGTTGATATTCGTGTTCTTTTCTTTCTTCTACTCTACTCTTTTTTGACAAAGGCCTTGGTCTGGATATCCACAAGTTTTAAGGGCTCCTCTGAGATGTTTCATTTATTAGCCTTTGCCTCTGGCTAGGGGATGTTTCAGCTCTGTGTTGCAGGTTCTGATGACACCCGCTTGTGATCTAAAGGGTGGTGGGAGTCAACATCAAATACTGATCTGTGTGTGTTGGTTTCTGTAAACCTCTACTTCCAGTTTACCATTTCCTTAACTTCTACCAAGCATTCCAAAAAGCCAGTTTGTTGTTTTTGTACCTCTTACCTGTAGTAAATTTGATGTTTTTGGTCTACCACATTATGTATTCTGTGAAAGCTTGTACTTCCTTTTGTGGGATTTTAACCCAGGTGTCATCCACATATCTGAACCAGTGGCGGGTGCTATGCCCTTAGCCTTAAAGGTATTAAGCGCCTGTTTTTCTACCTCCTCCATGTAAAGGTTGGCCACAATGGGTGAAACTGGAGATCCCAATCACATCCATGTTTCTGCTTATAGAACATATCCCTGTATTTGAAATAGGTGGTATTCAGGCACAGTCCATTAAGGAACACACCTGTTCTGGGTTGAGATCAGTTCTGCTGGTAAGAGTGCAGTCTTCGCCTAGCCGTTTTCTCACCATGTCAACAGCCTCCTTGGTGGGTATACAGGTGAAAGAGAGATGTCCACATCATAGGACAACCATAGTTTCTTCTGCACCGAGTACTATATCTTCATCTTTGTTGGGGAAATCCTGAGATTCTGATGTGACTTAGAACTTCCCACCAATGGTCCTAAGATGTTGGCTAGGTATTTTGCCACCTTGTATGTTACAGAGTTGATGCTGCTAACTATAGGTCTTATGTGCCCTTTCCTTATGTATCTTTGGGAGTCCATATATTGCATGGATGTACCTCACCACGTTAGAGGCGATGATACATTGCTGATCAATGGTTTTATAGTTTTTGAACTGTTGTAGTAAGTCTAATGACCCTTTTCTTGTAATGCTCGTGGGATCCCTTGTTAAAGCCTCATATGTGTTGTTATCGGCCAGGAGCATGGTCACCTTATCATGGTAGACCCAATACCGAAACACAAGAAAACCGACATCAATACAACAGTGCAGTGCAGTCAAGAATGCTCTGATTTGTATGTGGGGGAGACCAAACAGCAACTGCATCAACGTATGGCCCCCACAGAAGAGCCAATTCCTCGGGTCAGGTCTCAGCCGTGTACCTGCTTCTTAAGATAAAGGACATACCTTTGAAGATTGTAATGTTAACATATTGGCAAAAGGAACGTTACTGGTTCAAGAGAGGTTTTAAGGAGGCTATTATATTGAAATAAAGAAACCAGCCTAAATAGAGGTGGGGGGGTTTCGACACCAACTGTCTGCCATGTACAATGCTGTTTTGACACCTTACCCGGGGCATTCTATAACCCTCTTAGCCACTATGCCCTAATCACTATCACGCCGTTAACACATATGCTATTGGATTTTTCAGGTACATAATTGCCACAGATTCTTGTACAAGTCATTCTGAATGAGAAAGCCAGTCGGATGACTAGCGAAACGTCTTCAAGAACTAAACTTCAAGTCCATTTGATCTAATTGAATACAACAGATTGTATTAAAAATATTAGATTTATTATAAAAACTATTATCAAAATATGTATAAGATATTATAAAAAATATCTATTTCTTTATTGAGGCCTTTGGGGCCGGGTGGCCAAGGGGGCCCCTCCATTTGCAGGCCCCCTTGGCCATTACTTACAGCCCAGGTGGCCCCCCCACTCATGGGTGCCTTAGCCCCGTCCACCCACGAGTGCCATGGTTCCGCCCACTAACAGGTGCCATCACGCCCACTCATGGCTGCCATAGACCCCGCCCACTCGCAGTGCCATGGGCCACTCAGACCCCCCTACAAAAAATGTGCGAAACAGCATTTTCAGGCAGGGATGTAGATTCCCTTAGCTTTCTCTGTGGGGATCTTCACACAAGCAGGAAGGGGGAGGGACTTCCTGTCTCCTGTCCTGTCCACTGAAGCCTTAGAAATGTCACATGTCAGCCTCCCACCCATTAAACTTTTGGTCAGTAATTTCTTTATATCTGGGGTTGTGGACATATACAAAGATGGTTATGGCTCATTTTAAAGGTAGAAACTGGCCTCATTATTGAATGCAATTTGTTTGGAGACCACAGTTTCCCCTTTAAATTATGATAGATGCCCCCTGCTGCTACCTAACCGCTGTGTTATTTCTTAAAAAAAAAATAAACAGAACTGTACTACAGCCCTTCGTTCCGAGGCAACTCTCCATGATGTCAGCTTTTACTTTACACTATTGCTTGTACCCCATCTTGACATTTGAAACAGGTATTACCGTGATGTGACATCTATTGTGCATAATATAAGTCATTTGCCACACTTTATTTTTTGAAAATGAATCTGTCGTAAAACATTTTTTTTGTGCTAACATAACTTAAACCATGTATATTTACTGTCATTGAGCTGGTGTCACTCTGAGTGGGTGCATAATGTAACCTCACTATGTACTTTGTTTTCCAACCAGTTGTTGTTTTTTTTTTTACTGTAGTTGCCCCTTATGTTAAAAGACAGTAGGCCTCTAAATAATAATGAACCCCTGGATAGAATATAGACAGATATTAACCTAAAACATAAATATTTTTGGTGCTAAATGGATACAGACAGTAATGACTAAAACTAAAACTTGGAAGAACAGTCCCTGCATTTGGATGACAGCTAATTACACACTTGATCCGTTTTCTCACCGTATTTATTTGTTTTTCTGAATACAGGACAGTTTCTTTTCCTTTTTTTATGTTTTCTTTGCTATGCTTTTTGTATTAGAATTTTAAGAAACACTAACAAAATTACCTTATTGCATAAAAGTGTGTAGAATATTATTACAGCATTGACAGAACCCAGATAGGATACCACTGCTGATATTCAATTAGTCTTAATCAGCTTTACTTTAATGTTTATATTGCTACTCTTCACAGACATGTAATGTATTGGATTAAGGTTTATCTACTTAGATATACCCTCCTGGTTTGAGTAGGTCCAGTCCTAATGAGATGACCTTACTACATTAGTGTAATATTGTCTATCAATTCATCACTTTAGAACAAATATAAATATTTATATAGTATATACTCCAAGGTGCTATCGGAAATAACTAATACAGTGGGTCTGTACCGCACCATTAAATGTATGATGGGGCTGAAATTTAACCAGTCATAATAAAATTCCAACTGCTGTGGTGCAAAGACCTCAGTGGACATCAATAGCCGATACCTTGGAAATAGTAGCCCATATCAATATTTTCCTACACAGTCTGTATCTTACAATATGAGGAAACTAAGGATAGCATTGTAATCTACTATACGTATCAACAGTGTACAATACAGTAAAGGTGCAGTATTACAATTTGGCAATGTTCTCCCCTTTATAATTTGACCACCCCACCCCACACCCACCCCAAGACTATTTTAATAGGAAGTAATCTCTCATTTGTGCACTCCAAGCACTGTAGCAATATAACTAAAGAGCTGCTTGCAGAAGTTAATTAAATCCAGACTTTTAAATAAATAATAAATAAAAAATATATATATAATTGCAACTTGTTTTTTTTTTCATCTGTAGTATACAAGATAAGTATTTTAATTCATAAATGTCAGCCTAAGAATGTATTTTTCAGCTTCTGGTATAACATTTTTAAGTTAATGATTTTTGAAGATCTGATCAGAATGACTGTCAAGGTTGGCACATGCAATATATTACAAGCTGAAAGATATAATAAGAAACAAGTTTGATCAAGATTTAGGCATAGTTCAAAGCATAGATAAATGTACGCACAAGAACAAAGGCGTAATTGCATGGATGACTTGATTCAAATGTAAAAATCACTTTGGGGTGGGTTAGTATAAAAAATAATTAATTGGCATATTTTTTTCACCTAATAGCCGAAGGAAATGTCTTATTGATATTAAATTAGACTATTCAATGTAAAAGAACACAGTCTGGATGTTGTGCTGCATTGTTATGTTTTATAAGTGCTACGCAGGATATACTTTTTCTTCTACTGTTTACTGCATAATAATATAAACACTTTGCTTGAATCTAGTAATAAATATACAGAAGCTATTTTTATATATAATAACCACTCTAGAGGTCATATCTCTACAGTACTTTTGCATCATAAAGTTAAAATGTTATTTGGAGGGCTACAAGAATCACCACAGAGATCCACTTAAATCCAGGTAGTTCCAGACAATCCAATTATTTAAGAAACATGGGCTACATGAAGTAACCTCAATCCCTCTATTTTGTAAAATTAGCAGAAACATAAGAAATCTTTTCTTGCTAAGGTTCACTAATGAGCAGGATATCCCAAGGCAAAAGTCACTGCCTAATCCCAGTAAACACCAGGGGGTCCAGTTTCCATAATTGCAGCAGGTCCAAATATAAAACAGATGATATGACAAACTTCTGAAGAAAAGACACTTTTCAACCCCATATAATGTATTCAGATAGTAACATTAACTTGGCTTCATTTAACTGAGTACTGCAGGTGTTCTGACCCATTACAAGTGTGCAATGTGACTTTTAAATTATTAGACCTACACTATAAACATTTATATTAATGTTACATTTTAACCATTGTGTTATGTAGCAATGTCTCAGTTAACTAAATGAGCTATGCTGGCCTAAAACTGTGATTTTTGAGATTAAGTCTCTGTTCGCTTAACATAAGTGTTTATCTCAATCAAATATATTGCCTTCCTGCAGTTCACTGGGCAACATTTAATGGCCCAGATTCTTATTCCCTAATATATTATTGTCTATACTAGTAATATATAACTACTTCTTCGATTTTAAATGGGCTAAACTGTAAATAATATTTTTAGAATATTACTAATACTACTCTCCCCCTTCTGGGCAAAGGATCTGGTCACACACACCAAAAATTAAGGCTTTCTCCTACTGCCCCTTCCATGGGACACTGACTCTTGATAGTTGAAACTTGCAGCGGGTATGTGAGAGTAGATTGGAGGGGCAGCAGAGGGAACAGTAAAAATTGAATCTGTAGGCAGGATGCAACCGAGTCTCCAATCCGCAACACAATGAACTCTGCATACCTGGAGTGTGGGGGAAGCAGGGGGTTGTGAACAGTGGGCAAATTCATGGGGCTGTGGAAACAATTGTGTTGTGAAGATAGCATTGCAATTACTGATACTGATCAATACAATGTCAGTAAAAGGCTGCATCATCAAATTTTGGCAATTCTTCCCCTAAATATGACACCCCCCCAGACTATCTAAGAATCTTCTTGCAGAGAATGCCAACTTTTAAAATAATAAATATATAAAATAAATGTCAGCCCAATAATGTATTTTTCAGCTTCTGGTTATAACATTGTTAAGTTAAAAGATTTTTGAAAATCTTGATCAGAATGACTGAACGGTTGGCACATGCATAATTACAAGCTGAAAGATAAATACTGAAATGCAGTTTGATCAAGATTTAGGCATAGTTCAAGCATAATACTATTAAGTCATCATCTCTTTAATTACACAACCAATTTTTCCACATACTTATGTGTGAATCATAAACAGTGGCTCAGTGGGCAGCAGCATGGGCTCAGTGATTAGGCACTGAATGCCTTGCAGCGCTGAAGTCCTGAGTTTTGATTCACCCTGGGACACATCTGCAAGGAGTTTGTATATTTTCCCCGTGCTTGCGTGGGTTTCCTCCGGGCACTCCGGTGTTCTCTCCACACATCATAAAGACATACGATAGGTGTATGTGTCAAATAAATGTGCTTAGTGTTTGGGGCAGGGCCTGATGTGAATGTAATTGTAAAGCACTAACGAAGATGTTAGCGCTATATAAATCTACAATAATAACTAATAATGGATAATATGTACCCTACTAAATATCTTGAGATGACTAGAGAGTTCACTCTAGTAGGTTCCGTTAACCTTAAAAAAGGAGCACAATGTTTGACCCATAGTGTTTTTATATGGTCACAGACGCTCAATATCCTTAGAATATACGAATAGGGGGTACATTATCTAGCTATATATCTACTATAATCAACTTGGCCAATAATGTTTCATCATCATTTTAAATACAGTGAGCTTATATTGTCACATTAACTTGTTAATACTTTGTCTGTAATAAGATACTCATTAGATTTATTTTTTTAATACTTGATGAATTATTTTGTCATCCCTAAGCTTTAGCTGTAAGTGGCATGAGATGGGGTTCTATTTCTTCATTGTTAAAAAAAACGAACATTTAATAATTAAAGCAGTTTTTTCTTGGACAAGAACGGCAGCATGTCCTAGAGTTAGACAGTTCAGGCGCTATGGTAGTGTGGTCTTTCGCAGTATGGGACTGTATTGCTAATGTTATGTTTGCTAGTATTTCCAGCAATTTTTGTCTATACAAAAAACAGTATATCATTCAACCAAAACAACCTCACAAAACCACATATATGTGTCAGTAGTCGCGGTGTGCACCTAGGCTTATCTTTACATTTATGAGGTCCATAGCAATGGTGCAGTCTAAATAGGCAATAATGTATCAGTTACATTGGTAAAATAGTCATTATAGTCAGTTGTTGGACTGAGAGATCATCGTCTCATACAATGCATTGTTTATCACCTATTGTCTCTAAACGGTTATCATTACATTGCAACACAATAATTAGTCTAATTTACCTTTGAACTGACTAATTGTATTTCTTCGTTCTTCTCCCTTTGTGTTTTTTTTTTAAGTTCAATTATCTTTTAATGATGACTATGCAACAAAAGGGCAGTATAAGTCTTCATTAGTATCTTTCGCTGCCAAAGCCTGCTAAGTTCTGCTGGCGCTTGTTGTTGACTATACTTTTTGTTGACACAGCTGTTGTAAGAACCTTTTTATTAGTTGTTTGTTGCTAACTCCTCAGTTTTGCCAGACAGCACATCATTTAAAGTGTTTGTTTTTCTAAGGAAAAACAATACTAAATAAAGGCATATGTGTTATAATGAAAAACGACACTCTCGTTCAAAATACTGATACAGATTTGTAGTTCTTCTATAATTTGCCTAAAGTAATAGTATTGTAGAACAACCCAGATCATTTCAAACTCAGTCTAAAATAAGTGTAAACAGTAACTCGTGCATACATAATGGTAGCAAAAAAGCTCAGGTTGTTCTTGATGGTCTGACTACACCATTCTTTTTTATGTTAAATCTTTGTGCTTTTCCCCCCTAAATTAAAAAAAACCGGCAATGAAAAAAAAAATCCTTAAAGCTGCTGAAAACAACAATGCATTTATCTTTAGGCGTAATAAAATGCAAGTTGCTTCCTAAAAACTGCACAAATTCTGCAAGATTAAAGCGTGGCAAATCTTTTTTTAAAAGAATTTATTTTTTGAGTAATTGAAATGCTGGCCGTCCTCATACATCCTAATTCCTCATCTTATGAGTATGTATGTCTATGTTTATTTATATTAGCGCGCACGGCGGGGAGCGCAGTGATGTACAGTATTAAAATACAATAAAGTCATAAATGGGGAAAATACATAGTAGTTCGTACATAATATATACTTATATAAATAGAAGTGCTAGGGCTTTGCACAAATAGGATGAGGTCCCTGTCCCCGTAGAGCTTACAATCAGTGTAATAATATGAACTAGGCTTGGCAACTAATCCTTCTTATTTGCATTTAGCACGCTAACCATCATCTCTGAGTGCCATTAGATTAATACATGGATTCTTATATACCATGACCTGGATGAATGAGAACCTTCACAAGCTTATTTTAAATCTTCATTGCACTTTTTATTATGGACTGCCACTCTTGATATAGATTTAGGTTTAGTTGTTATTAATTAAGCTATTCATTAATGATAGATAATATACTGTACATCACAGTTTAAAATGTAAAAACATACAGTATATTATCTATCATTAATGAATAGCTTAATTAATAACAACTAAACCTAAATCTATATCAAGAGTGGCAGTCCATAATAAAAAGTGCAATGAAGATTTAAAATAAGCTTGTGAAGGTTCTCATTCATCCAGGTCATGGTATATCTGTTGTATTCAATTTGATCAACCGGACTTAAAGTTTAGTTCTTGAAGATGTTTCACTAGACATCCAACTGGCTTTCACAATTCAGAATGACTTGTACAAGAATCTGTGGCAATTATGTATCCTAAAAAATCCCAATTACCATATGACAGCCAAGTGTTTAAGGGCGTGATTGGATAGTGGCTAATAAGTGTTATAGGAACGCCCAGAGTAAGGTGTCAAAACAGCATTGTACATGGCAGACAGTTGGTGTTGAACCCCCCACCTCTATTTAGGCTTGGTTTCTTTATTTTCACATAAATAGCCTCCTTAACACCTCTCTTGAACCAGTCACGTTCCTTTGCCAATATGTTAACATTACAATCTTTAAAGGTACCGTATATACTCGAGTATAAATCGAGTTTTTAAGGTTAAAAAAATACCTTAAAAACATAGGCTCGGTTTATACTCGAATCATCGGGTAAATCGGCCAGAAAAAACATTTGTAGAATACCGGTAGTAGCTGGTACCTTAATATTGATGATCCCTTGCAGTCCGGAGTTTGCAGGACAGAGTTTGCAGGAGTGAGACCGGGAGACAGTGACCAGCGCGACCGGAGCTGTAAGAGGCAGAGCGCGTGGGATGTGCGTAAACTTACGTGCCCGCGCACTCCGCTGACATCATCAGCCGGACCCTACCTACCGGTATAATGGAGGAGCATGCAGACAGCCGCACAGGAGAACCGGTCCCTTCTACCAGCACTCAGCCCAATAGTAAGGGTCATGTAAGGGTAATGTAATTATGCTTGGGGTGGTTTGGGGGTGGGGTGGGTGGGGTGGTTTGGGTGTGGGGTGGGTGGGTGTGCTAGGTCTTCCTTGCAGTGGGAATGGCTGCTGGGTGGTCTCTGGGGCAAAATGGAGCCTACATGTGGAAGGAAAGCATAATTTTGCCATAGGATTCCTTAAGAGTGTACTACAGACTTTTAGCAACGGATTCTTTCATTCTTAAGCTGGGTACACATCATGCACCAATATTTCAGGCCAACCAACAGATTTATGTGTATTGGTCGATCTGCCCGAAATTGCCTGATCGTGCAACCCTCTATGGACCATACAATCAGTTGCAGTGTTCATATTTTCTACCCTCGGTTTATAGAATAATAAATCAATAATTTTTACTAGTTTTTTTAGGGAGAAATTGGTACCTCGGTTTATACTCGGTTCTCCTGTTGATGCAGTTGCTGTTTGGTCTCCCCCAAATACAAATCAGAGCATTCTTCACTGCACTGCACTGCGTATATGATGTCGATTTTCTTGTGTTTCGGTATTGGGTCTTTCGGATGTACCAATTGCTGCCTCAGTGTGTTGGTCGGTTTAAAGCAGACAGGGATACAGTGTTTTTTGAAAATTCTTCTTAATTTCTCAGAGACCCCTGCTACATATGGGATGACCATGTTCTTTCTCCTGTCTTGCTTTTCCCCTTCACTGTTGATATTCGTGTTCTTTTCTTTCCTTCTACTTCTTTTGACAAAGGCCTGGTCTGGATATCCACAAGTTTTAAGGGCTCCTCTGAGATGTTTCATTTATTTAGCCTTTGCCTCTGTGCTAGTGGGGATGTTCTCAGCTCTGTGTTGCAGGGTTCTGATGACACCCAGCTTGTGATCTAAAGGGTGGTGGGAGTCAAACATCAAATACTGATCTGTGTGTGTTGGTTTTCTGTAAACCTCTACTTCCAGTTTACCATTTTCCTTAACTTCTACCAAGCATTCCAAGAAAGCCAGTTTGTTGTTTTGTACCTCTTACCTTGTAAATTTGATGTTTTGGTCTACCACATTAATGTATTCTGTGAAAGCTTGTACTTCCTTTTGGTGGATTTTAACCCAGGTGTCATCCACATATCTGAACCAGTGGCTGGGTGCTATGCCCTTAAAGGTATTAAGCGCCTGTTTTTCTACCTCCTCCATGTAAAGGTTGGCCACAATGGGTGAAACTGGAGATCCCATAGCACATCCATGTTTCTGCTTATAGAACATATCCCTGTATTTGAAATAGGTGGTATTCAGGCACAAGTCCAGTAAGGAACACACCTGTTCTGGGTTGAGATCAGTTCTGCTGGTAAGAGTGCAGTCTTCGCCTAGCCGTTTTCTCACCATGTCAACAGCCTCCTTGGTGGGTATACAGGTGAAGAGAGATGTCACATCATAGGACACCATAGTTTCTTCTGCACCGAGTACTATATCTTCAATCTTGTTGGTGAAATCCTGAGAGTTCTGATGTGATGCTTAGAACTTCCCACCAATGGTCCTAAGATGTTGGCTAGGTATTTTGCCACCTTGTATGTTACAGAGTTGATGCTGCTAACTATAGGTCTTAGTGGTGCCCTTTCCTTATGTATCTTTGGGAGTCCATATATGCATGGATGTACCTCACCACGGTAGAGGCGATGATACATTGCTGGATCAATGGTTTTATAGTTTTGAAGCTGTTGTAGTAAGTCTATGACCCTTTTCTTGTAATGGCTCGTGGGATCCCTTGTTAAAGCCTCATATGTGTTGTTATCGGCCAGGAGCATGGTCACCTTATCATGGTAGACCCAATACCGAAACACAAGAAAACCGACATCATATACACAGTGCAGTGCAGTCAAGAATGCTCTGATTTGTATGTGGGGGAGACCAAACAGCAACTGCATCAACGTATGGCCCAGCACAGAAGAGCCAATTCCTCGGGTCAGGTCTCAGCCGTGTACCTGCTTCTTAAGGATAAAGGACATACCTTTGAAGATTGTAATGTTAACATATTGGCAAAGGAACGTTACTGGTTCAAGAGAGGTGTTAAGGAGGCTATTTATGTGAAAATAAAGAAACCAAGCCTAAATAGAGGTGGGGGGGTTCGACACCAACTGTCTGCCATGTACAATGCTGTTTTGACACCTTACCCTGGGCATTCCTATAACACCTCTTAGCCACTATGCCCTAATCACTATCACGCCCTTAACACATATGCTAATTGGGATTTTTCAGGGTACATAATTGCCACAGATTCTTGTACAAGTCATTCTGAATTGAGAAAGCCAGTCGGATGACTAGCGAAACGTCTTCAAGAACTAAACTTCAAGTCCAGTTGATCTAATTGAATACAACAGATGTATTAAAAATATTAAGATTTATTATAAAAACTATTATCAAATATGTATAAAGATATTATAAAAATATCTATTTCTTTATTGAGGCCTTTTGGGGCCGGGGTGGGCCAAGGGGGGCCCCTCCATTTGCAGGCCCCCCTTGGCCCATTACTTACAGCCTCATGTGGCCCCACCCACTCATGGGTGCCTTAGCCCCGTCCACCCACGAGTGCCATGGTTCCGCCCACTAACAGGTGCCATGGCACAGCCCACTCATGGCTGCCATAGACCCGCCCACTCGCAGGTGCCATGGGCCACTCAGACCCCCCTACAAAAAATGTGCGAAAACAGCATTTTCAGGCAGGGATGTAGATTCCCTTAGCTTCTCTGTGGGGATCTTCACACAGCAGGAAGGGGGAGGGACTTCCTGTCTCCTGTCCTGTCACTGAAGCCTTAGAAATGTCACATGTCAGCCTCCCACCCATTAACTTTTTGGTCAGTAATTTCTTTATATCTGGGGTTGTGGAGCATATACAAAGATGGTTGATGGCTCATTTTAAAGGTAGGAAACTGGCCTGACATTTGAATGCAATTTGTTTGGAGACCACAGTTCCCCTTTAAATATATGATAGATGCCCCCTGCTCAGACCTAACCGCTGTGTTATTTCTTAAAAAAAAATAAACAGAACTGTACTTACAGCCCTTCGTTCCTGAGGCACTCTCCATGATGTCAGCTTTACTTTTACACTATTGCTTGTACCCCATCTTGACATTTGAAACAGGTATTACAGTGATGTGACATCTATTGTGCATAATATAAAGTCATTTTGCCACTTTATTTTTGAAAATGAATCTGTCGTAAAACATTTTTTTTGTGCTACATAACATTAATACCATGTATATTTACTGTCATTGAGCTGGTGTCACTCTGAGTGGGTGCATAATGTAACCTGCACTATGTACTTTGTTTCCAAACCAAGTTGTTGTTTTTTTTTTTTACTGTAGTTGCCCCTTATGTTAAAAGACAGTAGGCCTCTAAATAATAATGAACCCCTGGATAGAATATAGACAGATATTAACCTAAAAGACAATAAATATTTTGTGTTAAATGGATACAGACAGTAATGACTTAAAACTAAAACTTGGAAGAACAGCCCCTGCATTTGGATGACAGCTAATTACACACTTGATCCGTTTTCACCGTATTTATTTGTTTTTCTGAATACAGGACAGTTTCTTTCCTTTTTTTATGTTTCTTTGCTAATGCTTTTTGTATTAGAATTTTTAAGAAACACTAACAAAATTACCTTAATTGCATAAAAAGTGTTGTAGAATATTATTACAGCAATTGACAGAACACCAGATGGATACCACTGCTGATATTCAATTAGTCTTAATCAGCTTTACTTTAATTGTTATATTGCTACTTTCACAAGACATGTTATTGTATTGGATTAATGCTTTACTTAGATATACCTCCTTGGTATTGAGTAGGTACAGTCCTAATGAGAATGACCTTACTACATTAGTGTAATATTGCTATCAATTCATCACTTTTAGAACAAATATAAATATTTATTAGTATATACTCCAAGGTGCCTATCGGAAATAACTAATACAGTGGGTCTGTACCGGCCACATTAGAAATGTATGATGGGGCTGAAAATTACCAGTCAGTAAAATTCCAACTGCTGTGGTGCAAAGACCTCAGTGGGCATCAATAGCCGATACCTTGGAAATAGTAGCCCATATCAATATTTTCCTACACAGTCTGTATCTTACAACTATGAGGAAACTAAGGATAGCATTGTAATCTACTAATACGTATCAACAGTGTACAATATCAGTAAAGGTGCAGTATTACAATTTGGCAATGTCTCCCCTTTATAAATTTGACCACCCCCACCCACCCCCAAGACTATTTTAATAGGAAGTAATCTCATTTGTGCACTCCAAGCACTGTAAGCAAATATAACTAAGAAGCTGCTTGCAGAAGTTAAATTAAAATCCAGACTTTTAAAATAAATAAATAAATAAAAAATATATATATATATTGCAACTTGTTTTTTTTTTTTATCTGTATTACAAGATAAGTATTTTAATTCATAAATGTCAGCCTAAGAATGTATTTTTCAGCTTCTGGTATAACATTGTTAAGTTAAATGATTTTTGAAGATCTTGATCAGAATGACTGAAAGGTTGGCACATGCATAATTACAAGCTGAAAGATAATAATAAGAAAAGCAAGTTTGATCAAGATTTAGGCATAGTTCAAGCATAGATAAATGTACGCACAAGAACAAAAGGCTGTAATTGCATTGATGACTTGAATTCAAATGTAAAAATCACTTGGGGTGGGTTTAGTATAAAAATAATTAATTGGCATATTATTTTCCACCTAATAGCGAAGGAAATGTCTTATTGATATTAAAATTAGACATTCAATGTAAAAGAACACAGTCTGAGATGTTGTGCTGCATTGTTATGTTTTATGAAGTGCTACGGCAGGAATATACTTTTTCTTCTACTGTTTTACTGCTATAATATAAACACTTTGCTTGAATCTAGTAATAAAATACAGAAGCCATATTTTATATATAATAACCACTCTAGAGGTCATATCTCTACAGTACTTTTTGTATCAATAAAGTTAAAATGTTATTTGGAGGCTACAAGAATCACCACAGAGATCCACTAAATCCAGGAGTTCCAGACAATCCAATTATTTACAGAAACATGGGCTACAATGAAGTAACCTCAATCCCTCTATTTGTAAAATTACAGAACATAAGAAATCTTTTCTTGCTAAGGTTCACTAATGGAGCAGGATGATCCTCAAGGCAAGTCACATGCCTAGATCCCAGTAAACACCAGGGGGTCCAGGTTCAGTATTGCAGCAGGTACAATATAAAACAATGATATTGACAAACTTCTGAAGGAAAGAGACACTTTCACCCCTATAAATGTATTGCAGATAGTAAACATTCATACTTGGCTTCATTTACTGAGTACTGCAAGTGTTCTGACCCATTTACAAAGTGTGCAATGTGACTTTTTAAATTATTAGACCATTACACTATAACATTTATATTAATGTTACATTTTTAAACCATTGTGTTATGTAGCAATGTCTCAGTTAACTAAATGAGCTATGCTGGCCTAAACTGTGATTTTTGATTAAGTCTCTGTTCGGCTTAACATAAGTGTTATCTCAATCAAATATATTGCCTTCCTGCAGTTCCACTGGGCAACATTTAATGGCCCAGATTGCTTATTCCCTAATATATTATTGTCTATATAGTTAATATATAATCTACTTCTTCGATTTTAAATGGGGCTAAACTGTAAATAATATTTTTAGAATATTACTAATACTACTCTCCCCCTTCTGGCAAAGGATCTGGACACACACCAAATTAAGGCTTTCTCCTACTCCCCCTTCCATGGGGACACTGACTCTGTAGATAGTGAAAACTTGCAGCGGGTATGTGAGAGGAGATTGGAGGGGCAGCAGAGGGAACAGTAAAAATTGAATCTGTAGGCAGGATGCAACCGAGTCTCCAATCCTGAACACAATGAACTCTGCATCCTGGAGGTGTGGGGGAAGCAGGGGGTATGTGAAACAGTGGGCAAATTCAGGGGGCTGTGGAAACAATTGTGTTGTGAAGATAGCATTGCAATCTACTGATACTGATCAATACAATGTCAGTAAAGGTGCAGCATCACAATTTGGCAATATCTCCCCTAAATATGACACCCCCCCAAGACTATCTAAGAATCTTCTTGCAGAGAATCCAGACTTTTAAAATAAATAAATATATAAAATAAATGTCAGCCCAATAATGTATTTTTCAGCTTCTGGTATAACATTGTTAAGTTAAATGATTTTTGAAAATCTTGATCAGAATGACTGAAAGGTTGGCACATGCATAATTACAAGCTGAAAGATAATAATAAGAAAAGCAAGTTTGATCAAGATTTAGGCATAGTTCAAGCATAGATACTATTAAAGCATCAATCTCTTTAATTACACAACCAAATTTTCCACATACTTATGTGTGAATTATAACAGTGGCTCAGTGGGCAGCACAGTGGCTCAGTGATTAGCACTGATGCCTTGCAGCGCTGAAGTCCTGAGTTTGATTCCACCCTGGGACACATCTGCAAGGAGTTTGTATATTTCCCCGTGCTTGCGTGGGTTTCCTCCGGGCACTCCGGTTTCTCCCACAATCATAAAGACATACTGATAGGTTGTATGTGTCAAATAAATGTGCTTAGATTGTTTGGGGCAGGGCCTGATGTGAATGTAATTGTAAAGCACTACGGAAGATGTTAGCGCTATATAAATCTACAATAATAATAATAATAATGGATAATGTACCCCTACTAAAATCTATGAGGATATTAGAAGTCACCTAGTAGGTCCGTAACCTTAAAAAAGCACAATGTTTTACCCATGTGTTTTTATATGGTTCACAGACCTAATATCCTTAGAATTTAGAATAGGGGGTACATTATCTACTATATATCTACTATAATCACTTGCATAAAGTGTTTCACATCATTTAAATACAGTGAGCATTATATTGTACATGTAACTTGTTATATCTTTGTCTGTAATAAATACCTTTAGATTTTATTTTTTTAATTTGATGAATTATTTTGTCAGTCTAAGCTATTACTGTAAGTGCAGTGAGATGGGTTCTATTTTCTTAATTTTTAAAAAAAAAAACAACATTTAATAAATTAAGCAGTTTTTCTTGGCAAGAAACAGCAGGCATGTCCTAGAGTTAGACAGTTCAATGGCTATGGTAGTGTGGTCTTTCCAGTTGGGACTGTAATTGCAATGTAGATTTTGCTAGTAATTTCCAGAAATTTTGCTACAGTATATCACAACCACATCACAAAACCAATATATTGTGCAGTACCGGTGTGCACCATAGGCTTGATCTTACATTATGAGGTCATAGCAATGCAGTCATAAAATAGCAATAATGATCAGTTACATTGTAAAATAGTCATGTTAAGTCAGTTGTGGACTGAGAGATCATCGTCTCAATACAATGCATTTGTTTTATCAACCTTGTCCTCTAAACGGTTAATCATTACATTCAACAAATAAATGAGCTAATTTACCTTTGAACTGACTAATTGTATTTCTTGTTTCTTCTCCTTTGTTGTTTTTTTAAGTTCAATTATTTTTAATGATGACATAACAAAGGGCAGTATATCTTCCATTAGTACTTTCACTGCCAAAGCCTGATAAGTTCTGTGGCCTTTGTGACTAATCTTTTTGTCTTGACACAGCTGTTGTAAGAACCCTTCTATTATTAAGTTGTTTTTTTCTACCCTCTTTTCCAGACACACATCATTTAAAGTGTTTGTGTTTCTAAAGGAAAAACAAACTAAAATAAAGCAATATTGTTATATGAAAAACGACACTCTCTTCAAAATACTGATACAGATTTGTATTCTTCTATATTGCCTAAAGTAATAGTATTGTAGAACAAACCCAATCATTTCAAACTCAGTCTAAAATAAGTTAAACCATAACACTGCACATATGGTACAAAAAAGCTCAAGTGTTTCTTGATGCTGACTACACATTCTGTTTTTATGTTAAATCTTTGTTGCTTCTATTAAAAAAACAGGCAATGAAAAAAAAAATCCTTAAGCGCTAAAACAACATGCATTTATTCTTTAGGCGTAATAAAATGCAAGTGCTTCCTTAAACTGCACAAATCTCAAGATGTAAAGCTGCAAAATCTTTTTTAAAAGAATTTATTTTTGAGTAATGAAATGCTGGCACTTCCTCATACCTGCAGAATTCTCTCTTATGTATGTATGTATGTATATGTTTATTTATATAGCGCCACTGGGGGACGCAGTGATGTACAGTATTAAAATACAATAAAGTCATACAAGGGGGATAAATACATAGATAGTTCAGTACATAAATATATAACTTATATAAATAGAAGTGCTAGGGCTTTGCCACAAAAGGGAATGAGGTCCCTGCCCCGTAGAGCTTACAATCTAGTGTATAATATAAACAGGGCTATGGGACTAATCCTTCTTATTTGCATTTAGCATCCTACCTCTCTTGAGTGCCATTAGATTAATACATGGATTCTTCTTTGGGAAAATATTTTACTGTCATTATAGATACAATTTCAGTAACTTGCATTTACTGTGAAAGTGGATTCTGTAACTAAGAAGGCTACTACTGCTACATTTTCCAAACCATGTTGTCTTCAAAGCCATGTTAGCGTGTACTCTTAGTATTCACGTTCTCTATTTTTATTACAGTCTCCACACCAATATGGCAGCTCCTTATATGTCTCTCAAAGCAGCTGTTTCTCTGCAATTTATTTTTCATCCAGCATGAATTAAAAAAAAAAACCAAAAACAAACATTTTGTAGGAGATTTGCATATTTTTATAGGAGATTTTGAACTTAAAAATCAAAACTATAATTACATTCACTGAATTTTGAACAATAGAAAAAAAAGCCCTCTAGCCTACCAGAAACAATTCTATATAGTTAGCAGTTTTTATTGTCTTTTTTGCCCCTTTTCTGTTCCAAGCAAACATTAACTCATTGTTAACTCATTGAATTTTCTGTCTCTCTTTAATGCTAGTTAGGAAATAAACTGCAAAGATAGTTTTTTTTATTTTTGCATGAAAACCACAAGCAAGAAGATGTTTTTGAACACACTGAACAATTCAAAAATGCATATAACAGGGTCTTTGTGCTGTTATATGATTCGTTTTCAGCTTCAAGGGGGCAGGATAAGCTGCAGTTTTGTTAATTTCTGCTGTGCATGAGAGGTAATAGTGTATACTGCATACACACACATGTTCCCAGCACCACAGAGAGAACAATTAAGGGAGCTCCGGTTTCCACAAGTTAATTAAATCAAGCAATAGTCACAGCAAAGTTAGATGTAAGACACTACTTGTAGTATCCTAGAGAATTTATTCTGCTTTTAGGAGTGTTTTCTGGTGACTGTAGTTCCCCTTTAAACTAATAGTTAAATATAATTATATAAAATAATTTAAGTTTTTTTTCTTTTTTTATGGAAAAACAAAACTTTGCTTAAATTGGAACTAAATTGCAAAACAACTGATGCTATAAAAAAAGTGCATGCTGCATTATGCACTAGCAGCCCATATCGTAATAGAGTCCGTCAGTGCAGGACACACATTAATGGCTTTCTATGGGGTAGGACTTGGGAGCACAAGATACCAGTAAGCTTCATAGCTTAAAGTGAGGTGGGTTTAAAAGGGGGGAAGCCCTTCACAGAGTGTAAAATGAATTAAAGTATTCTTAAATTAGAATGTACGTCACAGCCTCATCCTATTAAATTATCAAAAGTCCAACAGAGAGAAAAAATGTCCTCCCCAGCTTTCTCAGAGAAATGGGCAGAGACGTGCAAAGTTGTTCCTATCTGTCCTCTATCAGACACATAACTTATAGCAAAAAACAGCTGGACTCCCCTTACAGGAAGTCTTTTTTTGATTGGCTAAGGCTGTCACATATTTTACAAGCTGCACATAATTTTATGAAATACAGGAACTTCCATACATTTCCTGCATTTTGTCTGGGGTAAAAGTAATAGCTACAGACAGAATTGACTTTACTTTTAAAGAGGTCTGCAAGGGGGTTGGGATGGCAGAGCTGGTTTACCTGGTTTACCTCAGGTGATAAAAAGAAAGTTCTATTATTCTATAACAACTAATTGCATCTTTTGTTTACTCTAGGTTTAGGTTAGAACTATTTGTATAAACAAATACTTAAAACACATACCCAGTAAAAAGACATTTTTAACATTAAAGGGTATGTCCACCCTAAAAATAACTTTTTCATATAAGATTCCCCCTGGGCTCCCAGCCCCAACCGCTCTATTTTTATCTTTAGAAAGCCCCCAAACTCTACTTACCTCCCCTCTTTCCTCCGCCACGCTCCCGGCCCTCTGCTTGCGAGAAAATGCAAGCAGAGGGGTGGGACCGGCAGCCGCGTCTGTGATTGGGTGAGCGGCAGCCAATCACGGACGCGGCTGCCGTCAGCTCACTTCGGCGGAGGAAAGAGGAGAGGTAAGTAAGAGTTTGGGGAGCTTTCTAAAGATAAAAACATAGCAGTTGGGGCTGGGAGCCCAGGGGGAATCTTATATATTACAGATTTTACGCTAGGGGGAGGGAATTGGGAGAGGGAGGGAGAGGGAGAGGGAGGGGGAGGGAGGGGGATAAGGGCTGCAGTACGCATGCCAAACTTCTCCCAGAGGCCAGGTAGCAGGCAGAGTCCTATATGGACTCTGCTAGCCTCCTGGTGGGCAGTTTTTGGGACTTTGGGGGGGGACTACAGGAGAACCCTATGGAGCTGGGATGTGAGGTAAGGATTAAACTACACTACATGGTGGGGCCAGTAGTTGGGGGATTATAGTTACAAAAGTCAATGTAAATAGAATTTCTGATATAGACTTTCAACATCACGTTTCACAGAGAATCCGCAAAGTTCTGCAAATTTTTTCACCTAAAAACCATTTGACTTATCACTTTTTGAGAACTATAAATTCTACTTTTACGTTATGTCTATCTGAGACCTCTAGGTTAGCTGGTCTATAAAAAGAGGAACATCTAATGTTGTAAAGCAAAAAAATCTATGTCAGACCATCTTATACTTTTAATATTTAATAAATGAACAGACAACCAAAGAACCGAAGCAAGCAAGAAAATGACATTAGTAGATGGCAGAAATTTGTCTTCTCTTTTGTATTCTTGCTATGTAAGAGATGCCTCAAAATAATTTAATAAGCTAATTATTTCATTTTTTTCCCTTTGCTGCATAGTTTAATATGTGAGCAATAATAGCTTAGAACAGAATGCCAGTTTATAAATATGACTGCAGTAATAGCATTTGCAGGTATTTATACAGGCTGTGTGCTGGCGATAAAAACAAACCACATATTTTAAATTAGGGAATTGAAATAATTTTCTTTATTAAAATGTGAGGTGTGTTTCTAGACAATTTGCAACTAATTTAATGATTTTTTAAAAAAAATATGGTCAGTCTAATTAGGTAATATAAAGTGAGAAATAGACAATATTTATACTTAAATAATCAGCCCCTAGTGGTGGGATAGACACAAGTGAGTGTTTTAAGAATTTTAATATATGGAAGTGTCATTTTAAACAGATTTTTTACAGAAATCTTGATCTTAACCTATTTATTTTTTACTTTTTTTTTAACCCTTTACTTACCTACCTTGTTTGCCCAAGCGCAAGCAAGATACTTTTAAAGATTTTATAAACAATTCAGTGGACAACTTGCAGTGCAGCCACCCTACTCAAGTAGACATTCCCTACCACACCATAGCGCGGAAGTAACTCAATCTACTATTATATTCTAAAACTAATCCCCCTTTTTGGCTTTCAGAAGTCTCTGTCTCTGTACATTTCTGGCTTTAACTTTTGCTTTCAAGACTAGAGGGCATATTTATAAACAATCGCTATTTTCGCAATTTCGCTGTCACAGGACATGGCTATGACAATGCCGTATTTATAAAAATGCTTGATTTTGTTTTCAAGGAAAAGGAACGCTGCGGTGATGTGTGACTGTTGTCTTTGACTTATTCATTACATTAAGTGTGGTATCATGGCAAAAAGAGAAATTGCTCTCTAGTGTCGGCCATTTCAGAGCTATTTTTGTCATTTTTTTATTTAAAGATTTTTATAAATAAGTGAAATTTCACCTTTTTGCCCCTTTTCTCCCTTTTGTTGCATTTTTTGCAGTTTTACCAGAATTTTCGCCAAACATCATTACTTACTGGAATGTTCCATTAACATGACTATTTCTTACACAGCACTATGGTATGTTTCCATACAAATGTAACTGGTTTGATAATTAGCTGAAAATAAGCAATACAAAAAAAATGTGTCCTATTAATAAAAGAGAGAAAATTCGCCTGGGTGAGTTTTACACTATTTATCATATTTGTGCTGAAAAAAACACCTCAACTTGATACTACTTTGAAAGTCCACCAGCGAGTATTACCTATTTAGCATAATTTGCCCTGAACTTAACTTTTTGCCACATTTTCAGCATTATTAGTGCTACTTTTTGCTACATAATTTTCACATTTGATATAAAATTCGCCTTTTTAATAACTTTATAAGAAAAGATGAAAATTTTAAAAATTGTGGTGAATGCCCCTTTATAAATATGGCCCTTAGACCCCCATTTGACTATTGATAAATAAAGAAAACCCGAACCTTAAATTTTTTTTTAAAAAAAGCAAAAAAGCTGGAAAATAATCTAACATTCCCCTGGGTACTTATTAGTATTGAGAAACACTCCACAATGTTTGGACCCATTGTCAGGCTAAATAAATTGCCACTTATGCGTTATCGTCACCTCAGACTTGGGAATTTGATTGGCTGAAATTAACTCAATAAAACACTTTTCCCCATTTTATAAATATGCTTGAGCGGTTACGGCAGAGATATATGGAGAAAAGCAAAAGTAGCGGTAATGAATTTTCGCCACTGGTTATCACTGCTTTATAAATTGCGAAAAGTCCAAATTTGGCAAAAAGCAGTGATAACGGAGGCAAAAAACAAACCTTTATAAATATGCCTTCTTATGTCTTCTTCATAATGTTTTTTTTTACCTTTTACCTTTCTATTTGATTTTTACTTTTTGTTTCAAAATCTTCTTATTTGGAGCATTTTCTTCTTATTCTAAGGAATTGGCCATATGGTATATTGCCTATCCAATTTTTATTGTGGTCGCTTCTATAATCAATGAATGAATTTGCATGAACTTCTTTTAAGTGAATCATGGTTATTAATTTATCTTCTCTATCTATCTAGATCTAAAAATGTCACATTTCCCTTACCATAATTGACGTCAAATTTTAATAAAGGGGAAGTAGTATATATATTTAATGAACTGGGTTTTCTGAACCCTTCAAAATCATTATGAAACTATCTATAAATCTCTTCCACAGAACATCATATCTGATGAATATGTCATTATTTCATATATTCTTCTCCTCCAATTTTCCAACAGATAATCCTGCATAGCTAGGGGCGCAGTGTACATATTGATGATAGTACAAATTGTTAAATTTGAAATAATTGTGTAAAGGTAAAGGTAAAAGTAAAGGTCAAAGATTTTCCAAAA
This sequence comes from Hymenochirus boettgeri, assembly GCA_019447015.1. Classification (NCBI taxonomy): domain Eukaryota; kingdom Metazoa; phylum Chordata; class Amphibia; order Anura; family Pipidae; genus Hymenochirus; species Hymenochirus boettgeri. The sequence continues at coordinate 193,921,475 of CM033474.1, read as the reverse complement.
AGTGTAATTTTTCTTAAGTCACAATCAGGGTTATTCAATAAAAGTTCTTATCGTTTAAAATGGTGCTAATTTTACCCCAACCAATCAGATGTTAGCTTTCAAATGTTAAAGGGCATGTCCACCCTTAATATAAACTTTTAGCATATAATAGAATACAGTCCCCCAGCCCCAACCGCTATAAAATGAATTTAAGAAAGTGCCCAGATGTTTACTTACCTTCCCTCTCTCCTCCGACGCCCGGCCCGGCCTTCTGCTTGCAAGACACTGCAAGCAGGGGCGAGACCGGCAGCCACGTCCATGATTGGCTGAGAGTCAACTACCCTCTTTAGACTGAGAGTCAGCCAATCACGGACACAGCTGCCGGCTTCTCAGAATGCTGGGGGAGAGAGGGAAGGTAAGTAGAGTTCTGGGTACTTTCTTAAAATTATTTTTTTGCGGTTGGGGCTGGGGGAACATATTCTATTATATGGGCAAGGGGTTTTATGGTAGGGGGAGGGATAGCAATACGGGAGGGGGAGGGAGGGAGAGGGAGGGGGAGAAGGGCTGCAGTACGCATGCCAAACTTCTCCCGGAGGCCAGATAGGAGGCAGAGTCCTATATGGTTGCTATCCTACTGGTGGGCAGTTTTTGGGACTTTGGGGGGGGACTACAGGAGAACCTTATGGAGCTGGGATGTGAGGTAAGGATTTTACTACACTACATGGTGGGGCCATTAGTGGGGGGATTATAGTTTTGGGGGTGGACATGCCCTTTAAATAACATCTGATTTGTTGGGGCAAAATTAGCACCATTAGAACTTTTATTGAATCTCCCTGAATGTTTTTGCCTAAATAATATTTAAATAATATTAATATATTTTAATAATATTCTATTCCTTCCTTGTGGGGTATTAATGTATAGAGGGGATACTACATCTAATGGTACTAGCCAGTAACTTCCATATAAAATTATCAAAAACATTTAAAATGCCTATTGTTTTCCTTAAAGGGCATCTCCCCCCTCCTAGAAAATTTTTGTATAATGTAGCACAGCCCTCTTTAGACTATACTAACATTTAACAAATCTGCACAAACAGTTAGATATTCACCTTTTGTGCCACTTCATGGCTTTTCGCTTCCACGTGCACATGTATATAACCATGCATGTGGCATACCGTTTGATTCAGGGCATTTGGGGATTGATATTTGGTAACTTTTTTTTTACATTCCATGGGATTTTGGCATGATTTCTACCTTCGAAAGTTGATTTTTGTTAGTTTTTTCAGAAAATCTGTGAAAAGTGCAAACTTCTATGAAGAACTGAGCCCACACCATTGATGGTATGAATGAACGAACTCCAGCGTTACATAGATTAAGTAGATTTAAGGAATATATAGTTTGTTGGAGTTATTTCTAAGTTAGAGAGGTGTTTTGTGGGAAAAACAGCAGACTGTTTAAATTCAGAGTTTGCTGAATATTTTAGCTGTTTTTGAGCCATTGTGCATTGTCTCACTTTGTGGCTTTTTGCTTCCATACCGTTTGATTCAGGACATTTGGGAGATTGAAATTTTATTAACTTTTTTTTACTTTCCATGAGGTTTTGACATGATTTCTACCTTTTTGAATGTTGTTTGATATTTTGAAAATCTGGTAAAAGTGTGAACTTCTACGAAGAACTGCGCCCACACCATTGATGGTATGAATGAACGAACTACAGCGTTACATAGCTGAAGGTGTGTAGATTTCGGGAATTTATATATTTGTGGGGGTATTTCTGAGTTAGTAGGGTGTTTTGTGGAAAAACTGCAGACTGTTCAAATACAAAACTGGCTAATTTCTTTTTGCTGTTACTGACATTTGGCATTGGTCCCACTCTGGGTTAGTTGGTAGCCATGTCTCTGGAAACACCCATGAATATGGCATACCATTTTACTAGGGAGGGGTTAGGCCTTCATTTTTGAGATGCGTTTGAACTTTCCTCTCCAGTTTTTAGCAGAAATTCGCATTTGATTTTGTCTCTGATTTTACAGTTGAGGAAAAATAGGAAAATGTGAGAAAATAACTTACAATTGGATGAAGAGCTGTCCTGGGTATCTGCATTTTGATTGAAACTTACCTCACTCATAAAATCCTGCTGGTGTGGAGGGGGATAATTAATTTGGAAGATATTCTATGTTAACCGTCAGAAGTGGTTATACATTTCAAAGTTTTGGTGTAAGGAGCAGTTTTAGTTTGGTGGGGGTCTCCTGTACAGGAAAAGTGGGGTACCTCCATATATCTGGTATTGTTGTACTGGGGAGTATCAGAGATTAGAAACAGTGAGATTTTTGTGTGTAACCTTAAGATAACTATAAATAAAAATGGGAAAAATCCATGAAAATTTGCAAATTTGACATTTTTTCCCCATATTTTCCCCATAATTCCAGTAAAATTTTCAGAAAAGTTATAAAACTCTGTTACCGTGTTAAAGTACACTTTGTGCTGAAAAAAAACTATGTATAATATTCCTGATTTACTGCAAAGTTTCCTACTGTAGAATTAGTCTAAAGCTATTAAGGGTAAAATCCTGAAAATTCTGCTGTCACTTAACGCAAAAAAAAAAAATGAAATTCTTCTGGCACTGAAAGGGTTAAACTCATATCTCTTATAAATTTCCTTATATTAATATTTGTATCAAATTTATTGATTTTAGAAAAGGGCAAAATCTTAGTCCTCTTATAAATAAGTTCTTTCACCCCTCATTGACTATTCTATCTGATAGGTTAAAGATTCCTTTATTTGTTACATCTCTTTCCCTTTTCTTTGATTGGCCCGTTTTGCATCGTGGGATTGTGTAAGATTCTTGTGTTAGTACTTTTTTTAAAGACCAGATAAAACCCCATGTAAAGTTTCATGCCACAAGGTAGAGCAAAATTTAACAAATTATTATATTTTGTAATACACTTTTACAACTTTATGTATTCATTTACATCAGGCACCTAAAATAAGGGTAAAACACTTTACCCAATTTGACATTGGTTTTAGGGATATTTAATCTCCCTGATAGTTTTCTATGGATGTATAATCACCCAAGCATCATTTATCTCTTATCTTTGTATTGACTCTAAGATTTATTAATATCTGTAAATCTATTTCTATAAAGAGGTTTATATGGACAAAATGTATCAGGAGGAAATCGTCTGCTCCGGAACACGAGACACAAGACTTGAATGTCGTAGTCACAGCAAACTTTATTAATATTAAACAAAACTTGACCAAAGTGTAATAACCATAAACACAGCAGGGAGACACATTCATCCGATGTGACACATTTCACGGCATAACCACCACTTCATCAGAAACCAAGTGCAAGTGCTCTCTCTGCACTTGGTCTCTGATGAAGCGGTGGTTATTCCGTGAAATGCATCAGACCGGTGGAATGTGGCTCCCTTCTGTGTTTATGGTTATTACACTTTGGTCAAGTTTAGCTTGATATTAATAAAGTTTGCTGTGACTACGTCATCCAAGTCTTGTGTCTTGTGTTCCGAAGCAGCAGATTTCCTCCTGATACATTTTGTCCATGTGAGATATCGCAGGACTAGCTGGATCCCACTGGGAGGAACTACGCAGCATGCCGAGACACAGAGCAGCCAAATGGAGCTACACTGATAGCGCTCCCACTATGTAACCGGTATGTTTGTTTTGTTTTGCTCTATTAAAGAGGTTTATATGTTCTTTTGTAGTTATCTTGTATATATCGAATCCCTTTCCTGTGTTGAAAAATATTTTAATTAATATCTTTAGACATTGTAACCTCTATCATCTTTCCAAAATTGAAAATATTTCCCTGAATATGATAATTTTATTTCCCATGAACAACTTTTTTTGTTGTTTAAAGGACAATTATCGCCACCCATTTTTTTAAATGAAAAATAAATGATAAAGCTAAAGTCAAAACCTATATGTTTGGTATTCTCTTATGGAAACCTTTATCTTAAACATGATTAGAGATGTATCAACTCAATGGGTTTAATCCACTGACATGTGTCCAAAACAGCACAAGATGCCAAAATTGTGACAATGCAAACTGAAATTCCGAAATTTCTATTGATCTGCTGGAGATTAAATCATTGGACCTTAAGCTGGGGTATCAGTTTTTAACAATACTGCAGCCCTTTACCAATATGGAAATAATTTGTGATGCACTCATAAAATGTTCCATAATAAAATATTGCAACTCAATAGTATTCAGAGATGCTACATTATAGTAAAAAAAAACTTTCTTGCCATGCAAATGTGGTAAAGGCATAGTATTATCTTTTTGTGATAAAGTGCCTTTATAAATATGTCCCTAAATACTTTACCTTAACAAGCCCTCATGTAGGGATGTGGAAAGAGTTGGGCTGGCCAAACCCCCATGCACCTAACATATCATATATTCCCAATATTCATACTACTGTCCATTCTGATTTAATGTCATTATTTACATTTCACTTTTGTTTTACCTTACTGCATTAAAAGAAGTTCTAAGATCAGGACACATAAGCTCAACTGTTAGGAACAACACGTTGGAAAAAAGCAGGGATGAAAGGTCCTTACCCCTGTATTCTTTTTGCATAAGCTGATTACATACATAAAGTCTCTCTCATTGCTCTAGTCCACTCCACCCTTCTCTAGTTCATTGGCAACAAGGATAAATGAGATGATGAACTCTTCAATAAGCATGTTTTCCGATTGGCCATCACAGACTGACTGAGAGAGGATGGAAGGGCACAGAAACAGGACTGCAACTCTGAAACTAAACCTTAAAATATGACTATAACTTAATAATTTGCCTTGTGACCATTTCTGATATATATAAGATGTAATTTGTTCTGTGTATATTTATAAAAAAAAGTTGTAGTCAAGAGAAACCAATAAATAACACTTACTGATGTATGCATAAGATAATATCAGCTCAATAACCTATGACAAGCTTAAGTATGATTTGTTTCTCGCTGATACATTAGTGACAGAGTTTTGTACTTGTTTAAAATATCCTTGCGGTATATTTAACACTTATTCAGATAATTTACTGTGATTTCACTGTTTATCCAGAAGATACAATATGTAGATGAGATATGTACACCCAGAAGGATGTCAGTTTGAATGTTCCAATGCATAGTCAATTTGAATATATTAAGTTACTCTCTGTTTAGATTTATTATACTGTCATTTTTATCAGAATCTGAATATATTTTGGATTAGCCCTTTGAAGAATACGTTTGAAGAACTATGTCTGTTTTCCAACTTTCTTCATTGTTTGAGTGTATAGTTGGTCCAATATAACATTCTTTATTTCAAAACTGTACAATACATTTTTATGGCTCAGTGATAACAAATGTATAAGCAAGCATTTTGCTAGCACAGTACAGCAAAGTAGACATCATATTCTAGAGTTCTGCATTTGTTTAGACTTGTACTAAAATGTTCATTCATCTATAACAGATAAAAGCTCAATTTCCTCTTCAAGCTTATTCAAAAGACTGACCAAGAGATTTAAGGAATTCTTTACTCTTGTCCAAGGTGAGATATTGAAAAAGATGATCCCATTCATCCTACAGTTTTCCATGAATTATTCAAAGATTGTTCTGAGTGGCAACACAAATCACTGGCGATAGTTTGTTCTGTATAATTATATTGGAAATGTGATTTGAGAGCACAACTAGTGGATGTGGCAAATAAACCTTTTATATGCCAGGCTTGGTGTAGGATCAGAATTCACCAATGTCTCAACAATAGAGGCAGACACTTTGCATAACAAGAGATGCATTAGTGAATAGGAACATTAGAATAGCAAAAGAAGCCTGGGTCCCGTTCTCTTTTCTATAATAGAAGGATTGTGGAAGCACTTAGGCTAAATTACAACTACATTTTGCGGAAGTGCTACTGATCTGGTCAAACATTTATACAAACATAGAAAAAGATAATCAATGCACATTCCTAGGCCCCATACAATATCATATTACCTGCACACTGGCATACTTTATAAACAAAGGGGTTTTAGTAGTGTTCTTTAGTATTTAATTGGCAGGTCCAGACAAATATAAAGGCCACACTAAAGTTCAAGTGACATATTACCACACAACCATTATGAGGGCTTATTTCTCTTTGTTGGGTGGAAGGGTGTGTGTGGAGTAAAATACAAACACTGCAGACTTTTAACTTTTTATATTCTTAAGTAGTTTCTACCATATTGTTTTTAGAGTCAGCCCTAACATTTTTTGCTAATTTATAAAACCACTGATCAATGCTTATGCTATATATAAAATTAATAAATTTAATTTAAGCATTTTATAGGTAGGAAAATGATTTGTTAAATAACTATATATGCACTTATAATTTTACACTTTAAAATTTCAGTCTATCTCTATTGCGTTTTACTGCTTTGCTCAAGACAGGAAAAATTTTCCAGACACCAATGTACATATGCAAGAAGTGAAACAAGACTCTTCCTACTCGTGAGCAAAGATGAATTTTCTGGGATCTCTTGAAATACTGCCTAATGGAAAGCAGGAATATCAGCTCTTAGATTCTTATATAATTTTAGATTGTTAATCATATAAAAATTTGGTGGCAGTATAAAATCCCAATATTAACAGTACATTAATGATTAATTAAATATCTAATTAGGGTGCATTCTATATAGGCTAATTTTCTGCAGACTTAATCCTCTTAATAAACACGTTAAATGGAAATTTTTAAAACTAAGATACTATTATAGGAATAAAACAGTCGATAAAAAAAAAACAAATAAAGAATCTTACAGCTAAAATGTTTGCTAATTAGCCATGTAGCATTTTGTATATATATTTTTTGTTAAAACATTGACTAGTCTAAGCAGCTGTTAACCTATTTTTTAAAAGAGAGCATTGATAAAACCTTAATTGTGTAAAATCACAGTAACATTATGTTATATAAATTAGTCAGGAGAGTGGCTCTTCAGGGCAGGGTCAGAAGTGAATGGGAAAACTAATTGAAAACTGCAGAATTTATTCAGTTCCATTTAAGAAAAAAAATACATGCACAGCTCTTTAAAGGAGAGATACTGCCATGTACAATGTACTCAATGATTCCCAGTGATACATATACACACCTACAGTACAAAAGCACTTTCATACTTTTAAAAGGTAAAGCTTTCTAATGTTGTTTATTTATTTTGTCCAAGAGGGAGTGCAATTCTATATCACTTTTAAGAACAAAATAAATAGAAATGGCAGACAAAGTAACAGTGGGCTATACCTACATAGAAATAGAAATTGAAGGGGTGATAAGAAAAAAGAAAGCAGGGTGAGGCAAACAGTATACAATACATTCAAAGGAAAGGAATGGACATGAAAGGGCTCATTTATAGGGAGGAGGTGTGCACGTTTTTGTGGTTAAAAGAATGCAAACCTGATATTAAATTTGGGAAGAATACGATTTGGTAAAGAAGAAACAAAGGCATTGAATAAAATGCTGGAAACAGTTTATGACAGGGGAAAAATAATAAATAAATATATATATTATCTTGGAAGGACTAGTGCTTAATGGGGAAGTTCACACCCTTTTTAACATACATTAAACACCTGATCAAACCCCACTTTTGCAATACTTACCTTTCTCCTTGGCTGTGACATTGCCAATGTCTTATGAGGGTTGCCCTGCTCTAATGCTTTGTGGCTGTGCAAGCTAACATAGAACTCACAAAGCTGTAACGGAGGTAGAATAGAGCGGTGAGGTGGAATCCATTTTTCCGTACAAGGATAAAATATATGGTATAAGTAATATAAAGGGGTATTAAGTCCCTGAGAAGTTACTGACCATATAGAAGCACAAAAGGCTAAATGCTTTCATACAGATCAGGGAAATTTGAAGGACTAGTGCATATAACATACAAGTACTGTTATATTGTGTTTTTAGTCTTGCTCTCCAAAAGAGTACACTGCACATGCATGGCTTTGGAATGCTCTTGTCCCAACCCTCTCTTTCTGTTGCAATTTCTATTCAGTGACACAATATTAGTTTTTAAACACAAATTAAACTGTTTAAAATCTAGGAATAGTTTATTAATATGCTGTCAGACTTTGCACAGATGTCTGGTTCATGTTGTTATACTGCTTACAGATGTTGCCATATTAAAGCAATGTGTGTAATCATCATGTACATCCATAAGATGCATTATTAATAGATTGATATGTTGTCATTTCAACAGTTAAAGTTTGGTTATTATCTACAATTGCACATGAACTTATACATTAAACCCATCAACTATACCCCTAGCCTTGATTTAGATTGAAAGTTTCTTACAAATTCCATTTAATTGTTCTTTAAAAAACTGAATATGAATGTACAGTATTATTCTATTTAATCAAAAGATGCAGATAAAAATGATTGGACTAACAGTGTCAATTATGCAAGATTCAATATATTGATTGAAAGAATGGTTCATGGTTCATGCAGTGCATATCAAGATACAATGCTAACAATTTTTTTGCTTGAGACTTAAATACATATCTCCCATTGTGCTTACTTCAATACAGGTGATTCCATAAGTACTGAATACTTGGCTCTTAACATACATATTTATTTTCTTATTTTTTTTCTTGCTGTTTTAATTAACCTTTTTGAATATACAATAAGTAGATATTTGTTTCCATGCTTAACAATAAATATAACACACAAAGATTATAATGAACTGAGGTATCACAGTATTTTGGCTCAGTAGGCGATATTCAATAATCAACCTGCGTTATTGGAAACTTCCAACATGAGTTTTTGGAAAAGTACGATCACGGGCTAAATTTACAGTCTTGTTCGTAATTGTACGATGGTCCGTAGACTACCACAATGGTATTGTATGGACGATAATACAATTACGATGGTTATCATAATTGGATGACCGCAATCGTAAATGTACAAAAGGAATGTAGAAAAGAGTGCACTCAAGGGTCTTTTTGTTCATTTATTTTTTCAAAGTGCAAGTGCAACAAACAGTGCAAACAGCAACATTTCAGTCTGCTCCTAAGACCTATATATATATATATATATATATATATATATATATATATATATATATTTTCAAATTATACGGCACAGCCTCAGATTGATTACCTGGTGCCTGTGTAAGGGAAGCGTGGCTGTACTGTTTCCAAATAATATATATTCTTCAATACGAAACTGCACCCAGGATTTTCATATGCAGAAAATATTTAGTGTATCAATACATCATCCGTTTACATATAGCAACGTTTCGGGGATGCTACAGTCCCCTTCATCAGGCATTCACGAATGAAGAAAAATAACACATCCACAGTGTATCTCTATTAGACATATATACAGGAAGTGACTTCATTGCTCCTCCTCCTAATGGGTAAAACTCCCCTGTATGACTGGTAACCTGTATAAATAAGAGATATACATGCTCACTCACTATAGCTCGTAATGCATACATATTAATACCAAAAAACAGCCTGGACACTCTTTTTTAAATACACAGATGCAAATCATAGTCTTTATTGAGACCTGCTGGATACAGCGTGTTCAAATGATGATTGTTTGAATACGCTGTATCCAGCAGGTCTCAGCCCTCAGGATATCCTGAGGAGGGCCAGTGGGCTGAAACTCGTCGATAGATACGGCGTTCTTAATCATGCTGAATAAAAGCTATGTTTTACATATTCAAGACCCATGAGTGCCTTTGTTCCTTTGCTTTATCTATGCAATATATTGGGAATGGTGTGCCGATTGAATACATTGCAGTATATTTAATCAATGCACATTCCTAGGCCCATACTTTATAAACAAAGGGGTTTTAGTATACATTACTGTGATTACATGAATGAAAAGCCTTCCAACCACATCAAGGTAACCCCAGGTCAAGGTCCTAACTTCTAACCTCTTTTACTTCAATTAGTGTACCATTAGCAAACTTTTGCATTTCTCATAGTTGTGCACTCACTAGATCCATATATAACCTATAAATCAAGGTAGATGCACTGCAGTGGAACATTTGTAATAACGTTTATTTGCACGTATAACATCAAATCTACACATTTCAGCCTTCGGGAGGCCATAATCAGGAGGATATAACACAAATAAACAAAGAATGTAAATTTAAGTGCCCCCCCCTCTCACACACAAAAGACTCCTCTCCAGGGAAGTTAACCATTAAAGTGCTAGAGCATCTAAGCAAATTTTACAGGTAACATAAAAATAATAAATGTAATAGCTAGCTTCCTCAATAGTTTTCAATAGCAAAATAGTTATAAATTAACGTTTCCTACAAGATAAATAAGTGTTAATAAAAAGAAATAAAATGTATCTAAAAACAGTGTTACCATATGTGAACAAGTAAGATAATAGCAATCCTAGTGCTGACATAGACACCTTAAACAGATATATACTAACTCCAATAACAGTAGAAAACAAAGGTATTTTTAAAAAAGCAGCATATTAAAAACTAGCATACCTATTCATAGTGGAAATAGTAGAAATCTTATTAATCATATAACAAATAAGGACTATAAAATATGAATCCCTTATACGATACCTACATCACCGTAGCATAGAAAACAAGTACTTGATTTATCTAAAACAGGCTATATAATATATACTTATTTAAAATTCACAATTCATATAAGCACAAATTCATAACATAGTATCACAAAGGCCACAGAAATAATTAGAATCCAAAAGTTTCCTCAGAGGGGTTACTTACTATAGCCGTTTAAAGGAAATAAGAATTCACCAATTGAAATTGATTTTGGTCACCTTGAGAAAATGCAATGTAAGGAGTTAGGAGAATCTTTTTATGACATCTCACCATGTTAGCATTGTGTCTCTTAAAGGACATGTACACTGTAAAAACAACGTCATGTTATTAGGTAGCTGTGGCTATAATCTAAATATGTTGTTATTTTTTTAGCCTATTACCTTCCCATCCCCTACCTTCTGTCCTTGAAGTTTGCTGACTTTATCCTCCATTGTAATCTTGTTTGAAGGACTGCCACCATGAGATGTGCATAGCTGAACCAAACAGCGTGTCAGCGAATAAAGTAGCCATTTGAGTAACGACTGGTGATGTCAATGCGTGTGAGCTCCCAGAGCCGTCTGTGCTCGTGCACCCTGATGACGTCATAGCGGCCAACATATAACACAGGGAAATCTCTGGCCTTCCTCTCGTGTTTTTTAGAGGAGAGGAAGGTGCAAGATTTCCTTGTGTTATATCTTGGGTGCGATTACATCACCAAACAGGATTACAATGGAGGAGTACTCCCCTACCCCCAAGGTAGGGGATGGGAGGGGAATAGGCTAAATAATACAACACATTTAGATTATAGCCACAGCTACTTTATAATGTGAAGTTGTTTTACAGTGTACATCCTTAAATGTTATTTTGTATACAGTGGTCTATTGGGATTTGACTCAATTTACAGTGGAGACGTGCTTTAAGTGATTAGGGGTGTACTAGTTGATCCTCATGTTCTATATTTGAATAGAAGCTTATGTTTTTAACCCAATCTCTGACATGTCAGAAGATAGTGGATAGATTGTATGCTCTAATATGTGGTAAAGCTACCAAGGTGGGCTAGCTTTACCAATACCAATACCATTCCAAACAAACAATCTAATGATTGTCTAAATGCATTGGGATACCTAATAATGTGCCAAATTTTAATACAATATTGAGAACTTAAGGAATTATGTAAATATTAATAAATCATCTATAAATAAGGTACAGTTCAATTCAGAAGAGCCTGTATGTATTCTTTTTATTTTATTGGTGGATTGTAAGTAAAGTGGCTTTTTTTGCTAAATGTAACAATAAGGGTGATAGGGGGACATCCCTGTCTAGTCCATTTTGCAAAAGAAAAGGGGACAGATAATAAAGAGCTGGTTGCTATTCTAGCTGTGTGTTGTATATAAGTTGCCTTAAGTTAATTCAAAAACATTTTATTATAATACATTTAGTACAGAATGTATTTTCTTATTTAAAGGGCATGCCCACCTGCTCTTAAAGCTTTTGATTTATTATATGTATTGCTCCCCCAGCCCCAAACGCTATAATCTTATGTGCAGAAACTCCCCCAATAGTTACTTACCTTGCCTCTGTCCTTCGCCGCACTGCACTGGCCCTCTGCTTGCACGGAACTGCAAGTAGGGGGCCGGACTGGCAGCCACGTCTGTGATTGGCTGAGAGGCAGCCAACCACGGACACGGCTGCTGGCAGTTCAGAACGGCGAAGGAGAGAGGTAAGGTAAGTAACTATCGGAGGGAGTTTCTGCACATAAGATTATTGCGTTTGGGGCTTGGGGAGCAATACCTATAATATAGCAAAAAGGGTTACATGCTAGGGGGAGGGAGAAAGAAACGGGAGGGAGGTGGAGGGAGGGGGGAACTTCTCCCGGAGGGGAGACAGGAGGCAGAGTCCTATATGGACTCTGCTATCCTCCTAGTGGCCAGTTTCTTTGACTTTGGGGGGTTACTGGAGAACTATTTGGAGCTGGGATGTAAGGTAAGGATTTTTCTACACTACAGAGTGGGGCCAGTAGTGGGGGAAATTATAGTTTTGGAGGTGGACATGCCCTTTAAAGATGAACATATTACACAGTGCTTTGCAATAATTTTGTATCCATTCACATCAGTCTTTAAAAAAAAACAAAAGAGAGAATGCAATAAATTTTGTTTGCTTGTTTGCCATTTCTGTATCAAAACTGCATGCTTAGTATTAACCATAAAAAATTCCACACAGAAACTGAGTTTCAATCAAAAAACTTTTTTTTTCTCCACCTTGTTTGTAAAATAAATCTACAATATTTTGTATGTAACTGAAATTGGTGTTAGACATCTCTACACCTTACCAAGGGTGGATTTGAACCTAAAGCTGGGTACACACAGTAACGATAAAGCCCCGATACCGTCGATTACGGTTGTATCGGGGCTTAATCGTTACGTGTGTACGTTCGTTTCCTGAACGAGCGGGCGGCCGCCGAACGATCGGGTTGGCCGAATGCTCGTTCGGGAAAGCCTGAAAATTTCCATCGACCGCACTAGACTCCCTATAGAGGAGTCTAGCGCGGCTGATGGAAACACACAGTCCCGAGCATTCTCATTATGAAGTTCACAGGGAGAACGCTCGGGACTGTGTGTATGCAGATCTTTGAAAGATGGCAGACAGGATCTTGCAGATCCTGTCCGTCATCTTTCAGAAATCTGTACTGTGTGTACCTAGCTTTAGACTTCATTACTACAATATAAACTGTTGGATGGAGAAATCTTTATTCACACCACCTGCAGTAGAGACATTAGTATGGGGATGAAATCACCAATCACAAAAGTCTATGCTAAATAGAAAGGGGGCATAATTAATAACTGGGCGGTTTTCAAGGAACATGTTACTGTTTTTATATTTACATATGTATGTTTTGTGGTCCATATTATGGGAAGGAAATGTGCAGCAGCCTACAGCAGTTTGATATAGGTGTACAAATAGTAAGTTTATAGAATAAAAAGTGCGCTGTGTGGAAAAACGAGGAAGAGAAACAGGAAAGCATTTCCACAATTTTATATAAATTAGTGTAAAACCCATGCTAACCTGATAATCTGATTGTGTATCTTGGGTTTTACACTTGTATGGCTGGAGATAAAGCGTTGCCCCTCTATAAGTCACAAACCCTAGACATCACAATAAAGCTATGATTGGGCCATTTTAAATGGATAAAAACTCACTGGGAAGTGTTAAATCTAGGGGTTCTTTAATAGTGGGCCTCAAGATGTTTGAAAATTAAAAGCCCCAGCATTCCCTGGCTTCCCTTTATAGTAGACGAATGCTGGGAGTTGCAGTTTTCAAAACATCTGGTGGCCCACTGTTTGAGAATTCCCTGCTGAATCATTGGAGATTCCGTAATCACCTCCCATACACTGCAATCTCTGTTGCATAAACAGGGGTTCTTCTAAATCCAAAAACACCTTTCAGGTCTTTCAGTTGAGATGGGTTTTGACTTGAAACCAGTCAGAACTTTGGTATTTCAAAACTTCCATATTTTTGATAATTCTCTGAAAGTACAATCAGAATTTTTTTTTTCGAGGATTACTGAACATATGAAGCTACTTTCAGTAATCACGTAAAAGTAGCCTCGTATGTTCGCTAAACCTCAAAAGTATGACCAGAAACTTGAAAATAGCTCAAATTTACCGTTTTTTCATTTTTTTTTTACGTTTGATTGTTTTGTACGTGTTCCACTGCCAATTTCCCAGATGCCTGAGCCATCTATGAGCCATCTATTGTAAGTTACCATGCTTTTACTTCCCTCATTTTTCTGATTTATTTTTTCTATTGGTTCGTTTTTGGATTTTTTGAACGAAATTTGCTGGTTTCAAACCCCTGAAATATACTTCATATACAAACACACACACACACACACACACTTAATTCTTTTAATTCTGTTTTTTAGCTTTCCCCCTTTGTCATTATGTAAATGTGTGTTTAACTGGTTTCACTATGTTTACTTGTAGTTTGGAACCCTATTAATCTTAAAACCAAATAAAGATAAAGATGTGGAAATTCGCCTTAGACAATTGTATCATAAAACAAGTCTTCTACTTTCATGAACTTTATCTTGAAATATAATAAAAGCTTGCCAAAAAGCTTACATTTCTGTGAATGTACTAAAATGATTTCAAGGCTTTCAGATGTTTAAAAGGCCTCATAAAAAGGGCAGTGCATTGCAGTACTATCACATAGATCTAAATTAAAGATTTTCTTACATCTAACATTTTATTCGTGGCTTTGTAACTTATTAACAAAATGTAATATTTATATGTTACTTTTATCATTAAAATTCTGATTTTCACATTCTTTTCTTCCCAAAATATCTGTCAGTCTATAATCAAATGATCAGTCTGGTTAATGCAAACCCAGCAGATTATCATCAATCAAAAACAGGAAACGTCTGACGTTGGAAAATATATCTGCATATAATTCATCATTTTTGTCATTTTAGATTATGTAACCTTGTCACACGGTACTTTGAAATTCCATGTGTCATCAGTGCAGGTTTTTTTTTAAACTGTCTGTGATTGCTGTGGCATAGAGAAATTTGAATTACGTTTTGTATTTTTATTTATTTATTTTAGCATTTAAACCAAAGTTCACCTTTTGAACACAAACAATATATGAAGTAGGTAAATGCAATAGTTATTATAATCATTTGTGTGCTTAGATAGATTTGTAGGGCGAGAGAGAGAGAGAGAGAGAGAGAGAGAGAGAGAGAGAGAGAGAGAAGATAGAATGCACTGTATAAGAAATATGGCATTTTGATTAGCTATAAAGAAAGATAATCTTTGGAAATGCTTAAACACGTGTAGCATGCTATCTGTCTCCATATCAATTTTAATACCGCTACATCAAATATTCCAAGACACATATTATATCAGATAAATAACAAGTATAATGCCAGGGGGGGTATATTTGCATACATTTGCCTTTTTATTATATTATTTTATTTTATTTGTGTTCTTTCTCTTAATTTTTTTTCTAGTCACATTCCTATGGCTACTGACATTAGTATAGTATAGTATTTTAAGGTTGAATAAAGACATACACACATTTAGTCCAACCTACTTAGCAAGACTCGCATTTCTTGCCTAACAGTTGATCCTGAGGAAGGCAAAAAAAAATCCATTCTTGACAATCGATTGTCAGGAAGACATCTCTTGATAAACTTTATATATCAATACCAGTAGCATGTAACATTCTTGTTTTTAGAAACATATTCAGCTTTTTTTTATTTTCTCATAAAAAAATTTATTTGAGGATTATGGAAAAGCAATGTAAACAATTTCACATGGTTTCTTTAAAAAAAAGGCGGACAGAGCTTCAGGTGTGGCAAGTAAATACAGTGTTTCCAGATTATAACAGAGTCATTATATATCAGTCATGCTGACTTGTTTGTATTTATGGCTATTGCCATATTTCCTCAGAAATTTTATATTACCTGGGAGGAGGGGTGGGAAGGAGGCGGAAGAGGGGGGGAGGGGTGTGAGGGGGGAGGATGGGAAGGGAGTGGTTATGTATTGTTGTTGTCTCATATGATTCTGGTTAAAAAAGTTGGTGTTATGTTTACGAATATATTTTATGGTTGGTGGTTATGATGTTTTGTGTGTGGTTGTTCCTTGAAGTTTTCAGAATGGGTTTGTCAGGGAGATATGGTAGTCTGTGTTGTTTTTTTGATGTTGTGTGGTTGATTGTGGTAGTGTAGAGGTGTTTCAGTAGGATGGGGGGTAGGAGTAGGGAAAGGAGGAGAAAAGGGGGGGATTGTGGGGGGGAGAGGTGAAAGGGGAAGGGTTGGGGGTAAAGGGTAAACATACTTAACAAATAAATAACTTTAGCAAGCTTAGCGCCTACAAAATATTTTAGCCTAATCCTTTTTAGCGTTGGTTGTACCTGATGAGATGGTTATTTAGCAGGGTCCATGGTAGTCTCTGCATCCCCATTGCTGGTGTTAGTAGTATGGGACAATTGCCCTTCAGGTGGTCACAATGGGGGATCTTAAACCAGTTTCATTATAATTCTTAGTCTGTGGGGTCCATGGTTAGTAACCATGCATCCCATATTTTGTCAAATTTGTTCAAAGCATTTCTGGCTATATATATCGGTTTTTCATTATAATACTAGTAGGGGCAATGGGGAATGATTTCCAGGATAAAGCTATTAGTGAGCGTGCTACTGCGCATATATTATGGTATAGTTTGTTCCCTTCATGGTTTAAAAGCAGTGAGTTTCTGTTAAACAGGGCTTCCCATGGATTTGGGGATAGCTCCATGTTTAATAATTTGGATAAGAGTGAGTAGCAGTTGTTCCAGAATCTGTGGGTTTCAGGACAGGTCCACCAACAGTGGAACAAATCTGCATCCCTGGCAGTTTCTAAAACATAAAGGTGATACCTGAGGGAAGATTTTGTGGAGATGAGATGGTGAACAATACCAGCCATGTAAGATTTTGAAGGCTTTCTCCTGTAAAATAGTATTATAGGTGCATTTGTTAAGGTTGTGGCCCAGAGTGGACCAGTCTTCCAGTGATAGTTCACTACCCAACCAAGCTTCCCATTTACTTTGCATCTGGATTTTCGGTTTTAACCTGTGGGTCAGTCGTTGGTTATATATTTTTGTGATTTTGTGTGGCCCAGATGGGTCCTTGTAGGCCATTTCTTCTAGGGGGATAGTAAGGTAGGGTCTGAACAGGTTTGGAAGGAGTTGGCAAAGGCTGCTAGTTGAAAATCCCCTCTACCAAAAAATTGCTTCTTTAAAAAATTGCTTCTTCGCAAATACAATAGGGTATAACAGATAGATTATTATGTTATACCCTATTGTATTTGTGAAGAAGCAATTTTAAAGATGTATCAATAAAAGTTTATACTTTTTAAGAAGTCGGACTGCTACCGTTTGTCTACCAAGCCTCCTTTAAGTGGTGCTATCAGGGCCGCCGGATCATATAAGTAGATTGGATGTATATGTGTGATGTCCTATCGTTATGCCTTTAATATCTGGGTGGAGTCTGATCGCTTGGGCTAAAGGTTCAATGCATGTTCAAAGAGCAGTGGGGAGAGGGGGCATCCCTGCGTTGTGCCATTGAGGATCGGGAAGCTATTTGATGAGAATCCCATGTTGTGCTTGTGAAGGTTCTCATTCATCCAGGTCATGGTATATCTGTTGTATTCAATTAGATCAACTGGACTTGAAATGTAGTTCTTGAAGACGTTTCGCTAGTCATCCGACTGGCTTTCCAGAAGGAAGTACAAGCTTTCACAGAACACATTAATGCGGTGGACCAAAACATTAAATTCACAAGGGAAGAGGTACAAAACAACAAACTGGCTTTCTTGGACTGCTTGGTAGAAGTTAAGGAAAATTGTAAACTGGAAGTAGAGGTTTACAGAAAACCAACACACACAGATCAGTATTTGATGTTTGACTCCCACCACCCTTTAGATCACAAGCTGGGGGTCATCAGAACCCTGCAACACAGAGCCGAGAACATCCCCACTAGCACAGAGGCGAAGGCTAAAGAAATGAAACATCTCAGAGGAGCCCTTAAAACTTGTGGATATCCAGACTGGGCCTTTGTCAAAAGAAGTAGAAGGAAAGAAAAGAACACGAATACCAACAGTGAAGGGGAAAAGCAAGACAGGAGGAAGAACATGGTCATCCCATATGTAGCAGGGGTCTCCGAGAAATTAAGAAGAATTTTCAAAAAACATCGTATCCCTGTCTGCTTTAAACCGAACAACACACTGAGGCAGCAATTGGTACATCCGAAAGACCCAATACCAAAACACAAGAAAAGCGACATCATATATGCAGTGCAGTGCAGTGAAGAATGCTCTGATTTGTATGTGGGGGAGACCAAACAGCAACTGCATCAACGTATGGCCCAGCACAGAAGAGCCAATTCCTCGGGTCAGGACTCAGCCGTGTATCTGCATCTTAAGGATAAAGGACATACCTTTGAAGATTGTAATGTTAACATACTGGCGAAGGAACGTGACTGGTTCAAGAGAGGTGTTAAGGAGGCCATTTATGTGAAAATAAAGAAACCAAGCCTAAATAGAGGTGGGGGGGTTCGACACCAACTGTCTGCCATGTACAATGCTGTTTTAACACCTTACTCTGGGCGTTCCTATAACACCTCTTAGCCACTATCTAATCACACCCTTAACACCTGGCTGTGATATGCTAATTGGGATTTTCCAGGGTACATAATTGCCACAGATTCTTGTACAAGTCATTCTGAATTGAGAAAGCCAGTCGGATGACTAGCGAAACGTCTTCAAGAACTACATTTCAAGTCCCAGTTGATCTAATTGAATTACAAAAGAAATCCCATGTTGGGTACAGAGGCGGTTGGGTAGGAGAAAGGGGGGGGGAAAGCCCATATATCTCCAATTCACCCTGTCGAATGCCTTTTCCGCGTTCAGGCTCAAGAAGAGCATTGGGGTGGAATTGAGGGATGAGAATTGCATTAGTACGTCTGATATTGTCCGTGGTCTGTCGTCCTTTAATGAATCCTGTCTGGTCAGTGTGGATGAGGTCTGGTAGTATGTTATTCAGTCTGTCAGCTAAGATTTTGTTCAGGAGTTTTATGTCTATGTTAATCAGTGATATAAGTCTATAATTTTTGCAGCACGTGGAATCTTTCCCTTGTTTAGGGATGACTGTGATAGGGGCCCGTAATAGATCTGGATGGAGATGTGCATCTTTCTGTAGAAATAAGTTAAATAGAGTTGTGAGGTGGGGGGTCAAATTCTGTTGGAAAATATTGTAGTAGTTTGATGTTAAAGTGGTCTTATCCTGCATGGTGAGTTTTGGTAGTTGTAGTGGGGCCAGAAATTTATGAGATTATCATTCCAGTCTTCGTCTGTATTGGCTGTTGTGCCGTTGCAAAAGGATTCGAACATGGAGGTAATAGTTTTTGGGTTATGTGTCAATGATCCGTCTTTCTGTCTCTAGTATAATTATTGATAGGCCCAAATGATATTTTAAATGTTATATAGCAATTATGTCTTCTATTTATCAAAGGTTTAGACACTTAAATTGGACACTTGGAGATGGACCTTCTATCACGTAAACATGAACTTGGATGTACCTCACAACACTAAAGACCATGGACTTGATGGACACATGGGGAGGGGCAAGGGAATGGGAGGTGTGGTTTTGCTTTGGATTCACTGTGATGCAACTTCCTGTTTGTAAAGAATTAGTATTGGTTTCACAAGTAAAGATGCACACTTGAGAAAGTGTACTTGATACCCGAAACATGTTGTGGTGCAAGAACTACAATTAAAGCCTTTACAGCACAGCCTGTTTGAAGTGCCTCAATCTACCTGTTATTTAATTTATATACGTGTTAAGGGTAAGAGTGGAGACCCTGGTAAATTACTGAGACCAACCTGAAGCCTTAGTAGCAGGGAAGTAGTTTGTTTTGTGTCATTCTGTCTGATAGTTTAAGGGTGAGCATGGTGTCTGGTTTATTGGCCTTTGCGTAGTATTTCTGTCTGGTCAGTCTAATGGCTTTGTCATTTAGTAGTTGGGTGAGTTGTGTTCTAAGGTTTTCCAAAGTCTGGGTGTCTGAGCCAGTATGGGTTGTGGAGTGTTTCTTTTCCAAAGTTTTGATCTGTTGGGTTAGGTCTAGAATGTGTTGCTGGTTATGTTTTTTCTTTTGTGAGGCTATTTTGATCAATTGGCCTCTGCTGACTGCCTTGTAAGCAGCCCACACTGTTGAGAAATTTATTGTGTCGGAAGTAGTTTGAAGTAGTTTTGTAGAGCGGTCTCTATCTCTGTTTTCGTGTTCGGGTCAGCCAATAAAGATTTTTTTAGTCTCCATATAGTTGTTGGGGAGTGTTTGAGTATATTATGTAGGTCTAGAGACACATGGGCATGGTCTGACCAGGTGATGGGGGATATGATGGGGAGATGAAGAAGTAGACTATCCTGGTATATAATTTGTGTGGGTTGGAAAAAAAGGTGTATTGTCTACCTTTGGGGTGAGTCAGACGCTACGTGTCCCAGAGGTTGAGGTTTTGAGTAAGTGATTTAAGCGGTCTGTATGAGGAAGTAGGGGATGTCGTTGAGTGGGGAAGGGATCTGTCTAATCTAGGATTGATGCTGGTGTTGAAGTCTTCTTCCATTACTAGATGTCCTGATATGGAGGTGGTAAGTTTAGTTTCTAAGTCTATGAAAAACTGTCTTTGTGAGGTGTTCGGAGCATAGACATTGGTAAATGTGATTTTGGTGTGGACTATAGTGCCAGTTAGAATAAGATATCGGCCTCCCGGATCTCTATAAGCGCCCCCCTTTTGGAATTGTAACTGTTTGTGTAAAAGAATGGCCAGTCCTCCCTTCTTTGTGAGGGGTGTAGAATGGTGACGCTAGTCCAGGAGGGTATAGTACCTTAAAAACCTTCATACATATTATTACCTTATTATTACAGAGTAGTTGAGTGTCGGAGAGGCCCGGACCCGGAGCAGCGATGAGGATGACGAACCATAAGGACAGGGTATATCTGCAAGATTAGCAAAATTAGAATAGAATAGTGCTTGCTAAACAACATTCAAGCATATTATACACAGTATATATACAACAGTCAATTACAGTCAATTTTAGAGCTTGAAGAAGGGAAAATGTTACTCCCGAAACGTCGCCTTGTATGATGATGACTGTGTAACAATAAAATCACGGCAACTGAAACAAGAGTCCTGAGTGCTGCCTTCACAGTTTGTTTATATATATATATATATATAACGAGAGTCTCGCACTCTATGCTGAAAAGTTCAAACTGCCTTGGTGCATCTGATAAATAGTAAATAATGCAAAGCACTTGTATCACAGTAACAACGTCTTTATTCAACATCTGCATTTCAGCTAACTCATGCAGCCATCCACAGGATGTGACATCATAACAGGTAAGAGCAAATTTGTTACAATCAATAAGCCAAAATAACCCCCCCCGTGCTCCTGCTTCAATCAGCCAACATTAACCCCAAAGACACCTATACAAGCTAAACCTGTGTCTGCAGCTTAATTGATGGATTTCTATTATAAATACTCATTTAATTTAGTGAATAAAACAAATAAAATATTTATATTATTACGGGTGAACAAGATCAGTGATAAATAAGTAAATATTAAAGAATTAAAAAAAAAATACTAAAAGAATTCATCTACCGTCAGTCTACCACTCCATTGTTAAAAACTTCAGAAATTATAAATAACATGAATATAATCAGCATGGAATAGACAGAGATACATGTTAGGCTCTATATATTTGATACCTTTTGTTATATTCTTATTATCTACTTTGTTACATCAGAACCAAAGATTAGGATAAAGTCTATTTTAAAGTGCATCATATTCATGGCTTAGGACCACACTAGTAAGGCTCCATTAACATTGTTTTAATTATCAGAAGGTTTTATTATAAAAAACATGATAAGGTAAGTTGTTCATTTAGACCCTTCGGAACTATGATCCCTAATCTTTTAATCCATGCTGCTTCACGTTGCAGTAGCAATCTGCCTCTTTCTGCTACATTGGTAACCGCTACTATCTGGTCTATGGCCATCCACTTCATTGTCACTACAGAATGCCTTCTTTCTCTGAAATGGCAGGCCATCGATTGCTCGCCTTATTTGCTATCCTTGGTGGGATCTGTTCCCTTTTCCATCTCCCTATTTGCTAGGGCAGCACGAATGGCCAAACGGTAATTTGCCATTTGATCTCTAAGCGTAGTCAGTGTTTTTCCTATGTAGTATAACCCACAGGGGCTTATTTGTTTGTTTGCCACTTAATGTTTTTCAAATATCTATAAAGTCAGGGTCATATTTATCTTCCAGGAGCCTATTGATGCAAAAACCCTGTTTCCTTTATTCCCACCCCTAAACACTGGACACCCCCCAAACCACAATAGTAACTGTAAATTTCCATCTGTGGAGATTAAAATGAGGGAGAGATTGACAGCTGCCCCTGCAACCACAAGTCGCTCTAGACGTGTGTCTACTGGGCCTGATGGTAAATCCGGCCCCCTATAAAGATTATGATTTGCTTGCAGTCAATAAGCTCTTTAAAGAACAAAAACACAGTAGATAATACTCACAATATAAATTATTTTAGGTCCACCTCAGCTTTGTAATTAATTCGTTTCATAGCTCATATACTTAAAATTGCTGTATACATGGCTTTGTACATTTAACTGTATGCAGGTCATAGTGGCAGCAGTTCTGGAAAGATGCTTTAGTTTAAGGGTCAAATATGTCTCTTCCCACATTTCTAAAATTATCTGTTTTGTTGGTTAAAGGGCATGTCCACCCCAATACTAAAATTTATCCCACTGCTGGCCCTTACCTTACACCTCTGCTCCAAATGGTTGTTCTGCAATGCCTATCTAAGGTCCAGGAAAGTGAAGAGTAGAGGCCACATTTACCCAGATTCGCAAATTGCTCCGGGCAAATGTGGCTTCCAGTATTTAATATTGGATTTGCTCCTGGATGTAAAAAAATTCCAAAAGGAATTTTGCTTGAGCACCACTTTAAGACAAGCCATTAGCTGGTCTTAAATTGTGGATTTAAAAGTGTTGGAAATCCTTTATTAAATACAGTGCACTGATTGCACGGGTGTCTATTGTGAAATTCATGCAGCCGGTGCAATATTGCAATATTAGTGAGCACGAGTTTAGCCCCTTTTTTTTAGCCCAGCACGCCTGGGTAAATGAGGCCCTAGGAGTCTGTCTGCATGTGAAAAGGTTTCTGCTTCTTCTCTGTCTTCCCTGAGGACTCAAGCATGCACTGTGGGCCAGTTCCCTCCTCCCTCCATCCAGATCCATCGGCGCTGCAGTTGTAGTTTTTAACCTAAACCCTTTTCTGTAGTGTAGCTTAGCCCCCAGTCCGCACTAACCTGTCCATTTGCCAAATATTTGTGTGACTTTAAGATTGATGTTGCATTGGCTGTGTCTCATTATTTTAACACACACCCATTTACAAGTAGCATTCACATCTATTTTCCTTAACAATTTGTACAACAGCAGTAATTTATGCAACAGCATATAACTGTCATAACAATCATGCACAGTTGAACAGCAAAAATGCAATAACCGAGAACCACAAATGCAATATTAAATCCATGCTGTGGCTGCATACATCTCTTGGTAAATCTCCTGATATGTTCACCCAAGCTTATTAGCTAGTTTTGTGCCAAATATTCCAGTTATCCTCTAAACCATTCTATAAATTCTGTATGCAGAGGTATAGAGACTGTAGTTTTTCAGCAGATACACTGCATTGTAGGTGACCATGTCCACATATGCAATATATATAGATCATTGTATTCCAATGGTTAGACATTCAAATTGAAACAGACCTTTTAGTAACCCTAACTTATGCTGGACATACACTAGGCAGACATTAGATAGATAAGACAGATGTCCATAAAAGTTTTTACTCCCAGCATTGTAAAAATAAAACGGTGTAACTTTTGACTGAATTAAAATGCAAACTATTCTAAGAGATTTGTTGATGAAGTAATATTTATATAAATTATGCTAAAAATATAAGAAGGAAATCAGAGGAACGATATCAGTAAGTTGTTTATATATCTTGAAAGCAAAGGAAGATGAGATGATAACTGTAATGATAGGTTGCTTTCAAAGATGGTTTATTTTGAATCAGTGAGATTAATGCATAGAACATTTTCAGCAATTGCAAAGTTTTCATTTATTGCTGAGTGGCACAAGTACTAAGTTAGGGTATTGCAGATAATTGCTCCTTTAATTGTTAAATATTTTTGTGCACTATACAACTGGTAGAAACATTCAGTCACTACTGAACATTTATAATAATCCCATGAAAGTTAAAGATGCCATAACTTGATTTTTAAAAAAATTTTTTTTAAAGGTGAGCTATACACTTAAAGGGAGATGCAAAACCCCAGGCCTCTATAAATTAGTTTAACGATTAAATTCCTTGCTAATGTGATACTACATATTTAATAATGATAAGCCCCATGTCAACGATGATTGCCTAACATATTTTCATGGGACTTTCTCCACACAGCATAATGACTTACCATGTAACCACTAGGGATGGCTGGTTCGCGGATCCGAACCCGGATCTGCCGCGGATTTATCCCGTTCGCGAACGGCGGATTTTTCCAGATTTTCCGCCTTCCGAACTTCCGAACCGCGGATTTCTCGTATTTTCGAAAATTTTAAAAATTACGAGATTTCTCGTATTTTCGGTAATACATATTTTTTCGAAAATTTTCGAAATTACGAGGATGTCTCTTATTTTTGTAAATAAGTATTTTCGAAAAATTTTAAAATTACGAGTATTACTCGTATTTTCGGAAAATCCGTTTTCGCAAATTTTCGAAATTACGAGATTTCTCGTATTTTCGGGAATTTTCGAAAATACGCGGAACTGCATAATTCGAAATTCCTTAGTTCAACACTGTAGCATGTATACAACCAGGGCCAGATTTACCATTAGGCACAGTAGGCACTAGAGATGTCCGAACTTCGCAAAATCCGGTCCGCTCGAGGATCCGGGAATTTTTGAAAAAATTAGAAAATTAGAAAATCCGCGAGCGGACCCGTTAAAATGAAAAATATTCTCAAAATTACAAGATTTCTCGTATTTTCGAAAATTTTCGAATTATGCGGTTCCTCGTAATTTCAAAAATTTTCGAAAATATGTATTAACGAAAATACGAGAAATCTCGTAATTCAAAAATTTTCGAAAATAAGAAAAATCCGTGGTTCGGAAGTTCGGAAGGCGGAAAATCAGGAAAAATCCACCGTTCGCGAACGAGATAAATCCGTGGCGGATCCGGGTTCGGATTCGCAAGCCGGCCATCCCTAGTAGGCACGCGCCTAGGGGCGCCAGAGGTTACAGGGTCAGCTTTCAATGTGTCCCATACTGTAGCCACTTAAATTTGCAGCACATCAGGATTTTAAAAAGTATCTGACATCCCCTATGGTAAAGTTAATATTAATATTATATAATAATATTAATATACCAGTTCATGTTTATTGCATTTCCCAAATTTCAACATAATAATATGTGATGGTTTTTAGATGCATCCTGTTTGTGTCACATACTAAGGGTTTAACCTAGGGAACCTTTTTGTCAAAACTAGGAGGGCACCGAGTGCCTAGCGCTTTCCCCCAATCTCAGGGCCAGCCTACCTATTAACACTGATTGTGTTTGTTACGTTGAGTGACATACATGTCTGCTCTCTTTATCTCTATTCTTTCCCTCTAGTGGCACACCATGGTTTTGCTGTTTTTAACTATTTTAACATGGCTTTTAACGCATATCTAGTAAAGGTTAAGTTTTAACTGTTTCCTTCCCTCATCCGACCCTCACCAATTTTTGATTATCACTGATTGCACTTTATTTGTTGGGGGATATATACCAATTCTTTTTGTTAGAAGTTCCTACTAGACAGGATGCGTTGTTGGATCTTGTGATATCTAATAACCATAAGCATATTTTGGAGATTAAAGATAAGCTTAGCAAATAGTGATCCTGATAGTATCATTTAATATAGGTTTCAAAAAACAAAAGTGTACTGGGTTAAAAAAAAACTTTTGACTTTAGGAAAGCTATGTTGTTAAAGAAATCATTCCTGCTCATAGACTGGATGGGCTTTTTCCAAGGTAAGGATATTGAGCAGAAGTGAACTGCATTTAAACGGGTATTAAACTATTACATTTCTAAATTTATACCTTAAAGGGCATGTCCACCCCAAAATTTAACTTTTGATATGTGGTAGGGCATGCTCCCCCAGCCCCAACCGCATTAATATAATTGTTAGAAAGTCCCCCGATTCTTACTTACCTGCCCTCTCTCCCCTGCTGCAGTGTTCAGGCCCTCTGCTTGCATGGAATTGAAAGCAGGGGGCGGGACCGGCAGCCGCGTCCGTGATTGGCTGAGAGGCAGGGAGGGCTGCACTGAGCATGCCTTAACCTTGATGAGGTTGAGGAAGTCTCAGGCACAGCATGAGTCACACACTGCTCCTACACAGCAGTTTCCTGGACTTTGGAGGGGCACAGCAGGGGAACTATTTTGAGCAGAAATGTAAGGTAAGGATTGTTTTAAACTACTTGATGTGGCCAGTAAGGGGTTAAATTTTAGTTTTGGGGGTGGACATGCCTTTAAGGGGAAATGTAAAAAAAAATAGGTTCACTCCAGTCTGGTTTCATCTTCAGGTTAAAAGGGAAATGAAAAAAAGAAAAAGGCTTTTAAAATTTTTAAAATCAGAGGAAAAAGAAAAGGTTTGCAGAAACTATCAGGGTTATTCAATAAAGTTCTTAATGTTTAAAATGGTGCTAATTTTACCCCAACCAATCAGATGTTAGCTTTCAAATGGTAAATAAGATCTGATTGGTTGGGGCTAAATTAGCACCATTTTAAACGATAAGAACTTTTATTGAATCTATCTCCCTGTATAAATGTTGTAATAAGGAGTGCAATAAAGCAACTAAACTAGCTAAAATATCATTAGTAAACAGGCTGAGGACTAAAGGCTCGTACACATGTGCGATCACGGGTCCCAACGCACGATGTGTACGAACAAACGTTTCGGCCGATAATCATGCCATGTGTAGGATAGTTGAATGACCGACTTGGCAGATTTCCGAACATTCATTTCGGCCGATAAAGCGCATACACATGGGACTATTATCGGACGAAACGTTCGTTTGTACACATCTTTCGTCGCGTGTCGGGGTCCTGCGATCGCACGTGTGTGATCGCACAATCGCCCCCCTAAGTCCCAAAAGGCACTTTTCAGTGCCCCCGCTGGGGGGTGGAGGGATCCACGAGCGTACGGGGCAGGGGGCTGGGAGCCCCCTCCCAGCCCCCTGCTCAGTATCGCCATAAAGGGATTTCAACTACCTGTGCGGCTATACCGTACTTAGCGCATTGCGCTAAGTGCAGTATCACCGCGAAGAGAGCACAAGTCACCAACTTATTGAACTAATTGCTTTTAATTATCCAGGGTGTAGCAGGCTGTTTGTAGCAGCAACCTTATGGAGGTAGCCATTATGCAATTAGAATTATATTTTTTGTATGCATCGCCATATATAAATATAAATATAATTTTAGGGCGTTATGTATTATTGTAATACCAATATTAAAAAAATGGCAGTTGTTACCAGCCTAGTAACAATAGACCTATAAGCCAAACATCAGTGGGAGGGTGCTGGAAACTTTGTTAAGGGATCATATCCTTGTCTCCAGAATTGATCTTATTAGTAGTCAGCATGGATTTATGAAAAATAGATTGTGCCAAACAAATTTATTTGGTTTTAAGTGCGTAAGTGAGGCATAGCAGTGGATGTAGAATACTTGGATTTTGCTAAAGCTTTTAATACTGTGTCACATAGGGGGCTAGTGTATAAACTGAGGGCTGTTGGCCTAGAAAAAAAACATTTGTACATGGATAGAGAATTGGTTACTGGATTGCAAACAGAGATTGTGGGCTAAAATTTGAGTGCCTCTGGGTTCCATACTGGGGCCACTTCTTTTTAATCTGTTCATAAATTACTTAAGGTGGCCATACATTCGGAAGATTTTACATACCCGACTAAGCGATCCTACGTCATTAGACGGATCCTGCCAGAACCACCTTTTTTCTCTGCGACCGACATGTAGTCGCAAAATGATTGGGAATTGCAGTAGCATGCCGTCACAAAGAAGAAAGGGTAAGTCCCTTTCTGGCAAGATCGGTCTAATGTTGTGAGATCCCTTGGTCGGGTAAGTAAAATATTCCTAATGTAAGGCCACCTTTAGAAGGGGGCATTGAGAGCAAGGTCTCTGTGTTTGCTGATGACACTAAACTATGCTATGGAGGATCTAGTAGATAACAGACTTAGCTGTAGCAAACAATGCCAGGCAGCCACAGCCAGAGGTCATATCAGAGGACACATAGACATCCTTTAAGATTAGAAGAAAAGTTTCATCTACAGGTTAAGAAAGGTTTTGTTTACAGTAAGAATGATGAAACTGTGGAACTGTCTTCCAGCAGATGTTGTAATGGCAAGTTCATTGAATAGCTTTAAAAGTGGGCTAGATAAGTTTCTAAAACTAAAAAATATTTAGAATTACTGGTATTAATACACATACTATTAATACTGTAGTTCTGGTTGATCCAGGGATACTTTCCAAATGCCATTTGGAGAAAGGACCCCCCCCTGTTTACAGTAACTGTTTTTTTTTAACCTTCCTCTGGATCAACTGTTAGGTAGGGTTAAAAAGGACGGAGAAATGTTGGACTTGATGGACGTATGTCTTTATTCAATTACTATGTATTTATGGAATTTTTATCACACAATAATTGCACTCTATGTGAAGTATATTTATACATTTGGATGTACGTATAATAATTGTCTATTTTTGTTTGTCTTAAAATATTCAATAATTTTTTGATTGAGAACAAACTGAAGGACTTAATGTTCTTCCCTAGTTAATGCAACTGAAATTGTAATGATGAAAGACAGCTGGAAAATAATACAGCAGGTGCTTTTAAGTCTACGGCTGAAGATAATGTTTTGTTAAGTCATAAATACATTGAAATGAGAGGTTTTTCTATTCATAACTATTCAGAATGATGATATCTAAGCAGGTTGGGAAAAAGCAAACCAAATGTACGGACTATGATTTTAAGGTTTGCGTGTACAGATGGAGAAGTATGCAAATTCCATGTCCATTACTTCAACATAAAACTCTTTATGTCAATAAGACAAGTCTCTCTAAAGAGCGGTCCAAAGGTTTCTTGTTTTAGGATTAATATTTCCTTGATTCACAATGGAACTGACTTCTGCTTAAAAGAAACTTTTTTACCATTTTACTGATTCAGCCACTGATAGGAGCTATTGATCAGTTTGTATAAAGAAGAAAAAGAGTTCAATTGAGAAATGTTGATAAATGAATGCCATCCCTTATGTATAATTAACTCATTAGCAAGTCCAATTAATTAAATACAAAAAAACAGTATTTAAGACTAGTGAATGCCACTGTCTGTGTACAGCTATTCTGTTACTGCATTGTGTAAGAGTTTTTTTGGAGGAAATAGGGATTTTAAAACAAGGATATTAAATCAAAACCTTAAATAGCGTTTCAACTGAGAGCACCAATAAAGTATCTTCATTTTTTGGTAGATAATTTGAATTTTTATACAGGTAAATGAGACTACAGTAGTTAAATAAGCAGCTTGTTTATTTTTATTAATACATTAGTTTTAGAAATTTGGGAGCCATGACTTACCGACACAAGTTGGTCAAGGTCTTTTTTCCTACTCAACAATTGTTATAGATTTGTTAGAATCATAGGGTCATAATTATAGAAACTGTGGAATTGATAATAACATTATGGCTGCAGCTGCGTTGAATTTTTTTGTCATAAAATGCAGAACATGCCTGTAAATACCATTGCTGTCGGTGAAGACCTCAAAGGTCATCTGTGATTAATAATACAAGAAATCAGCATTGTGCTGCAGTCCAGATGCCATTGTAAAAATGGATTTTACAATATCCGTAAAAGTGCAATTTTGTGATATTGTGCATTTATAAAAATGTCCAACTGTAATACTGATTGCAGCACCATTGTACTGTTCAGCATGGGTATTCTGGATTCCAGAAAATATATTTTACATGGAAACAAGTGGAATATATAGAGTAGGTTTCTAAAATCAATTCAAAGGGGACATTTTTTTTAACAATATTTGTTAAATTGTTTGTGTAATGCCTTCTTAGTTATTCTACATATTCTCTTCCATTTTGAAAAATCAGTTGATTTCATACCCTTTGCTGTTCCCTGCTGTTGACATTAGTAAGCTGACATTTCAGGTTTTAACGGTCCTCCTTCTTCCCAGGATGCACCACATCTTTGGAATGCTCCTTACAGTAATTTCTACTGATTGGCTGTTGGATGGGTCGAAGATGCTCAGATCTCTACTGAGCAACTGAATCAACCCAGGCGCTGGGTCAAGGGCAAGACCATAACCGTCTCTTTTAGGGGTCCTGCAAATCAGTATTTTGGTTGCATTTATTTATACACAGACACAATGTTGAATGGGCAGATTAAAGGGCATGTCCACCCCCAAAACTATAATCCCCCCCCCCCCCCCCCACTACTGGCCCCATCATGTATTGTAGTTTAATCCTTACCTCACATCCCAGCTCCATAAGGTTCTCCTGTAGTCCCCCCTCAAGTCCCCAAAACTGCCCACCAGGAGGATAGCAGAGTCCATATAGGACTCTGCCTCCTCCTTGGCTCTTGGGAGAAGTTTTGGCATGCGTACTGCAGCCCTTCTCCCCTTCCCTCCCCTCCCTCTCCCTCCCTCTCCTTCCCGATTAGGATTCCCTCCCCCTAGTGTAAAACCCTTTTCACCAAAGATTCCCCCTGTCCCCCCAGCCCAACCGCTATGTTAGTATTATTAGAAAATGCCCAAAACATTACTTACCTTCCCTCGTGCCTCCGCCGCACTGAGCTCCCGGCATCCGCGTCCGTGATTGGCTGCCGCTCAGCCAATCACAGACGTGACTGCCGGTCCTGCCCCTCTGTTTGCATTTACTCGCAAGCAGAGGGCCTGGCAGCGTGGTGGAGGCAAGAGGTAAAGTAAGTAAAGTTTGGGGCATAATCTAATAATACTAACATAGCGGTTGGGGCTGGGGGGACAGGGGGAACCTTTGGTGAGAACATTTTTTAAGGGTGGACATACCCTTTAAGGTCATTGGGATGAAAAAATACTGCTCTTTTTTTGAAAAGTACATGTATTTGCACTGAACTTCCCCTTTAAAGTCTACTAATAACACATTTAGAGAGTCCTCAGAGTTGTCTAAAACAAAAGGAGAAACGGTACCATCATTAAGCAAGGAAACATAAAATGGTAATTTTACAGACAGCCCTACAAGCAAAGAAGGAAAAAATATCTGGAAATTGTTATTCATAGTACAAACCAATTCAGAATTCTACAGAGAAACAGCTCTTCAGAAATTCAACTTCCTCATGATGATTAATCGCTAGAATAGGTAGGAGGGAATCATGTAGCATAAGCTACTAAAATGCATATAAATAACTTTTCTCTCTTCCCATTTCTTGCTTGGTGCTTAAAGAGGAGATAAATGGACACCAATGGCATTTCAAGCCACTGTCCCTTCAAGAGAACAGAGATTGCAGAATATTTGAGCAGTTTCCTGCATGTAAGATTGATGATAGGTTTACTTGCTGCCTTTATTTAATTTTCTGTCTTACACCCTTGTACCTAAAATGTATATTTAGTAAACTGAACCAACCCACTTCAATGGCAGGTAAACAGATACACAAACATTGTTCTACTAGAAAAAAATGTTTAATATCTAATTTCCCCCCCTCTCTTACATTTTCCCTCTCTCACATTATATATCTACATCTAAAGGGTCATGGGTAATGGGTTATAGGTAATAAAGAACTGGGATCTGTCTCTCTCAAGTCAAATTAATGAATTTTTGAAGGATTTGAAAAAAAAAAAATATTTTCGTCAGGCACTCCTCTCAAAGTTTAACCCCCGGGTGCAGTGCAAATAGCAATATATAAAGGGAAATAGACAAACGGACGCACTCGCGGGTCTTGAGGTGATGAAATCTTTATTGCACAGTTGACATGTTTCTGCCCGTCTAGCAGGCCCTCTGATGTATATATTTTAATTAGTCAGAATAAAGTGAATTTAATTATTTTATTACTTATTTCAATACAGTAATAATATAAAGGATACTTGCCTTCCATCTTTTGCCAGACGGCATTAATTAAATTAGGCCTCTGCCTCTTAAGGTCCGACCACTGCCTCTGGGGGCCAAAGCAGTGATCTGGATGCCAAAACATTGTGCCATCCCCTCTATTATAATGCATTTACGGTGCTGTACATGCCTGGTGCCCATTGGGAAGGCATCATATTCCTTGGCCAGGAGATACCTGGCCATGTAGTGCTGCATCCCGAAATTAGCCATTTTAATGAACACCTGCCTTTTCTGGACTCTATGGGATTAATTGAATATGCCTAAAACAAGTGTAAAACCCACGTTAACCCAATGTCATATAAGGTTAACATGGGTTTTACACTGATTTAAGGGCACTGCGCTGTTTTCAAATGATTTTGAAAACCGTGCAGTGCAACAGATTCAATTAACACTGAGTTGGATTGGATCTTGAAACCCGCACTACTTCCCGTTACTACCTTTACAGTATCCCGCTATGCATTACCTGATGAAAAGTTCAGGCAAAGGTAAGTCTGTATTTCGGTTGCATTTATTTATACACAACCAAAATGCTGATTTGGCAGATTAAGGTCATTGGGATGAAAAAATACTGCTGTTTTTTCTGAAAAGCATATGTATTTGCACCGAACTTCTCCTTTAATGGAATAGTTTACTGAAAAAGTAAACTATTCCTTAAATGTATCGATTGAAGACCAGGAGGTTAAGGAGCTATACCTTACCCTCCATTCTTCAATCAATTCGCCAGGAAGAAATTTACCTTACATGTGATCCTCCACAGCAGCAGTTGAAATTCCCTACAGCTTCCTGTTTAGATTAACTATAGCGCACATTATCGTGCATGCATGCTATAGTCACTGTGAACCAGGAAGCAGTCAGTACCTGTCACTGCTGCTGGGGTGGATAGCATGTAAGGTAAATTTTTTCTTTCTTTGTTGCTCGTGGTGAATTGATTGAAGAACGGGAGGTAAGGCATAGCTCCTTAACCTGGTCTTCAATCAATACATTAAAGGAATAGTTCACTTTTTTAGTATAAAGTGATCATATCCCCACGCAAACGTCGCTTCTCCAATGTAAACAACCCTAACTTGTCTAATCTGCCTGCATAGTCTTTATTATTTTAGTTGCCCTTCTCTGAACGGCTTCCATTTCCAAGATATCCCTTTTGTATAAGGGATTTCAAAACTGCACCGCATATTCCGAATGAGGCCTTACCAGTGCCTTGTAAAGATGGAGAATATTATTTTTCTCTTTTGAATCTATTCCCCTTTATACAAGACAATATCTTGCTAGCTCTAGTTGTGGCTGCCTGGCATTGTTTGCTACAGCTAAGTCTGTTATCTATCAGAACCCCCAAATCTTTTTTCATTAGAGATTTACTGAACACATTTATTTATGGTGTAGGTGGCACAATGACTGTTAAATCCCAAATGCATCAACTTGCATTTATCAACATTGAATCTCATCTGGCATTATGCTTCCCATATTGATAATCTATCGAGGTCTGATTGCAGCAATTGCACATCATTTAAGTTTTTCAAAGATCTGCATATTTTAAAATCATTAGCAAACAGAGACCTTGCTCTTAATGCCCCCTTCTAAGTCCTTTATAGACAGATTTAAAAAAGTGGCCCCAGTACAAAACCCTGAGGCAATCCACTTAGAACTTTAACCCACTTAGATGTAGCTACATTGACCACCACTCTCCATTGACCACCACTCTCTCTCGATTCAATAACCTTTTCTCTATCCATGTTCAAATGTTTTTTTTTTAGACCAACAATCCTCAGTTTATACATTAGTCACCTAATGATCCCAAAACAAAGTTTCCACACCTTCCCTACCATTGATGTTGAGATTAAAGGTCTATAGTTACCAGTCTGGGAATGACTACCTTTTTTGAATATTGGTATAACATTGGATTTTTTCCAATCCAGCAGCACATCACCAGACAAAAGTGAATCTGAAAGATTGTGTCACACTCCCTAGATGAGCGCTGCTGCAAAGCAGCTGGGAAACATGGAAAGACTGAAGTGATATCAAGGTTAACCAGTTTATTGTACACGCCAAACACACAGTGAAAAAGACAAAAATACTATAATCAATAAGACTAATGGAAGACTAGGCTATACACAATGACTAAGACTATATACAAATGACTAAAGACTATGAACAGGAAAAGATATCTGGGAACTGGAACAGGCAA
The DNA here is from genome assembly GCA_019447015.1 of Hymenochirus boettgeri. Lineage (NCBI taxonomy): Eukaryota > Metazoa > Chordata > Amphibia > Anura > Pipidae > Hymenochirus > Hymenochirus boettgeri. The sequence continues at coordinate 193,886,989 of CM033474.1, read as the reverse complement.
AGGGCAAGGAAACAGAAGACAAGGAGCAAGACAAGGTCTGAACCAAGACAAGACAAGGTCTGGAACTGGAAACAGGAGCAAGGTATGGAATGATGAGAGCAGCAACAATAAGCAACAATCTGGCAAGGAATAGGAGTGGGTGAAGTCCTTAAATAGCTAAAGACTGATAACAGGTGAATGTGATGAGAGGTAATGTCCAAAAGGTGAAACGGCCTGCTGCAGGTGGGAAGTGGTAGTTCATGATATAGCAAATGGTACAATGAAACAGCAAGCAGCAACCAGTGGACAAGTTTGGAATAGCAGGAATACAGAACAGCGACACCCAGAGGTAACATTCGGCACAGCATAAAATCCTCACATTACCCCCCTCTTCAGGAGTGGCCTCCAGAAGCTCCACAACGGCTCAACCCTCCATGAACAATGATATTTTAGAAAGAGGGTTGTGACCAACCAGGATCTCCCAAGCCAAGCTCATGCCAAAACACTGGCGCCATCACCCAGAGTCTAAAGAAATGCATAAAGGCTGTTTCAGGTGGTACTTTGAACCAAATGAAATAGGTAGTCCCTTGACTCAGAGGATAACATGCGCACAACAACCCAGACTCCAATAGGACACTTGCAAGCTTGTTAGGGTGTTTACCACTGACCGGGAGCATGGTAAATTTACCCAGAGAGGAATGAAATCTTATGCAGACTCCAATTGCCCTAAGGTAACCACCAGTACTAGGTGCATTAGAGTGGTTACAATAAGCCTCTGGGACACCTTCACGGCAACACACCTCCAAGCCAGCCATGGACCACGAAACCAGGACAGACAACTCAGGTGACTCTACTGGCAGAGATGGCAATAAGGGTGGCATGGAAGATCCCAGCAACGGGACCCCTCCAAAGACTGGAAACTCCCCTGGGTACAGGCAACACAGAGTCTCTGGGAATAATGGTAATCTCAGTAGACTGGAAACTGGGCTGGACAGATGTGGTCATCACAGCAGACTGGAAACTGAGCTGGACAGATGTGGTCATCACAATGGACTGGATACTGGGCTGGACAGGTGTAGTCTTCACAGCGGACTGGATAATAAGTTGGACAGGTGAAGTCATCACATCAGACTGGATGCTAGGCTGGACAGGTGAAGTCATGACAGCGGACTGGATACTAGGCTGTACAGGTGAAGTCATCACAGCGGACTGGATACTAGGCTGTACAGGTGAAGTCATCACAGCGGACTGGATACTAGGCTGTACAGGTGAAGTCATCACAACAGACTGGATACTAGGCTGTACATGTGAATTCATCACAGTGGACTGGACACTGGACAGGAAATGCCACCTCGGCAGACTGGACAGGACAGAAGAAGTCATCTTGGCAGACTGGACACTGGACAGGACAGAAGAGGTCATCTCAGCAGACTGGACACTGGACAGCACAGGAGAAGTCATGGGCAGAGAATTTGTAGACTGTGGATGAACAGGAAAAATATCTGAAAGCTGTGAATTTGAAGACAAAAGGTCTGCAGATTGTACATGCTAAGTCAGAGTATCTGCAGGCTGTGGATGCAAAGTCAGTTTGTTAAAGGGATCGGCAGACTGTGGATGCAAAGGCAGTTCATTAAAGGGATCGGCAGACTGTGGATTCAAAGACAGTTCGTTAAAGGGATCGGCAGACTGTGGATTCAAAGACAGTTCGTTAAAGGGATCCGCAGACTGTGGATTCAAAGACAGTTTGTTAAAGGGATCTGCAGACTGTGGGTTCAGAGGAACTGCAGACTGGGTTCAGAGGAACTGCAGACTGTGGCTTTAAAGGTAAGTCATTAAAGTGATTATGTCTAAAAAATGACCCTTTAACAGATAACAGTCTATCCAACGGATGGAGGGACCCCACAGAAATGGATAAGGAGGGAGAGGATTTTCAACATAGTCCAAAAGCAGACAGGAAACTTCAGGCAGAGAGTCTTTAGATTGAAAGCCAGACTTTGTGCCTGAAGCTTGGACAGGACTGTTGAATAATGGTTCAACAAAACCAACTTCATAGCGACCCTCGTTAACAGAATCCTGCACCAGGCTAATCAGCTTCAACAAATATTTTCTAGAATGGTCAGAGAAAGACTGTCTGCACAATTCCTCTTTCTTTTTAGCCAAGATGCAAAGGTAATGATTTACCCTAATGATTTAATGATAAAGGTTTAATTGCTTTCTTGTACTCCTGAATAAAGCTTTTATACTCCATGTAAGCCTGTTCTGTTCCTTCTAATTTCAAAATTTTAAAAACCTTTTATTTTTTTCCATTTCCTTTTTTACCTGAGTAGAAATGGACCCAAATCTAAACCTGGTTCCGATGCGGTTTTCACAGAACCACCAGAACTCAGGACTTTTTAATATTTTTCTTAACCGCTGAACTATTTTTAAAATTTTTGAAAATTCAAAGAAATTTAGAAAATTTTCGAAAATACTGTGCAGAATGCCAAAACAGGAAGCGCATGCAATTTCCGCTACTGGACTGTGTGTTTTTAAAGATTGTGGGCATTTATACATGTTCCACAAACCATTTCCAAGGTCCCTGAGCCATTTACAGTAAGTTATCACTGTTATTTACATGTACACCTTTATTTTAGGTGAACATTTTCAATTTTTTTTCCCATTGACTTTAATGGTTCCGCTGGTAAATCTTCAAAAAAAAATTCGAGAATCCATGAATCCTCCAGTGGAATGGATTTTCAAAGTTCGGCCATCTCTATTTAAAAGCACCTCTTGTTAAGAATTGGTTTAAAATACTTGCAGGGTAATTTACCAGTAGTGATGGACCCGAACTCGGGTTCGGGTTTAAGTTTGAGTCCATCACTACTGGTCATCCTCCTACTTTATGAGTTCATATGAACTCAAACTATCCAAACTACAAACTAGTTAGGGTTTTTTCAAACTCGCAGACTTATTTTTGATAATTATCAAATTTTAGAATTGCTAACCCAGGAATGTATCGTTCAGTTTCGGTAACCCTCAAATGTATCATTTAATTTTGGTAACCCTCGAATGTAGCGTTTGGTAACCCTCGAATTGGCCATAATCCTCGAGTGCCTCCAGGTGCCAGAACCAATTACAGTAAGTTGCCATTGCTTTTTTAACCTTATTTTATCTTAACTTTTAAAACCATTTCTCCTCATTGACTTTAAAGGGTTTTCGAACTACTGAACTTCCGAATTTTTTTGAAAATGAACCGAACTTCAGGAAGTTAATTACAATTAATTCAAAAACACAAAATATTGTGTTAGAAAATCAAACATTTTATCGAAAACGTGAAAATTTGACTGAATGTTTGGAAACTTTCAAAAAATTCACATTTAATTCTGGTATGAATTTGATTTTTTCCCCAGAAAAAAAATAGATCCACTGTCGGAATTAAACACGACAGTTTTGTTAATCTCTAGTGGGGAAGAGAAACCTGCCTTTTAGCTGAAAATTCATTGAGCTGACCATCGAGCATCAATGTCAAGAGCCCAAAGGCTGACTCTCCTCTCTATCTTCCGCAGTAGAAGCAGCTGGGTTAATGCTTGTGCTCTGAGTGCTCTCCCTCAGAGACACTATCCTTCTTCTCCTCTCTCCCTGTTGGCACCCATGGATATTCAGTGACCACTTTTACCTCCTCTTCTATGTCACTGACTGCAGCAATGGCTTTAACCTCATTTCCATGAAGTGTTCCCTGGCTGCTGTCCTTGGACTGCTGTGTGACATCCTCAGCCTCCTGTCCTCCTGTGCACTAACCACTATCTCCTACACAGGTGGCAGGAACGACTGTAAATTTCTGCATACCTCTTTCTCCATCATTCTGGGGACTAATGTCAGGTGCAAAAGTTTGCCTGGGCTATTTATCTGCAGCAACCATCACATCAAACTGCAGTAGCCCAGTAAAAAGCTTACATCTGATTGGCTGGTGCAAATTTATAGCACAGGCAAATATTTGCACCTTTTATTGCATCAGCCCCACAGTATGTGAAAACATCTCTGACAAGTGTGGTTTCTCCAGTTCACCAACATTATAGACCACTTGGTCAAGGAGCCTCTGAATTTCGTAATCATAATCCTTTTCCACACAAGGATCAACAGGGAGGAAGGAACAGGCACATTGACAATGTCGCTGTGGTGTCTTTGTGCCTATGAGGAGGTAATGCTGCAGAACCTGCTCAGCCCTCAACCACATCCTCCATATTTAGCAGAAGCATTCGTCCTTATAATAGTAAAACAGTAGATTTCTTATCTTTTAGTTCTTATCTTTTATTATTTATTATCTGATTGGTTGCGGCAAAATTAGCACCATTTTTAACAAACTTTTATTGAATCTCCTTGTAAGTATTTAAAATAGAAAGGAAGTTATTAAGAACAAAATAGCATTACATTTAGCAACATTGTGTAACACCAAGAAAGTATCAACCATCCCATGACATTGCTGCAACAATTCCTCTACATGGCTGCATCTGATACATCTACCTAGCATCTTGACCAATTGACAAATGGAAATAAATGTATGTACTCTCAAGGTATACAATAATGAGTTAGCTCACTCCCCATCCACAGATTATATGTCCTTAGTAATAGCCTTCAATGGGTCCACTTTTCCAACCCTCCTTCTCAGTAATGACACCCAGCATAACGAACTTTAAATCTCTCCTTTTACAGTTCTGCTGCCCCTCTTTATCCACTATGCAAAACTTTCTGCAAATAAGTTACACTCTCAAGGGTCCTACCTCAGACAGTACCCCTAACTACATAGGGAAAGGATAGATGTAAACAAATCTGCAATAATAACATGTAAATAAAGGTAGCAATACATATGCAAGAATATAAACAAAACTAACAGAAAACAAATAGAAAACTATCCACATTTTATATAAAACAAAGCAGGTAGATCATATTAAATCAAACACTCCAAATACCCTGTTAAAATCTCAATACTCGGAGCCAATTTAATTACCAATTGCCATTTAATTCACCTGGCTTCGAGTTGTAGAAATTTCTTATCTCCCACTTGTCTTGTTTGTGTGTGGGGAGGGGGTTGGGGGGGGTTGTGATCTATGGCCATCCATCTGAACATGGCTCGGATGTGGCCTATGGCTTTAAAATGCTTCCCCACTGATTATTCACTATATTTCATGGAAGAACTTGAAAATCCACTCGTATTGAAGCTCTGTGGTTTCCCAAGCATTCATCAGCAGCTGTGTGGCTCTTGGTAAATACTTTAGTGATTTACCCCTTATTTGCCAATTTACAGTATTGCCAGCTATCTTTCCAAAGACTGCTTCCAAAGCTTCTTTGTTCACTAATCATTCATTAAAGGAATAAGAGAAAGCACAAACTTAGCCTGTAACGAAGATAGCACAAACTTACCTTTCACACTATCCACTGCAGCACCACTGACAAGTCCTAACGGCTTCCTGGTTCTGATTAACTAAGGCGCGCATGCAAGTTAATGCGCACTTTAGTTAAACAGAACCAGGAAGCAGTCAGGAATTTCAGTGCTGCTTGCTGCGGAGGATCCCGCAAAAGATAAGTTTGTTATCTTCGTTCCTGGCTCCACATTCATTGATTGAACAACGGAAGGTAAGGCATAGCTGCTTAACCTCCCGGTCTTCAATCAATGCATTAAAGGAATAATTCCTTTAAGTGCTGTTAAATTGTAAATCCAACGGTTTACACTTTAGAATTCTATAACTTTCCAGGAATCTCTTCCTCATTTCTTGCAGACCATTGCAACAACTATGTCAGTGTTGTACCTGAGGCTTCTCAAAAATTTTGAATAAGGGATACTGTAAACCTGTGGTGGAGGGTGGAAACTGCTAACATGTAATAGTGTGTTTCTGTCAGTTCTTTTCCAGTGTAGTGTAGTGTAGTCACAAACTTATTATTTCCAATGTAAATTCCCAGATGTAAGAAGTCAGTCTTGCCCTATGGAGTTACTAAAATTAATTGGGGTATTTTCTGCATTAAGGTCCGACACAAATTTTCCACGAAAAAAAAATCATCAATGTATTTCTTATACTTTAGGTCTCCCTAAATCCCTTTAGAAGTTTCAATAGATCCCCACAATCCTTTATGTAAGAGCTCATACTTTCAACTAAAATTGAGCAACAAGTTTTAACCCCCATGAGTCAGCTTGTTACAAATTAAAATTAAATGGTGTTACTTTTACTGTATCTGTTATGAAAAAGAACACGCAGCTAATATGCATGAAAGCATAAATGTTAAATATCTCGGCTTTAGTATCTGTCAACTTAACTTCTGCTGACAAAAACTGGATCATTTGCACTTAGCTATGTTTTATTGATTATCTTTGCTAAGCAGCAGCTGCTACAAAATGCAGATAAAGTTTTTTAATGTTGTCATTAAATCTGTTGACAAACCCTTTAAAGTCATGTGCTGACAGGTACATCACAGATCAGTTTAACTTTACAATTATATTTTTAGAAAGGAATATTTATATATCAGTTTATATATGATATAGAGTATATGAAATTACTGATTCCGTATAATTGGGAAACAAAAGATGCAAATACATTATGTGATTATATACTGTAAGATTCATTCTGTTATGAACTAATAAAAACTATTACCTACTCAAATTATTACCTCTAACTTGTGACTGGTAAAAATGTTACCATGTAAAATATAATTGTTTAATATGGGACATAACACCTACATATTGGCTTCCTGGTTCTTAAAATGAAAAAAGATGCTTTCTGTGGTATCACATTAAACCTATATGGGAAACTAAGCATTTTATTGAATGCCTCTTTGGTGAGAGGGAGGTGAAAAGCATGTTACACTTAAGCATTTAGGTAATAAGTAGATCATTCCATACTTGGGTTACTGTACCTTGGCATGGTTGGAAGGCTTTATAATATATACTATATTGCCCTAAATGTGTATTAATTATCTTTTTAATCTTTTGTATAATGTTTGGCCAGTTCAGTTTCACTTCCCTTATAATAAGCTGCATTGAGGAAGTAACTGCTGTATTTTGTTTTAGAGAAATATTTACAGACCACATTTCTAAGAATAATTTTTAATGGAAAACCAAGTAATTCCTCATTTTAATCAGCAGGTTTTGAGGTATAGATTAGGGAAATACCGTATATACTGTACTAGTCTGTAATATTCTGTTTCCTAGTTAAATCTTTATGATCATACAACCAAACATCTATCCAGAATGTTTACATAAGACAAATATTACTATAAATAAATGTTTGGGAAACACTCACGCTCGTGGCAGGATTGCTGCAAAAAGTTATTACTTAAGTTATTGCTTGGCTTTATTACTTAAACACCACACAACCGGTTTCGGGTAAAGACCTTTTTTCAAGGGCCTTTCACACTTAAAAAATGTTCTTTACCCGAAACATGCTGTGTGGTGTTTAAGTTATAAAGCCAAGCCACTTTTTGCAGAAATCATGCCTGGATCCTGAGTGTTTCTCAAACATTTATTTATAGTGATAGTCTGAACTTATCCTTTAAAGTATGTTTATTTACTATACATTTTAAAATGCATTCAGATGCAGTTCTGTTACACAATTTAAGTAGTCCACAAAACAACCCATTCAATATACATTTAGCATTAAACATTAATACGTTTTGTACTTCTATTAAGAGTTTCCAAAGTTATTATATTTACATTAGACTTTAAAATCTGTCACATAAAAACATAAAGAATCTAAAAAATAAAATTGTATCAGACAAAATAGCGTTATTCATGTTTTTTAAAATGTCAAGCATTATCCTGTTCCAGATGCTGAAAAACCTTGGAGCATAAGAATTATAACAATATAGCATTATACATAACAATAATACATATTGTTGTTGCTGAAAGTACAGATATTTTCGCTGCTTGAGTTTTTCTGTTTGCTACTTTATCCTACTAGAGAGGAAACTTATTTCAATAGGTTTCAGGAGGGATTGTGTAAATTGGAAGAAACATAAAAAACAGACTTTAATAATTTGCTGAATTATATTATACTGTATGTGTTGTCTATATCCTTTATGAACACTGTACCTATTTATGATATTTATTACCATACAGTAATAGCGATACTGGATTTGGTTATTACTGTATGGGACTACTTTATGAGAATTGTGCTGTTCATTTAAAGGGCAACTAAACCCTCAAAACTACAGAATCAGAAGGCAGTAGTGGTCATATTTTCCAACCTCAGCTTATACTCGAGTCAATCAGTTTTTACTAATTTATTAGGTAAAAATTGGTACCTCGACTTATACTCGGATCGACTTATATTCAAGTATATATGGTAATTGGTTTTGGATTTCAACATCAAATTAGCTTTAGAGTGGATTTTTCTTCCACTGAATTCCAACACATTCCACGGCATTGCTGATGGAACAAACTAGCCAGTTTAGTTCACCTCTAATAACGATTCAATAAGTTATGTGTTATGGAAGCAAATGTAGTTGAAAGAAAGTTTTTCTTTTCTTTTATTTATAGTTTGAGATCTTAATGTTAAAATAAAAAATAACATAGCAAATAATTATTTTTAAAATGTTATTATTGGAAGAATCATTAAAAATATACATCAGTAGGCTAAAAGAGATTTCAATTTGTTAGTCTGTATTATGCACCAGCTTTAGTTCTTTCAGCAGAGAAACTTCCGTTATCATATAATAATTGTCTATGCTCAGCCTGGCTGTTACAGTATATTTATCTCCAGCCAAACTAACTCTATTGATTTTCTTTTTAAATTGTCTTGTTTTTCAAAAGTGATATAGCTCAAGCCCAGAGATCATTTTTTAGCTACATTTCAAGAGCTATTACTGGGTGCATCTTGTGCAAACTGTTATACTTAATAAGCTGCAGAAATAAACCGTATCTGAAATATGTCTTTTTTTTTATCTGCGTACTTGGAAGATCTTTTGATAAATGATTTATAGTTCAAAAAGATTTCTTTTTCATTACTTTCCAAACAGCTAATAATTTTCAACATCAGCAATACTAAATGGTGGAAAAAAACATGCCATGGCCTAATTTATTAAGCAAGTGATCTCTGCAGACTGCTGCTTTTTTTCTGTTATCAACTGCTGTTTTACATGTACAAATAAAGCCTCAGTTTGATGTACCTGATTTACCAATTACAAAAATGACTTTTTAATATTTACAGTTGACATGAAAGCAGTGAGTGTGTTGGTGATGTGCTGCTTTTTTTAAGATTAACAGCAATAAAATATTAGCATAATATAGCATAGTATTTGAGATTAAATAAAGACTAGAGATGTCCGAACTTCACAAAATCCGGTCCGCTCGAGGATCCGCAAATTTTCGGAAAAATTCTAAAATCCGCGAGCGGACCCATTAAAAGCTATTAAAATTCGAAAATACGAGGATTCTTTGAAAATACGAAATCTGCGATTTCTCGTATTTTCCCGTATTTTCGGAAATACGAGAAATCCCAGTAATTTCTAAAATTTTTGAAAACGCGGTATTTTAGAAAATACGAGAAATCCTTGTAATTGGGAAAAATTTCTAAAACGCAGTTCGGAAAAGTTCGGAAGGCGGAAAACCGGAAGATCCGCGATATCCGCCGTTCGCGAACGAGGTAAATCCGCTGCGGATCTGGGTTCGGATCCACGAACTGGACCATCACTAATAAAGACACACATCGATCTAGTCCAACCTACTCAGCTATTCCTACATTTCCTGCCTAACTGTTAATCCATAGAAAGGCCAAAAAAATGTATGAACATGTCCGTGTGTTCTCTGACATGTTCTATTGGTGAACAATGTGTCAGATTTATTGTATGGTTAATGTATTTATACACAGTGATCATATCCCCACGCAAGTGCCTTTTGTCAGTCCTGCGCCTTTTCCTGTTGCTCCTTTTGCAGCTTTTCTCGGTCTTGCAGTGCACGCACAAGCAGGTTAGCTAGTTAGTTCTGAACATTCGTTCATATACCAAATAGAAAAATTCGAGTTTTAAGCAGAGTATAAACTCACTTCTAAAAGAGATGGTCTGGATGCAAAAAAGAAGCCCTGAGCCCTTCACTGAATACTTATGAGTATAATTCCACAATTGCTCATTACATATATATTGTATAGAAAAGTGCTCTAGGCAGAAGTTATCCGCTTACCGCCATAGCTGAGTGGCCCAGGCAAAGCAGCCTTAGGTCCGTCGCTTGAACCTGCAACAACAGAAACTCCAGGTGGAACTAAGTACTTATATAAATTACTTAGTTCTGCCTTTCCTGGCTTCAGATACCCTGCACTCTAGGTCCAGGGGGCAACCGCTTCCGGTGAGGCGCTACCAGCCTCCTAGCAAGCGGGGGCTTGTCTATGGAATCCAAGTATGTATGAGTAGCCCATATGCACACTAATCCCCAGGTGGGTGCAAAAATGTCCAAATTCCCCTACTCCACAGGGAAATAGGTCAATAACATAGATACAAGGTGGACTGCACTACAAAATAGAACGTTTTATTCAAAGCCAAACATCAAACAGCAAAATACGACGTTCGAGGGATACACCCCCTTCATCAGGTGATGTGAGCAACACAATTTGGGTTAATAGCCAAGTGTAAAGTAAAGACACGCCCCCTAGGGGGTGTGTACAAGCAAAAGTCCAAAAAAATCAAGTGATAGTAAAACACTTAAATATGAATAAAAGTGTAAAATCCCAATATTGATGGGCTAATTAAAAGCTGGCAGACACTTACGCCTCTTGGACTTTCCTGTAGTTGAAACAATGACATCAGATAAGAATTTCTTCATGTCCTATTTTTATATCTGTAATTATATATATGTATTGTTTTTTAATGCACTATGAAGCACTTTGCACGTTGTTATATCTCTAGTACATCTTATGTATTTTATGGGGCACTAGATTATTTTTATCACTTTTAGTCATTGTATTATAGTATGCACTTTATACTAATTGGGGCTTTTAATTAGCCCACTCATATTGGATTTTCACTTTTATTCATATTTAAGTGTTTTTACTATCACTTGTTTTTAGGACTTTTGCTTGTACACACCCCCTAGGGGGCGTGTCTTTACATTTACACTGGCTATTTAAACCCACATTGTGTTGCTCACATCACCTGATGAAGGGGGTGTATCCCTCGAAACGTCGTATTTTGCTGTTTGATGTTTGGCTTTGAATAAAACGTTCTATTTTGGAGTGCTTGTCTATGGAATTCCAACACAGATCAGGGAATCTGGGCTCAAAGAATACTCGGGGATTTGGAGCGTCACACCTTTTCTCTGTTTGGAATAATTGTAATTTATCAAATTTTTCTTCATATTCAAACTCCCCCAGTCCCCTTATTAATATAGTTTCCCCTTTCTAAACCCCATTTTCAGGATGTGCTTTTTGTACACAAGATTCCAAAACTGTACAGCATGTTCCAAATTATTCCGTACCAGTACTTTGTAAAAAATGAGAATAATATTTTTCTTCCTTGAAACCATACCCCTCTTTATACAAGACACTATCTTGTTGGCTCTGGCTGTTGCATCCTGGCACTGCTTGATACATTTAAGCTGTTCCACCAAAACTTTAAGATCCCTTTTCAACAGAAATACACTTAATGCAAAGCCGTTTAAAGTATAAGCATCACAAGGTTTTTAAGCACAAAATACATCACCTTACATTTATCAACATTGAATCTCATCTGAATCTCAGCAGCCCAATGCGACAATCTATCTAGATCTGACTGCAGAAATTGCACATCATCTGTAGCTTTTAATGGGCAACAAATCTGTCGTCCTCAAAAACAGAGACCTTGCTGCTATACCTATTTCCGAATCATTAATAAACCGATTAAATAGAAGTGGCACACAACTACTCTCTGCATCCGATCAACCAATTTTCTTTCCATGTACAAATGTGCCACCTAATCCCAACAGACCTTAGCAAAAAATCACCTATGCGGCACTGTATCAAAAGCCTTCGTAATATCCATTTATACCACATATACTGCTATGCCAGAGACCAAATTGCTACTCTCCTTGTATAAGAGATGCTGGTTCCCTGGGTGCTCAAGGGGTCAGCCCGCTTCATACTTTTGAGCTGACCAGCCCTATTGACTTTGATATTGTACCACAAAAATGTGAGCCATCTTTACTTTTTAAAGATATAGTAGAACCGTTTCTCCCTCAAAACGAATAATACTAAAATGTTCATACCTTTTCTTCTCTAGCCATTGTAAAATGGCTGGGATATTGGCACTCAATTTACCCCAGTGTTTCCTTAGTACACTTGCTAGTCTATAAGATAATCTGTATCTGTTCTCAAATACAACTGTCTCTTTTGTTTTGTTTAACCTTTACAGAGTCATTTCTACTACTTTTTTATTCTTAAAGCAAATCATTAGGTCTCATCTGGACTTTTTCTTCCATCTCATCCAACCTAGGCTCAACCTTACTTTTATCTGTAACAATTCTCTTCACCCTGTCAAATTGAGACTTTGGTATTGCCCACTTTACATGATCTGGATGAGTGGAGGAGAAATCTATAGCCTCTAGAGGGTATTACATTTATAGGGATAAAAGGAAACACAAACTATGGTTCTTATTTGGCTTGACAAAGGATTGGTTGATCCAAAACGTTGCACATATGGACATGGATATATTAGCGTCACCTGCTGTTCCTTAAAAGGTAGTGGAAAAAGAAAAATCACACTTACTACGGGGAAGCGGAAGTTCTGCGAAACGCATCAGGCCACACCTCCTTCTTACCCAGTCCATGTCCAGGTTTGTTTGTGCCACTATGAATGTGTTTTTAACATTTTTAAAAATGTTATAGTTTTACTTATTCCACACTGGTCCTTATTGGATGCAGTAGCCCTATCCACATTGTTCCTAATTTACCTTAAAAGGTAGTAAATTAAAAATAAAAGAATACATATATGTATATCCCATATGTGGTATACACAATCAAGTGTCCATGTAGAAACAGACATCTCGGCAATTAAAGACACATTTAGGTGAACGCAAACAGGATATTAGGAATGAAAACAAAGACAACCCAGTTGCATAACATTTTATTCAGGAACGGCATTAATTATCTCACATGAGATTCAAGGTTCTGGAACATGTAACTAGGAAATGGAGGGGAGAAGACACAAAAAAGAATTTACTTCCATGTGAGGCTTGATGGATTCAGAGATTGGACAGTCTCCAAAGGGTTTTTAAAAAAAGAATATAATATGAGATTTCTGGTTTAGTATGGTTTTAAAATTGTATCTTTATAATGTCCATGTTTTTCTGAAATTGGGTAACATGTATTTTTTAATTTGTTACAATGTTTCATCCATGGCCTCTAGAGGGCATTATACTTATAAGGATAAAAGAAAACATTAGTTATGGTTCTTGTTGGCTTGACAAAAGAGATCTGTATTTATTGAAATTATAGAATTTAAATAAAAGTATAACGTTTTAAGAGTGTTGTTCCTGTGTGGATGAATCTCCCTGAAACTGTTTTACAATTGTCCTATATCTTCTTCTTCAGTTGATTTTTAAATTCTGATGCTACATTTTTTCTTCCTAAAATAAATACCCCAGGTTATTATGTGACTTCCCACTGTATTATGCAATATATTGTATAACCCCCCTGGTCAAGTCCTTGTCTCTTCTCAAAGCCAGAGTCTCTATAGTTCCAAGATTGAAACAGCATTTAATCCTGTCTTCCTTGATGCTCCCTACCTATCTCTGGAATTCTAATCTTCTCTCCTTTCGTTCATCAATAGGTTTAAATCATCTCTCTGTCTGTCAAACTTTTTTCACAAGGTAACAGAAAAGCTGGCTATGACAGATGCACATTTTTGGCAAATCAGATCCTTAAAATTAAATAACAAGACATGGGAAAAGCATCTTTTTCCTCCTCCAATATATTTATTAAACCATATGTGCAGCACTGTGGCTCAGTGCCTAGAACTGATGCCTTGCAGTGGGTGCTTAAAGGGCATGTCCACACCCAAAACTATAATTTAACCCACTACTGGCCCCACTGTGGAGTGTAGTAAAATCCTTACTTTACATCCCAGCTCCAAATGGTTCTCCTGTAATGTCCCTCCAGAGTCAAAGTCAAAAAAACACCAGGAGCACTGCAGGGAGGGAAATTGTTTCCGCCTCTGAGGCTTCCTCTCAGAGGTTTTTGGCTTGCTCAGAGCAGCCCTCCTCCCCCCTCCTCCCCCCTCCCTCTCCCTCCCGTATTGCTCTCCCTCCCCTTAGTGGAAAAACTCTTTGCTATGTAATATGGTCTCCCTCCCCCAGCCCCAACCGCTATAATAGATTTTTCAGAGACTCCACTCCCCTGAACTTTACTTACCTTACCTCTCTCCCCCGGCGTTCTGTGCAGCCGGCAGCCGTGTCCATGATTGGCTGCCTGTCAGCGTCCAGTTTCATGCAAGCAGAGGGCCGACAGAGGAAAAGGAAGGTAAGTAACGATTGTGGGAGTCTCTGGGAAATCTTTTCTAGCGGTTGGGGCTCGGGGAGGGAGACCTATTACATATTAAAAATGTTAAAAGGGGTGGATATGCCCTTTAATTCCTGAGTTTGAACCCATATCTGCATGGAGTTTGTATGTTTTCCCATGATTGCATAGGTTTCCCTGGAGCACTCCAGTTTCCCCCACAATCATAAAGACATACTGATAGGTTGTATGTGTCAAATAAATGTGTACTGTAATTTTAAAGTTCTACGAAAGATGTTGGTACTATATAAAGCCTTAATATTAATCTTCATCTATAGTGAAAATTCATGTTTGTCTGTATTGAATTTATTAATTATGTAGAACATGCTGTCTTACCCTTTTCCTTCACTGTGCTCCTTATTAGGGCTACTCCTCTTGCACACAGTGTATTCAGCCTCCCATCCATATCCATTCCCCCACATCTGAACCCGGCTGTTTTAGCTGTCAGACATGTGCAGTAGGGATAGAACACTCTGCTCCTCAGCATACAGATAGCAAGCAGCTCTGTTGTCATGGAGATACTTGCACTGTGTGAACACAAATGGAAGCGACCTGTATATCTCTCTGCTCTCAGTCTAAAGAACTGGCAAGCTTATTTCACTGGGTGGAAAGTACCCCATATATCTCTCTGAGCAGTCTGGCAGAGGCTGACAGAGGTACTCCATTCCCCCCCCCTAAAGCGATCCAACAAACTTTTGTAAGGAAAAGATCTATGCTGATTCAGACTGCACAAAGAGACATAAAGGGCATTTCCCCTGCCCCTCCCCTCAGTGAAAGAAGTTTGCCGAGTTCTTTAGACTGAGGAGATGAGGGTGCAACTGTCTTTTTACACAATCTTGTTTTTTAGTGTAAACGTCTCAATGACATGGGAATCTGTCTCCTTACATGACATGGTACGCATGTCAAGGGGAGAAGTGCTATTATGCAAATGTCAAAAACTTTGATTAACAGGGAAGTCAGAGCAGCATATATTTTTTTTAATCTGTAATATCTCTGCACTTAGGGAGTTTAGACATAAAAGAAAGGTATTAAGGGGGTTGGGGGGAATTCTAGAATTCTATATTTTTTTTAACACTATAGATGACCTATAATAATAACAATAATAATAATAATAATAATAATTAAAATCATACAATGAATGTTAAAAATAAAAAATACAGTTTAATGATCTTTTAAAGGGCCTCTTAACCCTCTATAAATATTTTTATATTTAGTATACTGTATACCTAAATTCTTCTCTAATCACATCAAATGCAGCTACATAATAAACCGTTTCCCCTCATCTTGATAACTAAAACCTTTATATATGTCCTTGTTCTAAGATAGCTACACCTTCACTGTACTGCACATGCTTCACTTCCTTATAAGCCCAACGTGTTACCTAATATGTCATTAAAATCTATATGCAGACTAATTTCTGTGACCTTAACTTTTTCTTTTAATATTCTTGTTCTCAGATCCTATCTCATAAGAAAACCACCCCCAATAGTTACAGTACAAACCAAAAACTCAATAGCTACAACTTGGAGGACCAGTGCAGAATATGGTTCAGTGGCTGGCATATACACCCATACTAATGTACATTATAAAAGTAAACACAAATTAATATCAGTGTATATTTAAAACATTATCATTGAAACATTAATTTAACAATATAAAAGTAAATTAATGAGAAAGCGAATGCATACTTTTTTTTTATATGTGATAAAAAAAACAAACAAAAATAAAACACATTTTATATTTAATATAAAGTAGTTTATTTTGTGTATTCATTCTTTATTAGAATTCGCCAGTCCATCATTCTGAGGCATACTGGAACTTTTCACCAATTTAATAAAAAAGTGTCATAATTTTTCAGACATACCCTTGGGTTATTTTTCTATACAGAACAGATTAATAAATGTCTTTCTGTTAAAATGGAGACAGCAATTACCTTTCAGTCCCCTGCCACCAATCTGTCATTGAGAAGCAAGGAATATCACTTTATTCAGAACTTTAAAGACAAAAGAAAGGTTTATTAGGAGAGACAGTGTGTTGACTGTTCAGTAAAACAAGCTGAATTTTTACCTTCTTGAAAGCAATTATAGTTTTCCCTTCATGTTCACATCACTCCCTTACTCAATGTTGTAGATATTTTTTCTGTGCTAGAATACACTGCTAGTTCTCTTTATAATATATGCTAATAATGCATCTTTTTACTTGCAAACTTTATTGGCCTGTTAGCCACTTAATTACTTATAACCCTTTATGGTTTACAAAGTAGTATAGATAAAGGATAGACTAAAGAAATGTACAGTAAAAACTAAAAAATATTTTTAGTTGCCAAAAATCACATTTAGGTCTCAGGGGTCTTTTAAGCCCCTAGGACCGTATTACTAGATAGTATCGGTAAGGGCCCATACCACAGGTTTATACGATTGTTAAGGACGTGACCATAAAATACCGGGACTTTATGCCTTGTTATCATTTTACGGCTGTTGTCGTAAATGTATGACTGCGGCTATACAATGACCAAACGACTAATAATGAATTGATGTTACATTGCTGTAGCAATATACTGTGCGGTATTCGTATATTGCATTGCAGTCTTTTACATTTATGAACACAACAGGACACCATTTAAATTGTTATCGCTAGTTTACAATGGCATTAAATGTATGGTATAGCAGATTAGCAATACTGCACCTTTAGTCAAAAATAGCCCTTAGCCAAAAATTATTTGACTTTATTTTTTATTATAGTGCTTGGTATTGCTCTTGAAATGTTAAAGGATAAGTGCACTGTAAAATAAAGTTATGTTCATTTGGAAGCTGCAGCTTTAAAAATACCGTTGCCATATTTTTTTTTACCTATGTCCCTCCAGAGCCAAGCTTTGTGCCTTGAAAGTTGCTGACATCTTGTTACTGCTTTGCTGAATGTTAAGCTCCGCCTCTCTGAGATTTCCTCTGCTTTCTTCTGCTTGAGCCTCAAACAGTATTGCCTGTGGGTTCCATGCACTCTCCTACTTGAGCCTCAACAGTAATGCCTGTGTGTTTTGTTGCATGTACATGTGCACGGAACTCACAGGCACTATCGTTTGAGGCTCAAGCAGAAGAAAGCAGAAGAAATTTCAGAGGGGTGGAGCTTAACATTCAGCAAACCAGTAACAAGATGTCAGCAACTTTCAATGCACAAAGGTAGGCTCTGGAGGGGCATAGGTAAAAAAAAATATGGCAACAGTATTTTGAACATAACTTGATTTTACAGTGCACTTATCCTTTAAAGGAAATGTACCCTGGGAAACAAGTTGTTGAAACTATCATTTTTCCCAACTATCACTGTACCATTTATTTGTTGATCTGTCCCCTATTTCTTTAGATATCCAGTCTGAAAAATCTTACATTTCAGGTGTCAATCAAGTGCCTTAGTATCATAATATTACTACAAATATTTTTACTCAATCTACTACAATATATTTATAGTAAAAAGATGAGGACTGAGAATTATGGGGCTAAGATGGTTATAGATAATGTCAAAAAAACTAATGTGCTAAACCATTTCCCCCTCTGTATACACTATAAAGAATCCTAGCCCACATGGCAGGTACTGTAATTATATGAAAGGTATAAATGAGGACTATTCCCTCTGCATGACATGAGTGTAAGTTTTATCTAGACCACTGTTTAGTATCTATTCAGATTCACTTTTGTCTGATACACCAATATTCAAAAAAGGTAGTCTGTAACTATAGACCTGTAAGCCTAACATCAGTAGTAGGTAAGATACTGGAAACATAGCCGACTAATGTATAAATTGAAGTCTGTTGGCCTAGAAAAAACATTTGGATTTGGAACGAGAATTGATAGTTGGATTGCAAACAGAGTGTACTGTTCAATGGAGCAAAAAACATGTGGGCTAAAGTTCTTAGTGGAGTTCCTCAGGGTTATGTACTGGGGCCACTGCTTTTTAATCTGTTTATAAATGACTTAAAAGAAGGCATTGAGAGCAAGGTCTCTGTGTTTGCTGACAACACTAAACTACTGTATGCAGAGCTTTGGAAACATCCTTCAAAGGATGTGCAGATGCTGCAAATAGACCAAGATAGATTATAAAAATGGGCAGCAGAGTGGCAGATGAGTTTAAATTTTGATAATTGTAAGGTGATGCATTTGGGGTTCAAAGTGCATATCAACATTTAACCCACTACTGGCCCCACTGTATCCTTACCTTACATCTCTGCTCCAAAAAGGTTCTCTTGTAGTGCTTGTCCATAATCCCCGAAAGTGAACAGTAGGAGCTGTCTTCCTGGGTACAAAGTTTCCCCTCCTCTCTCTCCTCTGAGAGTACAGTGGCATGTGCATGGGAGCTCTTTCCTGCCCTCCCACCCACCCTCCGGATCCCTCTTTTGCTGCAACAACATCTTCTGTGGCACTTTACAATTACATAGTCATACAGGTAATACATAATATAAGTAAACAGAGTGAGGAGTTTCTTACAGCAATACCATCATACAATAGGAAAGAGGACCCTGCCCAATGAGCTTACAGACTAGAGGATATGGGGGTGAGACATAAGGTGACGGGAATTGGTAGGCTGTAAATAGGTTGGCAGTGGAGTGTGAAAGGCGGGTTGGATCATATTGGGTAGTAAAAGTTGGTAATGTTTAGGCCAGGTTATATGCTAGCCTAAAGAGGTGAGTTTTAAGGTTACGTTTGAAGGTGTTAAGGGATGGTGAGTGACGGACAGACGAAGGAAGGGAGTTTCAGAGCAGAGGGGCAGCACAAGTAAAGTCCTGAATGTGGGCATGGGAAGAGGTGACAAGGGTGGATGAGAGGAGGGAGAGGCATTAGAGAAGCAAGAAGAGAAATGAGCTGGGTGGCAGAGTTGAGAATGGATTGAAGCAGTGCCAGGCAGTTGTTTGGTAAACCACACAGGAGTGTGTTGTAGTAGTCTAGCCGGCATATGATTAGGGCATGGACTAGGCTTTTTGGCGCTTCATTTGAGAGGAAGGGTCGAATGCGGGAGATGTTTTTGAGTTGGAGTCGACAAGAGTTGGCAAGCAAATTGACATGAGGTTTGAAGGAAAGATCGGAATCTAGCGTTAATCCCAGGCAGCGGACATGAGGAGATGGGGATTTTTTGTTAATTTTTTTAAAAAAATGTTTTTGTTTGTGTTTTGTTAATATTAATAGTAAAACTAGGGAGATCGTGAGGGTGGGAAAAGGACAAGTTCAGTCTTGTCGATGTTTAATTTGAGGAAGCAGGAGGACATGAAGGCAGAGATGGCACTAATGCAGACAGGGACCTGGGATGTCAGTGTTGGGAGATCTGGGGCTGAGATGTAAATTTGGGTATCATCCACATACAAGTGATACTGGAATCCAAATTAACTAATGAGTTGTCCAAGGCCATAGGTGTAGATGGAGAAAAGAAGAGGATCGAGTACCGAGCCTTGCAGGACCCCCACAGAGAGGGGGCGAGGAGTGGAGCTAATTTAAGAGTGAAAAACACTTAAGGTCCTACCAGAGAGATAGGAGGAAATCCAAGAAAGTGCAGTGTCCTTGATACCTAAGGAGGCCAGGATCTGAAGAAGTAGAGGGTGATCAA
This sequence comes from Hymenochirus boettgeri, assembly GCA_019447015.1. Taxonomy (NCBI): domain Eukaryota; kingdom Metazoa; phylum Chordata; class Amphibia; order Anura; family Pipidae; genus Hymenochirus; species Hymenochirus boettgeri. The sequence continues at coordinate 193,866,944 of CM033474.1, read as the reverse complement.
CAGTAACAAAAGCAAAGGACAGATCAAGAAGAATGAGCAAAGAGTATTGACCTTTAGATTTAGCACTAAGTAGATCATTGGTTACTGAGGGCAGTTTCTGTGGAGTGGTTAGGGCGGAAGCCTGACTGGAGGTGGTCAAAGAGAGTGTTCGCAGACAGGTGACAAACCAGGTCAGCATAAACATGTCTTTCCTGTAGTTTGGAAGCAAAAGGGAGAAGGGAGACAGGCCGGTAGCTGGAAAGAGCAGACGGGTCAAGGGAGGGTTTTTTAGGTATAGGGGATACAACGGCATGTTTAAATATAGAGGGAAAAATACCACTGGATAGGGACAAGTTAAAGAGAGAGGTTAGGGCTGGAATGAAGAAAGAGGAGAGCGGGGGACTAAGATGAGAGGGAATGGGGTCAAGGGGGCAGGTGGTCAGACGTGTCCTGATTAGGAGAGATGAAAGTCCCTGTTTTGTTATAGTGGTGAAGCTCGTTTAGGGGGCAAGTAAAGGGATTAACCAATGAAGGGAGGCTAGACAGTGCAGTGGTAGGGGTAGAGATGGAGGGGGTGAGCAATGAAGGGAGGTTGGGCAGTGCAATGGTAGTGGTTGGAAGCTGTAGGGAGGAGTTAGGGCGCACAGGAAAACCACTTTGGATGTTTTCGATTTTCTCTGTAAAATATGAGGCTATTTCATCAACCGATAAACAGGGGGTAGGCGGAGGAGGTGGCGAACACAGCAGGGAGTTGAATACTTCAAAGAGATGTTTGGGGTTATGGGATTGGGAGGATATGAGTGAAGAGAAGTAGTTTTGTTTGGCTAAGGACAAAGCACTTCTGATCCTACAAAGGGCACTTTTAAATGCGAGAAAGTCGATATTTTTGGTAATTTTGTGCCAGCATCGCTCGGCTATACGGGATTCCCTTTTCAACTTTTTAATCTGGTCCGTAAGCCATGGTTGCGAGTTCTTGCGACCAAGGCGATGGGTGGATAAGGGAGCAACAAAGTTGTGGGTATTGGAAACAGTGTTATGGTAGTGGACAGCTGCAAGGTTTGTTAAGGAGACATATATCCCATATATCTATCGCTTTAAGCTTTAGTTTTAATTACATGAAAAATGTTATTTTACTGTCTCATTACTATATTTTAGTTGTTTTATTCTTCTAACCTTGATGATTCAATATTATATGATATGCTCAGCTCTTGTTTTCCTACTCAACTGAAAAACATAGATATGATACGCTTAGCTCTGCTAGATGAAATGTAATAGAGGATTCTCTCCACAAGGACAAATATTTGTGATGTATGATGCTTCACAGACGACTCCTGGAGAAGAAGCTACAATAGCCTAAATCAGCAAATATAATGACCCTTGCCAGACTAATTGTGCCAATCAACCCCCACCCCAACCTTATAGCCCGTTGTAACTAACAATAAAATCAGAAGGAACATTTTTACCTACTGAACAGCTTGTGTCAGTGTGTTCTTTATAGTTTCTTCCCAGTCTAGACTGTTATATCAATTGATAACCAATTTGGAAGGGAACAGATAATTCCTGGACCTAATTAGGTCCATAACAGGTTAGGGTCAGAGAAGGAGGGCATAGAGTTAAGTTGTTGGAAAGGGATAGAGAGCGAATGGGGGTTGAGATTACGCAAGTCTCTTCATCTGTACGTTTGGTTGTTAGGGTTTACGGCCGGGACAGATAGTCCTATGTCTTTATTCAACCTCAATTACTACAATATGTTACTACGAATCTCAATTCTCTGTAAATGAAATCTTTGTTGATTGGGACAAAATATCGGTCCCTATATTATTATGTCACAGGGATTGGTAAATCCAATCAGGAGTCAATAAGAGTCAGCAACTGGATAATCCTATAATACAGGGAAGGTTTCAGCACGGCTATTAAGGTAAATGGGCTCTGGAAAATCTTTAAATGTTTTTTAATGATTACTTGGGTCAGATGTTAAAAGGGAATGTTCACCCCTTAAAATGGAAATTCAGTGCAAATACATATAATTTTTAAGAAAAAGGAGCAGTATTTTTTTTTACTTACCTTAACCTGCCCATTCAGCATTGTGTCTGTGTACAAATAAATGCTTTCAAAATACTGACTTCCTGTTTGCTCACTAATGTTTATAAAGGAAATAGAAAGGGAAGAGAATTTGTAGAATAACTAGGTATGCATAGTATAAAGTAAGAAGTTTAAAAATAATGATATTATACACTGAACTTTACCTTTAAATGAAAATATTTATACAGGTAAATCACCCTCTAAACCCAAAACTACAATAGTTAAAAGCTGACAGGTAGGACTAATCTGTTATGCAGCAAAATGATGCTGCCCCATTCCCTCTGCCTCTAAAAAAGTTTTCGTCTCCTCTTTTTACAAGATTTTACATTCTCAGAGGAGACAGCTAGGGAATAGCATCCAGTCATTGGCTCTGAAGTCATCTGTAACATCTATGACTGACAGCTGTTAACTGGAAGAACTAGGGAGTAGAACATCGGACAGCATTTAAGGTTAGACTCACATCTAACTACTGAAGTTTGGGGGTTTGGAGGTGATTAACCCATATGCAATTTTTAATTTGAGGGGTAAACTTGTACCTTTAAACCAGTGATAACGAGAGTATGCACTTGGGCTGACTTATAGTTTTGTCTGTAGGTCCACAAGCATGTTGAAATCCCAGAGTACCTGTGACTGAGCTGGCACATATGTCCAACATAGAATTTCCTGTTCCCTCTGAAAAATGCCAATGTCTGACTGTCTTGAAAGTAAATAAATATATAATACCTTTAAAAATGTTTAAAGTTTTTTTTTTGTGGTTTTTAAATTTTCTTTTGTCCATGACATTTCTAATACTTATGATCAATATAGTTTGTTTTCTAGCAGATAATTTATAACATAATATACCATTGTGTGCAACAGGGGATAAAAATAAGGTAAACCTAGAAGTGAGAAATATCATTAAAGTCCTATTACGTTTTAGAAGTATGTCTTATGCTGCGCCTGAATTTTACCGTTTTATTTATTGTCAGGATAACTTTCAGATTTTATCCGTTGCTATCATTTACCCAGACTTTTTTTGTGGGATAAATACACAGAGAACCATGACATCTATCTCTAATAGAACCTGAGAAAAAATAAAGACAAAAGATTTATGAGTAATTTACTCAGTAACCTAAGACACCTTAAGTATAATAGTCTCTACATCCTGCACACAGCAGACCTCTAATCTAATACTGAATTAATTCCCATACTCCTCATTGTGTCTGCTTGTCCTACCTATGATAGAACCTTCTTGTGAATAATTCATATCCCATAATAATATATCCTCTACTGTAACACTGAGGCATTTAATTTACCGACAAAGTCTGAAAGGAGCCTTCTTTTATCAGATGAATGAATTGGCTTGAAATGGAAAAGGATCTTGCTTTCTAACGTACAATTTATCTTACTTCCACCTTCCAGATGAAAGAATGGTGACTTTTTTTGCTTATGGTCACTTTTCACTTTCATCTTGGCTAGTTTGCAATAAATTTTAATGACTAATTCTAATTCTATGTTAAAGAAAAGCTTTCAAAGTTCTCTTTTTTCATTACCCCTGTATTATATTTTAACATGTATAATTTTGCTTTTAAATTATTAGAATAATCCCTTGTATTATATAAATATATTTATATCTCCATAGGAGATTGCATTGAGTTTTTAGGAGCTACCAATGTGGTGGGGTATAAATTATATTACATATGGGAAAGGTGTACATGTATGTGTATACTCTCACTATTACCATAAATGACTATCAGTAAATGTATATAAAGAATAGCACTGACTTATATTAGGTACAACACAAAATATACAAAATACATAAATTTACTTACAGAGCTGAGATCCCAATTTCAACATGGAATTGTCAAATGGCAGCTTAAACCACACCCCTGTGTCTGCTCCATGTGAGAGGAACTGTTATCCAAAAAAAAGTTTCTGTCTGCTACACAGGATGTGATGTGTAATGTAATTGACATACACCAAGGCTCCTTATATACCACCTCCAGCCTGCAGGTGGCGTCAGTGATCTATCAATCTATCCATACAATCCTCCGCACTCAACGCTTCCAATGCAGCTGGCGTGGTGCTACTGTAAGTGATACAAGAAGGTGAGAGAATGAACAGAGCACTCAGCAGTCTTAGATGAAGAAAACAAACTGTGTATTTATTTACACATATCGATGTGTTTCAGCTATCCAATAGACGTCATCAGGATGTGAGATCACAACAAATAACTTCCCTATATCTGGTGTCCTCCCAACGTCATATTGACCCGCCCCCCAGTTATCCAGGTGAAGTTTACTACCCCTAAACAGCCCCCAATTATAAAAACTTTCGCAGTTTTATACTAAAATACCCAACAGTGATGAACATTAGAATCACCTAAAAGTGAATAAAATATAGAAAAGGTTAAAAACCTTTAAAACCATTTTCACATATAGTGTGCAGTTCAACAAAATTACTAAAACAATGCTCCCAACAATAGCTCATGATATCATAGGAATTATTATTGCTTACAACTGTAAGTTGTTACTAATCTAACACTCATAGCAATTTACTATATAATAATATTGCTAAATAAAAGAACAGAGTCCAACTCGAAATGGATCAAAGAAGAAACATACTAGGAGAAAACATTAGACCTCTATTCTTAGTCTGAGCTAAGCAATTCCTAGTTCTGCAGAGTATAATAAAACAGTAAAATCATTGAACAATTCATTACAGAAAACATGATAATACTACTTGTTCATTAACATGGGCAAGACATTAACAACGCCCCGTGAATGGTTAGCAAACCATAGAACATCAATTTGATTTTTGAGGGAGTCTAAATTTGGAGAACTCTCGGTGGCAATCCATTTTAGGGAGGCGAGACACCCTCTGGCTTCCCTCAAATGGATGGTAATAGACCAGATAACTAATATATCTTATACGAAAGAACGGGCAAGGAAACTTTTACAGAAGGAGGTTTGGTGGATAAGGACCCTAGATATGCTTAAACCTCGGGCCTTAATGAACAAGTAGTATTATCATGTTTTCTGTAATGAATTGTTCAATGTTTATTGGTAAACTGTTAGGACCTTCCATACATATATATGTATCTGAAGAGTCCTCCCCTATTGCACCCAGGCATAAGAACAGCTTGAAGTGTGTGCCTATACTCCAAGAAACTAAACTATATATATATATATATATATATATATATATATATATATATATATATAGACAAAAGAGGGAAAGGTTGCACTCTCGGGGCTTAGATAAAAACATAGTGTTTTATTATAACATTTTAAAAAAGAGATGCGTGATCTACGCGTTTCAGCAACATGCGTGCCGTCGTGGGACACCCATGATTACTGCACATGTTATGTGGGGAAATTATCACTATTTTAATCTAATACCTACTGGCTAAACGCATGTAAGTAGCCTCTCTTTGGCCCTACAGCTTAACAGCTATGTATATGCATAAGGGAGAGGCAGTCAGATCCCGAATCACTTGCATGTTTGTGCACTTTGTGTTGGTATCACTGAGAACATATTTTCGATAAAAATAATTACCTAGCAAAACATACACACATCATTTCCACTGTGCACCAACGGGCACACTGTTACAGCACTTTTCAGTGAAGCTGAAAATAGATATATATATATATATATATATATATATATATATATATATCATATTATCTGCACACTGGCATACTTTATAAACAAAAGGGTTTTAGTTAGAGATGTCCGAACTTCGCAAAATCCGGTCCGCTCAAGGATCTGCGAATTTTCGAAAAAATAAAAAAATCGGTGAGTGTAAAATGAAAAAATTCTTCGAAAATACAAGGATTCTTTGAAAATCCGTATTTTCCCGCATTCTCGAAAATACGTGAAATCCCCGTAATTTCTAAAATTTCCGAAAATCCGTATTTTCATGCATTTTCGAAAATACGTGAAATCCTCGTAATTTCGAGGCGCGGTTCGGAAAAGTTCGGAAGGAGGAAAACCAGAAAATCCGCGATATCCGCCGTTCGTGAACGAGGTAAATCCGCGAACTGGGCCATTACTAGTTTTAGTACACATTACTGTGGTCACACGAATGAAAAGCCTTCCAACCACGTCAAGGTAACCCCAGTCTGGAAGGTCCTAACTTCTAACCTTTTTACATTTCTTTTACTTCAATTGCGATTAGCAAACTTTGCATTTCTCATTCTAACACACTGGATCCATATAACAGGCCCTTTCACTTCCCCCCAGCCCTTTGGCTTTTTAAAATGAGGGAAGAGGCCACCCAGTGCTTTATATTAAAGGCATAGGACCTCCCATAAAAGGGGCGTGTTGGGGGTGCTATTACCACATGGAGGCTTGACCAAGCCTCCCAATACATACATACAGTACAATACAAGGATTGTGGACGCACTCCAATTAGGCTAATTTACAACTACATTTAACGGAAGTGCTACTGATCTGGTCAAACATTTATACAAACATAGAAAAGATAATCAATGCACATTCCTAGGCCCCATACAATATTATATTATCTGCACACTGGCATACTTTATAAACAAAGGGGTTTTAGTATACATTACTGTGATCAAATGAATGAAAAGCCTTCCAACCACGTCAAGGTAACCCCAGTCTGGAAGGTCCTAACTTCTAACCTTTTTTACATTTTTTTTACTTCAGTTACGATTAGCAAACTTTGCATTTCTCATTCTAACACACTGGAGCCATATAACAGGCTCTTTCACTTCCCCCCAGCCTCCATGTGTTTGTAGCACCCCCAACACGCCCCTTTTATGGGAGGTCCTATGCCTTTAATATAAAGCACTGGATGGCCTCTTCTCTCATTTTAAAAATCCAAAGGGCTAGGGGAAGTGAAAGTTTGTATGAATGTTTGACCAGATCAGTAGCACTTCCGTTAAATCTAGTACAGTAACTGCCTGGGTGCCAAATCCAAATGATGAATAGAATACTGGTAAGAATCTTGGAGCACTTACAGGACTTTTAACTAGAGCAAACTTTAATTAAGAAAGGATCAACGTTTTGGTCCAGCGTCTAGGACCTTTCTCAAGAGTGTGGCTTGAGAAAGGTCCTAGATGCTGGACCGAAACTTTGCCAATATGCGTGTATAAATAAAAGCACTTTATATATTTTGGAAAGTCCGAAGTGTGCACTGGATTTTTTTACCTTTGTTTATTATTGGATCACCAGGAGCACCACGGCTGTTGAACTAGAGTGCCTGCACTCGCATCGGCTGTGTCATCAACTACACGGATGCTTACTAATGTAGATATAGATATGTGTGAAGAAAGGAGCATTCCTGGGATTTCTTATAATGCTTTTATTGTGCAAATCGTCAACGCGTTTCGGTCCGCCTTGGACCGTTCTCAATAGAATTGATCCAAGGCGGACCGAAAAGCGTTGACGATTTGCACAATAAATGCATTATAAGAAATCCCAGGAGTGCTCCTCTTTTCACGTGTATCTATCTATCGATCTATCATCTATCAATCATCTATCATATATCTATCTATCTATCTATCTGCTCCTGTTTTGTCACAATGAATTCTATTTTGTGCTATAACAATTTTATTTAAAATTATAATTACTTTTATCTTTTTTTTTTAGACACAAAGCTTTGTTTAAGGGGCATCCTTTCTTCCTTTTAATTTTTTTTTCACGTCATTGCAAAATTGGGCAGATGATTATGTTTTCTGTGACTATAATGCATTGATGCCATGACTAGAACAGTTTGCTTTGATGTAGGAAAGGGTCAAAACCAGACACCTATTTGTTTAAATATCCAGTCTAATCTGATGCTTTAGAAAACATTTTGGCATATTTGATTGTGTTTTTACTACGTATTATTTTAATGAGCTTTATTGTTCACAGTTCAGTGAAAGTTCAGTTTTCTGACAATCTCCAGTTTCTTTTTTCTGAAAGATCAAAGTCCTTTTAAAAACAAAAAAAAAACAAAATAAAAATCTGTTCAAGGACGCTTAAATTGATTCTTCCAGTGATAATGTTTAGGAAAAGAATATTAAGTAATGTGTAATCAGCTCTGAATGTCCTTATTACAGGTAATATGGGGATACAAAGTAGTGGTTTCAGTTGTAGAGTATTTTTTATGATGTCGGCTGGGAAGAGACTTTCATTACTTGTTCTATACATTTTTCACTTTTGTTCCACTCGTGTTCCTTAAAGGGAATATCCACCCTTAAACAACTGGTGATTTTTCAGTTATCTCCCTGCAACCCCAACTGCTATTCTATTACATGCATTTGTAACCAGATATTTAATGATAATTTATAATCCTTTCTAGCATACGGATTTGCCTTCACCCTCTGCTCAATGAGCTTTTAATAAGCATCTACATAGGAGGTCATGGAGGGAGGGGCCAGCTTACTATGCGGTAATAGAGGCAATAATTATTCTTTAATATCTGGTAAGTAATGCAAGTTAATAAAGTGTAAAATATATCAGTTGGGGTTGGGGGCAGGTAACTGACAACCCCACAGTTTTTTGTTTAAAGGGTGAAAATTCCCTATAAGTGCAATAATTCGGCAGTATATTCTATCTATACCTGGAATGCACCTTTTTTATATTCATTATTTATTATTTGCAGTATCATGTACACATGGCTCTTATAAACAGAACATAAAATTCTTAAATGACCCAATACATCCTTCAAATGATCTCACTGCTTTAAATAAAAAAATGCACAAGTTAATATTTAGGATAAGGGGGACTTTACAGTTTCATGTACTGAAAGAAAAATTCAAGTCTAAGTGACTGTTTAAACCAGTCATGTAATGTCCGTCTAAATTGATTATTAATCAGCCTCGAAATTTGCTTTTCTAAGTGGCTAGCATGAAAGGGTAAAGAATATGTCATGAATATGGCTATTATTCTAGCCATGTCTTTGCTAAACATAATTTACTGTGGTCTAAATAGATGCCATTAACCTTATTTTCATACATATTTATATGTACCTTCTTATTCATACTAAAAAAATCCATGTTACTGAAACATTCATAGTTTATATTCATCACGATTCACAATTTTCCTTATCCTCTGGGGCTCTTTCCTAAATTAATACATTAAGGTTAGGCTGAGCATATATATATATATATATATATATATATATATATATATATATATATATATAAATATATATACAAACGATAATTCACCATGGTAGCTATATAGGTGCGGTCGACCGATAGGGAGAATAAGCAGTGGAAGCGAGCCCCGGTGAGGCGTGGTGTAGAGGTGAGAGAAGCTGTCGGTGCTTGTAGAACGAGTAGTGGACGCTAAACAGGCATCAGTGATGATCTGTTTTAGTTAGTTTGTGGAGACCTCATGTAGTTGGAGAGAGATTTTTTTTCTGCTTTTTGTGTTGTGTGAGTTTTAATGTGGTGGATTAGCACTTGTTGTTAACCACTCCTATATTCACCACAATTTGCAACCCAAAAGTCCTTTTGAACTACCCCACCCCCCCCCCATAAGTTTTTTAGACAAATTTAATGTTAGGCCTTTTAGAGGTCTAAGGGCCCTATAAAAAAAAAAAAACAGTATTGTAATTTAGCAATACAGCGTGTTAACGATAATGTATGACCACAGCCGTAAATTAATGCTAAACGTTCATTAATTAACAAACCAATTCTGGAGGACCAGACGCATCAGCAAGTGCTATTTAGACCCTCCATTATAGTGCACTTCTGGCACTGTAAGTGCCTGGTGCCCATTGGAATGCTTCAAATCCAGGGCAAGCACGGATTTTTAAGGGGGGTGGGGGAAGTTCATGACTAGAGATGGACTAGACCTGAACTTGAACATGATCTTTAACAGTTTGGATAGACCTGAACTATTCCAATTTTGAACTTCGGAACTTTTAATGATTATTGAATTTTTTCCATAATTATCGAACATTTGAATTGATGTTCCTCAACTTTAGTGCTCCATAACCTATACAGAAAATAGGGGAGCATTCACCTACCCCCTCTGTTAGCAGAGCGCCACATCAGCGCCCTTAGTATGGTGTCACAGTCCTTGAAAAACTATACACTGCAAACAATGGGCTTCAAGCTTTAGGGTTTAAAACTTCACCTTCATTTGTAAGCAATTCTGATTGGATACATTAAAGGACAAGTATACTCACCTCACCCTCGCTCCTCTTCCTCCATAGCTGCATATACCCAGGGTGAGGACCTAAAATCGCTAAGTCCTCACCCTGGTTCTTCTCTAACTCCTGCATACTTACCACCCAAATCTGCTTTGCCAATCGCTTCGTTCCTCGCTCCTCTCCTGCTCTCAATGACAATCGCGAGGCAGCCAATAGGAAGATACGCTCTGCAAGGAGGCGTGTCTTCCAATGGCTGCCTCCGACTGTCACTGACATAGAGAGAAGGTGGAACAGTGTGGATCGCGAAGCAATTTGCGGTAAGTAGGCAGGAGTTAGAGAAAGAACCCAGGGTGAGGACTTAGCGATTTTAGGTCCTCACCCTGGGTACTATGCTGCAGTGGATCGGGGAAAGGTGAGTATAATTGTCCTTTAAAATTATTTCAGAAAGAATCTGATTGTATACTAACTAATAAGATTCTTTTTCAATCAGAATTGGTTACAATCAGATTGGTCTGTTCCACGACCATTTCTGAGGTCCCAGGGCCATTTACGGTAAGCTACTGTATCATTTTTACAAAATGATTTACAAAACATTTTTTACAGAATTCCTTGAAAATTCCCAATTTTTAAAATTTTTAAAACACGGCTCGAAAATAGAATGCGGAAGCTCGTAAAACAGTGAGATCGTATGGAAAAGTTATGCTATCTTTATGTTATATATATGTGTTCCCCAGACCATTTCCCAGGTCCCAGAGCCATGTACAGTAAGTTACCATTGCTATTTTACCTTATATTTAGGCAAATATGTGCAGATTCTTTCTCCCATTGACTTTAATGGGTTTTTAAGCGGATTTTCGAAAGTTTTTGAAAATCTGCAAATCTGCAGGTGGAACAGATCTTAGCAGTCTCGCCCATCTGTAGGAAGCGATTTGTCATTATTGTTTGCTTGGATATTCTATGAGCTTTATTTCCCCAGATACAGTCAAGAATCTCTTTTCGAAGCCTGAGTACAATTTGCATGGTATTGGTATTAGTAATGTTTCAAATAATAGAGCCATTAGGCAAGACAGACATCTTAATAGTTGTGATTTTAACAACCACAAGAGGGTCGGGGTTTTCCAAGATTGCAATCATTTTCTTGCGTCTTTAAGGAAGGAGGGTAGTTAGCTGTAATAATGTAAGTGAAATGTGAGGTAATTGGACTCCTATACAAAAGTAATCAGAATACCTTGATCCCAGGAGCTCCGTGTAATCAAGAAAAAGTTAATAGGGACTCATAGGTATTTAAAATAGTCACATTTCCAGGAGTATATGGAAAGTGTGTGTTAGTGTTTGTATGATAGATAGTGGTAGGTTGATGGTAGGGCTTCTGTTTAATCGCGGAGAGGGTGCTATAGGTATTGTAAGTTTTTTGTAGATAGGTAGGTAAATCAGTGGGTTGTGACGTGAGGATCACATCATCTGTTGTCTAGTCCTGTCATACCCAGAGGTACCGTGTGTAGGCATTCACGGTTAGCTGGGTCCTCGTGTGCACGAGCACCATTGTTAAAGCAAGGCGCAGGTGCCGTGGGGTCCGGTCTCTTCCTCTGGTTACTGGTGGGCATGGAATGATGATGTAATCAGTCCAACTTAAGCCCTCCCTGCTTTCCAGCTCTGCTGCCAGTTCTGTTTTTTCACCTTCCTAAGCCTTGTTTGTTGGAGTTCTATCATTTACCATTGCAGTTGTATATCCAGATATATAAAATATTGGGCTTTTGTACATCCATATTAAAGTGCAACTAGAGACACAAAATATAATTATACAAAAAATAGAATTCTAGTGCACAACAATTCTAATTGCATATTGGCTACCTCCATAAGGTTGCTGCTACAAATAGCCTGCTAAACCCTGGATAAATAAAAGCAATTAGTTATCCGGGTTTAGCAGACTATTTGTAGCAGCGACCTTATGGAGGTAGGCAATATGCAATTAGAATTGTTTGTGCACTAGAATTCTATTTTTTGTATATATTATATTTTTGGTCTCTAGTTGCACTTTATATGGATGTACAAAAGCCCAATATTTTTATATTGTGTGTTGCATTGAAGGTTTGACCAAGCCTTCTGGGAAATTGTACTCCACCCACAGTTAGGTCATGTGCTCATTCGAGCAAAGTACTTAAAACTAGAGAGTCAGCTTCAAGCATCCAGGCCCACAGGAGAAGCTTTCAGCTCATGCAGCCCAAAAGGCTAGTACCAGTAGGTTAGGACCCTTAAATAAAGCAACCTTGACGTGGTAATTTGGCCAACTTATGAACTAATTTCTTTTATTTATCCGGGTTTAGCAGGCTATTTGAAGCAGCAAACTTAGGGTGGTACCTATGCAATTAGAATTGTTTGCGCACTAGAATTCTTTTTTTTTGTATATCCACCTGTTTAATCAACTCATCAGCTGTTATCTGCTCACTCATAATCCACCATTGCAGTTTGTCATTCAGTGGCTGTTTATTAAACTCATCTGATGTATCCTGCTCATCATTCACCATTCAGTTTGTCTATCCAGTGCCTGTAGGTTGGGTAACACATGAGGGACTTTTTGTCCCGGGCCGAGCGCTCGCTTGTAGCGAGCGCTCTGGAGAGACAAATGTCCGTCGGTCGTGGCAAATTTGTCCGCAGACGAATTTGCGAGTGATCGATCGTGCGGTCCCATAGGGAACCAAGATCAATTGGAATTTACCGACACGTTTGTTCGCACATTCGCCCGATTTGGCCGAACGAACGATCGATGTGGTCGTGGCCGCTCAGCCCACACCAGCCATATTTTCGGCCGGGAATCTATTGGCTGGTGTTACCCGCCTTATATCAACTCATCTGCTGTTACCTGCTCACTTATCAATCACCATTGCAGTTTCTCTGTCCAATGTCTATTTATTCAACCCATCTGCTGTTACCAGCTCACTCATCATTCACCACCTATCCAGAGTCTGTTTGATCCGCCTATCCACTATTTCCTGTTCAGACCATTATCCATATTGTTATCGGCCTGCCCACAGCCAGTTTGATATCCTCTCCTGCTGTTACATGCCCGACACTCCACTAAGTTTTCCGTCTGCCTGTGTACTACCAGACTTGATTCGTTCTCCGATCTTTGTGTCTGCTCTGCTGCCGCTGCCCACTCCACATGTGGGATGGTTCTTTTGGGTTTGTCCTCTGGAGCCGTGACCTGTACCTGTTTGCTACACAGCATCCACCTCAGAGGCTCTGGAGAAGACCTGTAGGTACTTAGATTCCACATCCAGAGGGGTCTCATAGGTTACTTTGCCGGAAGAGGATAACTTCATGTGTAAATAGAGAGATAAGATATGTAGAATGTTTTAATTGAATTCCCGTGATATCAGATATTAATTGACAGAGATGAGTGGTTTAGTGCATATAGCATAAAGAAGAGAGGATAAGGGGCAACCCTGTCTTGTTCCATTGGAAATGGGAAATGGTGCAGATGTTGTCATGGGAAATCTCACTCCTGCTTGAGGTGTGGAATATAAGGATAGTATTTAGCAACCCTTCTTTTATTCTAAGTATTGTAATGTGGAAAGCATGAATGACCAGCTAAGCCTATCAAAGGCTTTCTCTGCATTGGCTTAAGATTACTGCAGGTTGGAGATGTTCATGTTGAAGTTCAATTATATTGATGGTTTCACGTGTGTTTGTCTCCTGGCAGTGGTGTTTCTAGCCTGTTTGCTAAGATTTTAGTGAATATTTGTAATCACAGTTTACTAGTGCTATAGGTCTGTAGGGTTTTACCTGTCTTGGGTATTGTTCCCATATGGGAACTTTAAAGGATGGGGGTATAATCTTACCTTGCATGATTTTCATTATATAAAATAAGGTGAGGTATGAGTAGATCCTTATAGGTTTTATAGTAGGTGTTCACTCCTACTCCTCCTCCTTCTGAGAAATTTAATATAATTAATATTTGGGGTTTCCCGCCTTGAACTGTTTTTAAAAGTTCCATCAGTATAGATCAGAGTCAGCTTCCTCACAAGGAAGATCGCACAGATTCATCATGGAATCGGCTTTCATGTGTTTACATCATATGGGTATATCACAGGTATATCACAGGGGGAAAAGTTAGATCAGATTTCAAAGAATTTATGCTTACTATGTTTTAGGGAGAATAATAAATTACATTTGTTGTAGAACATTTTGGAAACATATATTAAACGAAAAATCTTTGCAGTTTAGTATTCTTACATTAAAGAACATACAGGGTTATTCAATAAAAGTTCTATCGTTTAAAATGGTGCTAATTTGCCCCAACCAATCAGATGTTAGCTTTCAAATGTTAAATAAGATCTGACTGGTTGGGGCAAAATAGCACCATTTTAAACGATAAGGACTTTTATTGAATCTCCCTGATACTTTTTATATAAGACAGAAGCAATCTCTTCATAGGTTTATTAACTATCAGTTGAGGAAGGGGGCAAGTTTTTCCCCCCGAAACGTTGTGATATGTGTGGTCTTCAATAAATTTGGAGTGCTACCCTCGCTTATTGCTGTCTCCGCGGCATAAACAAAACAACGGTATGCTTATGAAGGTTCTCATTCATCCAGGTCATGGTATATCTGTTTATTCAATTAGATCAACTGCACTTGAAATTAGTTCTTGAAGACGTTTCGCTAGTCATCCGACTGGCTTTCTCAATTCAGAATGACTTGTACAAGAATCTATGGCAATTATGTACCCTGGAAAATCCCAATTAGCATATCAAAGCCAGGTGTTAAGGGCGTGATTAGATAGTGTGTGTTATGGAATGCCCAGAGTAAGTGTCTGCCATGTACAATGCTGTTTTGACACCTTACTCTGGGCGTTGCAAAACTTAAAAACTATTTGGGTGTGGAGGTTTTACCTAACAAGGTAAAAGGACAAAAATGTCCAGAAATTAACAGATAATAACTTTTAAAGGCTTCCTGGATCCCTTAGAAAAATAGAAACACAAAAACCTAATCTTAATCTTATATCTCACCACCCAGTCAAATGATTACAGTATGGCCATGGGATGTTATATATAATTTATATTTGTGCTCATAAAAGTAATTATGTCTTCCTGAGCAATGCTTGGTCTCTTACATGACATTGAAATCTTTGCAAGGTATGTACATTGAAAAAATAATTGATTTAAAGGATACAGATGAATTTTGTTTATGTATAACCATTGGTTATTTTATATATATATATATATATATTATATTATATATATATATATATATATATACAGAGATAGATGTTCGTGCACACAAGGTCTTCTTACAATCTTTTTATGGTTCATTAAAGTGCAATTACTGTGCAAATAAACAAGTAGCAACGTTTCGGCCTTTGTATGTGGCCTTTCTCAAGCTCAAACATGAGTGAACAACACACCCTCTTTTTATCAACCATCAAACTCCTCCACTTGGCAATCACATGGATTAACTCTTAAAACTTTTTTGGTGGTAACTATTTTTTGTGTATAGAAAAATGTGCAATATAATGTGCAATTAAAGTGACTGTGCATTGCATAAAAATAAGTTAAAAACATTACAGATGATACATATTTTTGCAGTATCTAAAATATTCTTTTTAGCAGTAACATGGCCACAAAGTTACATTTTCAACACCAAACATTAAATATGCACCAAACAATGAATTGAAATTGAAATTGAATTGAAATTGAATTGAAATTCGGGATTACGTTGGTGGCACCAAGGCATTTTCAGCATTGGAGGGAGCTGAGTGCATACTAAACTTTAAAGTAATGGACCTAGCACTCACAGGAAAGCAATGGACCTAGCACTCCTCAGGAAAGGAATGGACCTAGCACTCCCCTGGAAAGTAATGGACCTAGAAGGAATGGACCTAGCACTCCCCTGGAAAGGAATGGACCTAGCACTCTCCAGGAAAGTAATGGACCTAGCACTCCCCAGGAAAGGAATGGACTTTGCACTCCCCTGGAAAGTAATGGACCTAGCACTCCCTAGAAAGGAATAGGTCTAGCATTCCCCAGAAAGGGATGGGCCTAGCACTCCCCAGGAAAGGAATGGACCTAGCACTCCCCAGAAAGGAATGGGCCTAGCTCTCCCCAGAAAGGAATGGGCTGTCTCAGTTCAATGTAGAAATTAGTAGTGTACAGCCCATAATATAATATAAGGATATAATGGGGACCTGGGGTACGCCTCGTAACATAGCACTCTCCAGGAAAGTAATGGACCTAGCACTCCCCAGGAAAGCTAAAGAACTCCAGGAAATAATGGACCTAGCACTCCCAGGAAAGGAATGGAACCTAGTACTCCCCGGGAAAGGAATGGACTAGCACTCCCCTGGAAAGTAATGGACCAGCACTATCCAGGAAAGGAATGGACCAAGCAACTCCCCAGGAAAGGAATGGACCTAGCACTCCCTGGAAGGAAATGGATCCTAGCCCACAGGAAAGGAATGGACCTAGCATCCCCAGGAAAGTAATGGACCTAACACTCCCCAGGAAAGTAATGGACCTAGCATCCCCTGGAAAGGAAAGGACCTAGACTCCCCAGGAAAGGAATGGACCTAGCATCCCTGGAAAGGAATGGACTAGCACTCCCTGGAAAGGGAAAATGGACCTAGCACTCTCCAGGAAAGATAATGGACCTAGCACTCCCAGGAAAGAATGGACCTAGCACTCCCCAGGAAGGAATGGACTTTGCACTCCCCTGGAAAGTAATGGGCCTAGCACTCCCCAGAAAGGAATAGGCTGCAATCCCAGAAAGAGATGGGGCCTAGCACTCCCCAGGAAAGGAATGACCTAGCAATCCCCTGGAAAAGAATGGGCCTGCACTAGGAAAGGAATGGACCTAGCACTCCCCAGGAAAGGAATGGACCTAGCATCCCCAGGAAAGAATGGACCTAGCACTCCCCAGGAAAGGAATGGACTTTGCACTCCCCTGGAAAGTAATGGACCTAGCACTCCCTAGAAAGGAATAGGTCTAGCACTCCCCAGAAAGGGATGGGCCTAGCACTCCCCAGGAAAGGAATGGACCTAGCACTCCCCGAAAGGATGGGCCAGCTCTCCCAGAAAGGAATGGCTGTCTCAGTTCAATGTAGAAATTAGTAGTGTACAAGCCATAATAAATATAAGGATATAATGGGGACCTGGGGTACGCCTCGTAACATAGCACTCTCCAGGAAGTAATGGACCTAGCACTCCCAGGAAAGAATGGACCTAGCACTCCCCAGGAAAGGAATGGACTTTGCACTCCCTGGAAAGTAATGGACTAGCACTCCCCAGAAAGAAATAGGCCTAGCATCCCCGAAAGGGAGGGGCCTAGCACTCCTGGAAAGGAATGGACCTAGCACTCACAGGAAAGCAATGGACCTAGCACTCCTCAGGAAAGGAATGGACCAGCACTCCCCAGGAAAGTAATGACCTAGCACTCCCCAGGAAAGGAATGGACCTAGCACTCCCCGGGAAAGGAATGGACTTAGCACTCCCCTGGAAAGTAATGGACCTAGCACTATCCAGGAAAGGAATGGACCTAGCAATCCAGGAAAGGAATGGACTAGCACTACCCAGGAAAGTAAGTGGACCTAGCAATCCCCAGGAAAGGAATGGACCTAGCACTCCCCAGGAAAGTAATGGACCTAGCACTCCCCAGAAATGAATGGACCTAGCACTCCCCGGGAAAGGAATGGACTTAGCACTCCCCTGGAAAGTAATGGACCTAGCACTACCCAGGAAAGGAATAGACCAAGCACTCCCCAGGAAAGGAATGGACTTTGCACTCCCCTGGAAAGTAATGGACCTAGCACTCTCCAGGAAAGGAATGGACCTAGTACTCTCCAGAAAGGAATGGGACCAGCACTCCCCAGGAAAGGAATGGACCTAGCACTACCCAGGAAAGTAATGGACCTAGCACTCCCCAGGAAAGGAATGGACCTAGCACTCCCCTGGAAAGGAATGGACCTAGCACTCCACAGGAAAGGAATGGACCTAGCACTCCCCAGGAAAGTAATGGACCTAACACTCCCCAGGAAAGTAATTGACCTAGCACTCCCCTGGAAAGGAATGGACCTAGCACTCCCCTGGAAAGGAATGGACCTAGCACTCCCCTGGAAAGGAATGGACCTAGCACTCCCCTGGAAAGGAATGGACCTAGCACTCTCCAGGAAAGTAATGGACTAGCACTCCCAGGAAAGGAATGGACTTTGCAACTCCCCTGGAAAGTAATGGACCTAGCACTCCCTAGAAAGGAATAGGTCTAGCATTCCCCAGAAAGGGATGGGCCTAGCCCTCCCCAGGAAAGGAATGGACCTAGCACCCCCAGAAAGGAATGGGCCTAGCTCCCCAGAAAGGAAGGGCTGTTCAGTTCAATGTAGAAATTAGTAGTGTACAGCCCATAATATAATATAAGGAAAATGGGGACCGGGGGTACGCCTCGAACATAGCACTCTCCAGGAAAGTAATGGACCTGCACTCCCCAGGAAGAGGACCTAGCACTCCCCAGGAAAGGAATGGACTTTGCACTCCCCTGGAAAGTAATGGACCTAGCACTCCCCAGAAAGAAATAGGCCTAGCACTCCCCAGAAAGGGATGGGCCTAGCACTCCCCTGGAAAGGAATGGACCTAGCACTCACAGGAAAGCAATGGACCTAGCACTCCTCAGGAAAGGAATGGACCTAGCACTCCCCAGGAAAGTAATGGACCTAGCACTCCCCAGGAAAGGAATGGACCTAGCACTCCCCGGGAAAGAAATGGACTTAGCACTCCCCTGGAAAGTAATGGACCTAGCACTATCCAGGAAAGGAATGGACCTAGCACTCCCCAGGAAAGGAATGGACCTAGCACTACCCAGGAAAGTAATGGACCTAGCACTCCCCAGGAAGGAATGGACCTAGCATCCCCCGAAGAATGGACTACACTCCCCGAAATGAATGGACCTAGCACTCCCCGGGAAAGGAATGGATCTTAGCACTCCCCTGGAAAGTAATGGACCTAGCACTACCCAGAAAGGAATAGACCAGCACTCCCCAGGAAAGGAATGGACTTGCACTCCCCTGGAAAGTAATGGACCTAGCACTCCAGGAAAGGAATGGACCTAGTACTCTCCAGAAAGGAATGGACCAGCACTCCCCAGGAGAAGGAATGGACCTAGCCTACCCAGGAAAGTAATGGACCTAGCACCCCCAGGAAAGGAATGGACCTAGCACTCCTGGAAAGGAATGGACCTAGCACTCCACAGGAAAGGAAGGACCTAGCACTCCCAGGAAAGTAATGGAACCTAACACTCCCCAGGAAAGTAATTGACCTAGCACTCCCTGGAAAGGATGGTAGCACTCCCCTGGAAAGGAAGGACCTAGACTCCCCTGGAAGGAATGGACCTAGCACTCCCCTGGAAAGGAAGGGACCTAGCACTCTCCAGGAAAGT